>OY804606.1:15671748-16271748 GCA_963680895.1 Fragum sueziense
GAGGCGATTCAAATAAATACCAACAACAACCGGTTAGATGAACAATGATGGGCGTTTAGTTGATTTTTTTTTTATAAAATAAGGGACTCTATACTTCAGTGCACAACCCGTAAAATTGACCTGTAAATTATACATTGGTTATTTCAAATCTAAACCCTATGTTGTGGATATTTCGACCGGATAAAGTAAAAGAGGAAAACATTATTAGAATGGAACCCAGACTATATGAGTTCTCAATGGAACCGTCTCAACGAAACGATTTAAATAGATTCCAAAAATACCCATAAGACACAGTTTGGTGACATAAATGTCATAACAATAGGGCACAAACTGTAAACTTTAATGACAATATTGTTTAACCAGAACAGATTTAAGAGAAGATAAATGCATCCTAAATTTTGTATTATTTCAAATCTTAACCATATATTGTGGGCACCCATATGCTGTCGGTACTCGTTGGAATCTCAAAACACATACTTGTTAGATTTATGACAAGTTTTCTCTTACCAAAATAATAGATATGCCTCTAATATAGAGGGCTAATGCATCTTAAGTTTTTAACTTTAAATCCAAAACCTATGTTGTGGGTACTCATTGGAATCGTCTCGAAGACGATTCCAATGAGTACCCACAACATAGGGTTTGAAATAAAATGATAATGATTTGCTAATTTGATAATTTATGCATGTGGAGTCTTTGTCCAGGACTCCAGTCTAAAAACTATAGACTCACCACAATGCCCCTATTCGGGTCCACAAAAGGAACATCAATAGTGGCCCCTAACCAGGCCCCTTCGCGTCCCTGTGTGAAATATATACTCCAGAAATTGTCGTTGCCGGTTTTATCTAGAATAAAATATACAGTGGGGTTAAATTAAACATTTTTCGTGCGACAAAACCTTGGACAGTAAACATTGTAAGAACGGGTTTAAAAATACATGTACGTCCATAAATGTAGGAGGGATATTGCATTCATAAAATGCAGACGGATTGGATTGAATTGAGTTTTTACGTTCCACTCAACAACTAAGGTCATATTGAGATGGGACCTCGATTTAAAGTCTCATCCGAAAGACTGGATATGCGGGAGTCGAACCTGCGACCCCTGTAATACAAGTCTAGCGCGTTACCACTGAACAATTCCGCCCGTAAATGCGGACGGAATACATACGCATGGAAGGGCGTTACCTAGACGGACGTAGGCCTACATATAGACAGACATACAGACAGATGAAATGACATCAATCTATGCCTATACACCAAACATTGACGACGTGAAAACCAATTTCTAAACATTGATGCATTTTGGGAACAGCGTTAAAATGCCTGGGAAACATTGAAATGAAAGAAGAAAATCCTGATAACCATCATTTTATCTGAATATTTTTTTTAATCCAATTTCTATTCAGAATTAACATAATTTATATTTTAATATTTGTGAACGGGATAAAATCTCACTGTCAATAGAAACAGGTTCGCATAAACCGTTCGATCTCATTGGACAACGAAACAAGCGGCCTGGTTCCCGTACATTAGGTATGAATGTATCGTTGTCGCGCGGGGCACCAACCAGGAGCCTAAAAATAAACACAAAAATATGAATTCAGTTTAGCTAATAAAACATTGAGACAAAAGGAGAAACTGTTCTTTTTGTCAGAAAGTTTTCCGAAAACATTTTAACTATGGACGTCATAATTAGATCTTGTTTGGAAAAGGGTTATAACCTCTTACCAGTCGTTGCAAAATTTCCAACTTTACAAAATTAACAGACTTCAAGCACTTGGAAAAGTGTATGTCGCTCTCTTTCGTTTTCTTATTACTCAATCCTACACAGTGACGCTTTTTGAAACCCCGCAGGTAAATTGCTTGGGAAAACATCGTGGAAAATGAAGAAATTGCTTGTCAAAAGCAATTTCTTCATTTTCCACGACGTTTTCATATCCAAAATAGAAAGATTTCTAAAATTTCATCCACTAGAAATTATCGTCTGCAACACCTTCCAAATTGGAACAGTCCTAAAATTTTACCGTATGATAATGCACGGTGGAGATTGTGCATGTTTTGATGGGTAAATCTACGGACATATTTGCCTCGCTTCAAGCAAGACATTTTCAATAACTTTCCTATTTCTGCGTCAAATTTCAACCGGTTTGTTGCATGCACCCAGCCTTACTGAGCCCTTTCCTCTGGTGTACGACTTACTTGAAACCTTGTTGCATAGTGTTTGCAAGAATTGATCCCAACTATCCAGTTTATCGACTAAAAATTTATATTGTTTTCTGGTCGGTTGGGATCATTTTAAGGAAAAGTATGGGTACTTTCCAAAGAAGTCATACATCTGAGTGAAAAGCTCAGTAGGGCGGGGTACATGCAACAAACCACTTGAAAATTGACTCATCAATAAGAAAGTTATTGCACAATAATTCCTTACCTGAAACGAGGCAAATTTGTCCGTAGGCCTAGTCGTTTATCATTTCGTTTTCTGGTCGGTTACCGTTGGGATCATTTTTTGGAAAAAGTAAAAGGATTCCACAAGTAATCCATATATCTGAGAAAAGAACTCAGAAAGGTGGGGTACATGCAACAAACCTTTTGAAAATTGACGCAGAAATAAAACAAGAGCTGTCACTGTAAGATGACAATGCCCCCGACACCGCTTTGATTTTAAATTATGGCCAATCTATGTTCAAGGTCATCCAGGGGTCAAGGTCACCAAAGTATGTGCCTACAGAAAGGTACTGTACCAAGGAATGTTGTGGTAAAGTATGAAGCGAATATGTTAAGTAATAAGGAAGTTATGGCCAATGTTAAAGTTTTTGGACGGAATGACGGACGGACAGACAGACGGCAGACAGACGGACAGACGGACGGACGGACAAGTCAAATTTATGATGCCTCCCTATCGGGGGCATAAAAAAGTTATAGCAAAATAATTGATCAGAATCGAGGTTGATTTTGTCCGTAGTTGTTTTTCATCCCTTTATGCACAAACTCCACTGAGAAAGGATTAATTGGCCTTGAAGAAGGCCAAATTTAGCATGCCATTTTTCTCAGGGCGTGCAGAATCACTAGTCGGCCTTATCTTGTGAAAACGTTGAACGCAGATAGATAGTGTTCTTGCGCGATGAAAAGTAGATCGGAACTGGATTAGATCTATACTACTTTATGCAGATTTTGTAAATTTCGACCCATGTACATTACAAAACAAGCGGCGATGAAATGATTTTCATGATTTTTTTATCCCCGTCTCGATCTGCGCATGGGTTGACCCCCCTCCCCCCCCCCGGGAAAAGTCCCTGATTCCGCGCTTGTATATTAATACGCGTAGATCAACTGAAGACGATGAATCTTCCCGTAAGATCAATTACGGAAATGTATAGCTCTAAGCACTGGGGTTTTGCTTTTTAATGCTTATATGGGTATGGCAATTTGTCATTCTACCAAATGCATTTTTAAAACACTCAACGTATTGCGGCATATTGTAATCTCTTACTATGCTAATTATACGCCCGTCGAAGACGGGACGTATTATGGGATCACCCGTGACGTCCGGTGTCCGGGCGTCCGGGCGTCCGGCGGCGTCATCTTCATTTTCCGGAGCATAACTCTGTCACCTTAAGTCCGATTGACTTTAAACTTGGCAGTTATATTCTTCTCATCATTACGGAGTGCAGTGCACAAGAACCATAACTCTGCCTGGCTTATTTTTTGAGTTATTGCCCTTTGTTGGTTTTCATACTTGAATCTTGTCCGGAGTATATCTCTAAAAATATAATAGCAAGGATCACGAAACTTCATGGGTGTATAGATTTCAACAAGGGGGAGTGCAGTGCACAAGAACCATAACTCTACCTGGCCTATTCTTTGAGTTATTGCCCTTTGTTGTTTTTCATACTTGAATCTTGTTCGGAGTATATCTCTAAAAGTATAATAGCTAGGATCATGAAACTTCATGGGTGTATAGATCTCAACAAGGGGGGTGCTATTCAAAAGAACCATAATTCTACCTGACCTAATTTTTGATTTGCCCTTTGTTATTTTTCATACTTCATTTTTGTCCAGGGCATATCTCGAAAAGTATAATAGCTATGACCATGAAACTTTTACCAACCTGCTTCCCCTGTCGACATAAAGTAGTGTTACGGGCGTATCCTGTGACAGTTTGACACCTTGTTAATATCTAAAGAAACTCGTTCATTGCAAAATTTTCCGTAAATATTCGTTTTTTCCCCGCGAAAGAACTATTGGGTCCATAGAAATACCGGAACACCATGGAACGCATATAGTAATTACCGGAACACACGGAACGCGTCAGTGATTACCGATACACACTTGAAATATTTGGTTTTCCAATACCGTAGGTAATAGTAACGATTTGTTATTCTTTAATCTGTCTTAAAACTTTGTTATTTATATATCAATGTATTTGTATGTGTTAGATAGTTATGTTTTATAAGGCAGATTCATGATTTCATAAGGTTCGAAATGATATATTGTGAAGATATATAGAAATAACATCACGATTTGTCGGCAATGATTTAACTTCATTTAATAAATCGTTATCCAATCCATTACTTCATCTTGATTGTTTGAACAAGATATGAAATATGGAATTTACCATTATCTCACACATTCCAAAATGTAAAAACTTTTGACTTGTCAAATTCCAAAGCTAATGCAGACGACATAATGGTCATTAATAAATTGTGCTCAATATAGCAAAAAAAAAAAAAAAAAAAAAAAATACGGAGCAGAACGTACATTTTCTAATTATGCCGCATTGTTTTCCAAAAACATATTTTACCAGAGGTGTAAAGACATATTACAAGATATACAGTTGATCTATTGTCAAGGTCATCTCCAATCTTTCTCTAGAAACAGGTATTGTCCCCAAAGATTAAAGAAGTAAAACAGTAGCACCCGTCTATAAAAAGCTGTCCAAAGTATAAAGCCAGCAACTATAGGCCAATCTCTTTAATCTGCATAGCATCAACAATTATGGCGCGCATCCTGATAACAAACATCATGGGCCACTTTGATAAGAATAATCTACTTAGCCAGTACCAGCATGGCTTCAGAGCAAAACATACCTGTGAATCTCAATCGATTAGCCTTACCCAAGAAGTATACGACAATCTTGAAAATGGTCAACAAGCGGATATATACTTGAAATGGATTTTAGTAAGGCATTTGATTTGGAACCACCTTCCTATAGCCGTCTCAGATGCTACTACGCTCAGGGGCTCAGGGTCGCCCTACCACAGCATGCTGCGGCCCTACCCAGTAGCAAGTAACCGGTTGATGGGTGTACATAGTCTTAACTGTACCGTATAGACTTTTAGCTGTACATAACCAATGGAAGAGGTGATTGTCTCATCCCATCGTAGGTCAAATATACATTCTATGAAGAACCCTGACCTAAACCGGAAGAAGAAGCAGGTTGATCACAGCAATTAAATATCCAAATTGAATAAGCTGGGCGTCCTTCCACTGATATCAAGATGGATATAATCCTTCTAAAAGAATCGTTCTCAAAGAGTAGGTATTGATGATCACTCATCAACTACTCTACCCGTTCTCTTAGGCGTCCCTCGGGGTTCAGTGCTCTGTCCATGGCTTTTCTTAGTCTATATAAATGATCTGCATGTGTTCAAATTCTTCAAGGCCTTCAGCGCTTTCAGCGCTTTGATTTTTATCACTATGAGTACTCGATTTTTTTCACCCGTCATCATTTACTTAACACTTCGAGGAATAGTTTGGTATGCACATTATGATGGGTGAAGTACATTGAGATCAAAACCGGATACTAGTAATCTGTGCCTTAAGCCATTAAGCCTACCAAACGGCAAAATTTTTTACTTGTCCAAATTCAAAGACGTCCAAGAAGTCAATTGAATTGAAGTCAATTAAACTTTACAATTTTTGATATCTTTTAATAGAAAACATTGTGGGAAATGAAGAAACTGCTTGTCACAAGTAATTTCTTCATTTTCCGCATTGTTTCCCAAAGCCATTCTCTTATAAGGAGTCAAAAAGAGTCTCCGTGTGATAATGTGTTAATGAGCGAAGATATGAGCCGGAATCGTGAAGGGGTCTTCTTTGGCATTCCAAGTTACCATAAAATGAGAGGCTAACATGGACGCATTCTGATCAGGATTCGTGGTAGTATAAAACTCTTTTCCAAACGACAAAAATGCTATTGAGACTGATCAAAAATGGAACGTTTCTATCGATAACAAATTAGAGGGTGTTAAAATGTCTGTGAATATTATTATAGTAAAGAAAATATTAATGCAAAAGGAGAAATTCTGGCATCAGCACTTTCTTCATGTAAATCGTCTCAATATTTTCCCGCGCCTTTTGTACTACAGTCGCCTATAGAAGTCATTGCATTATAGATACAAAAATAAATTGAGAAGTATTTTATTCAGTTAACTATGACGTAATTTCGGACAAACAAATATACTGACGTCAAATAAAAACGCCTCAGTCCTAATAGATGTCCAATTACTCAGTAAATCCGTTTTGAAATTACAAATACTGATTTCCATCTGTAAATGTGATTATCTGTTGTTGAAAAATGATGATACAGAAATTATCATATTGTTACAGTCTACTAAAAACGGCACATTTAAACAGAGTGGTATCAGAATTTCCATTTGAAAAGAAGTAGCGTGTGGTGCAAACTTTACTTACGACGACAAAAGATACCGTAAAACGTCTTATTTGGTGACCACAATTAATGAACACTAAACCCGACATCGATTTCAACGTCTCAAGTCTGAAACGCATATGACGTTAACGTAAGATGGCTTCTTTTATAACAGGCGTAATTTGAGGTCTATCTGACTTTGGCCGATTGGCAAATGTTTCTGTAGCTCTTACTCGTCGACCAAGATGCCTAATCGTGCAGTGCAAGTCGTCAAAACGTCAGGCGGCTTGTTCTTGATTTTCCCATATTCGAAAATGGCTAATCTACGAGCTCTATTTTCAAAACAGTATGTCTATTTCAAACGTTACTTGCAACAACAACAGTTGCCAGAAAAACACTTATTTGGCCACCACATTAACCGACTATTCGACAGAACATCGATCAAAACGTCAGAAACCTGAAACGTACATGACGTTAACGTAGAGAATTATCTTGCTTTACAGGCGTTACGTGAGGTCTAGTTGAGCGTGGCCGATCAATAAACGTTCGCAGAATTCTAACGCGTCGATCAAGACACCGAATCGAATAACACAATAATGTTAAATTGTCTCGCGACTTGTTTGTGCATTCGTCGCATTCAAAAATGGCTATATTACGAGCTCCTTTTTTAGAATTTAGTCTTGGAATCCTTCAATTCAGATGTTTCATAAGAAAATCTTTGAATTCGTGTTTGCCTATCCACTAACACTTGTTACTGTGTAAAATGTGACAAATTTCATCACGTGATGTACATACACGAAGCGCACGTATAAAACGTGACCAGTCACCGGAAATGGACATGTTAATGGATAGAAACGCATAATTTTTCATTTGCCGTAATTGTCGGTCAAAATGATGATATACAGTATACATTTCAACAATATTGTAATAGGCATAAGGAAATAAACGAAAGATTTCATTGGAGCGTTTTTAATTGACGTCAGTATATAATTTCCTGTGTGTTGTTATAAAATCTCGTATATTCTGTTTTTATTCGGGAGACAGGGTGGAGCTTAGTAAACGGTTCATTCTATTTAACCTTGGGGAGAAACAGCCTTCTCGATTAGCGGTAATTCGTCGGGATTGTTGCAAAACATTATAACTACAGCGTGAATCAATCTGTACCTACGAGGTTTTATGACAACACATTTTACAATCGCGCATTGTTTCAATCTGAAATCTTTTCATGCTCGTGCCGCACGTTTTTTCTCTTCTATCAACCAAGGTATCGAGAAGTAAACCCGTCGAATAACCTCTTTACTTAGCCACACCCTGTCAGGTGAATAAAAACGGAATATAACTACGGCTTGATTCAAGCCGTAGTTACGAAATTTTTAAAAACACCAGCGGTTTATCAAAACATAACAGACAAATAATCTATTTTAGTACAAAATTTGTTGCTATTGAAAATCCTTACCATTCTTGGTTCATAAAGGACACAGAATAACCGAAATAGCTGTCATCATTACCGCCAAACTGCCGGAATATTCGTTCTGTATTTATATTAAATCCAAAAACACAGCCAAAACTAATGACGGTAATGATATTGTGGAAAAACGAACACGACATTGTCAGTATCTTTCAATAACAAATGAAAATGGATGATCTGTCCTTATTCCTTATTTCCGGAGATAGATATTGTAATATAACTTTAGCCCTTTCTTAGACAAGACCTTGCTTTGATTTCAGAATACATGTGCATTGCGACAGAACAAGACAATTCTGATCACCAACATTTTATTCTTTGCCGTAAATATTTTCTTTTCATTTATGCGCATTTTTTCTGTTCAAATATATGATCTCTGTCCTCTGCATATAAACTTTGACCCGTCTAAAACATTGTTATCACAGAAAGTAAAAACTTTTGATAATCATGCATCCTTTTCTAACGATGTAAATCCAGCTTACATGTGGAAAATGTTGTGTATTTTCTAGACATTGTCCCTTTTCCAAATTATTTTTTATACTTTCCAAATTGGAAAACTGCTGTAGACGACAATTTGGATGTTGATGATATATGAATGTTGTACAAAGTAGTATATAAAATATTGAGGCAATAGGAGAAATGCTTATTATATCAGCATTTTTTTTGTCTCAATGTTTTCCCAAACTGTTTTAAATTGGAGATGTCAAAGCCAGGTCTTGTTTGGGAAAGGGTCTATGTATAATGTCCTGTTGTGGGGGTAAAACAGACGTCATGAAAAAGGGGCCGATTGAACAATCATCATCTGTCAATCAAAGTAATAATTGACCAATCAAATGACTTAATTAAGTCGCGTGCCTCATACAACATTTGATATTGAAATCTTTATCCAGCTCGCCGAGATAAATAGAGATTTCAGTGTTTGAGATTATCTGAGGAATCTGTTTACCAATTCAAAAATGATAACGCCTTTTGACACCTTATTAGATTAAGGTTTTGAAAACATTGTGGAAAATGAAGACATTGCTTGTGACAAGCAATTTCTTCATTTTCCACAATATTTTCTACCCCGAAAGACCAAACATTGAAAAAAATAATTCAGATTGCATTATTATTATTTTACTTCACTTTGATATAAAACAGTCTGTCCCTTTCATTGTGTCTCGCTACATATACAAATAGAGTCTACTTACTTACTATCAATAGTGGTAACTGTTTTAATAACCCTTTCCAGATGCAAACAGGTTAGACCACAGTTGATGTCCAAAGTATTCATCAAGCCAAAGTCAATGTCATAAAAATGTGAATTCTGTCTCATAAAAACATCGAGGGATGCCTAGTACCAGCATTTTTTTTCCTCGAATGATTTTACAGCCTATCTTTCCAGGGTCGCTTTAATCATTTTTTATGGAAAAGAGTTAACGAAGAAAACAGATCCTTGTTTACAAGTAGGCACTATTGCACTATTTGACAAAATACTTTATTAAGTATTTAGCTATAACCATTTCCCATCAATATATAAATTGCTCTAAACTCATATCTTTTTTTCCGCATCTTACAGTTTTGTAGGCCTACTTTAATTCTCGCTATTTGTAACTGTTCCTTGACTTAAAGGTATTAAAACTAATTTAATATTTTGTTTATCGAATCAAACTTCTGCAATTTTGATATTTACAAGTTTCTTTATTAATTTTGATTTCAATTGTCGAATGGATTCCAAACTTGTTTAGGCAGATTCTAGATCGGCCTAGCCAGATTGGAATTCCATTCTGGCCAAGACCGATCCAGAATCTGCCTAGACCAAACTAGAATTCTAACCTGGACTAGTCCAAACTAGAATTCCAGTTTGGCCTAGACCAATTCTGGATCGGCCTAGATTCCAATCTGGACTCCGACAAATACATTCTTTCAACGTCATTGAATATCAAAACTGGAAATTATACTGAACATCAAAAACAACGCATCAGTTTTATTGTTTCGAAAAATGTTGAAGAAGGAAAAGAATAATCTATGTAAATTAATTTACTGTTTTGGCCATTCAACTAGGCATCAATATAAAGTTTAACCCAACACCACAGAGAGTCGTTTTCACTGCCCACGTGATAGGCCTAATGACATTTGAAAACATTGTGGGAAATGAATAAATTGCTTGTCTTTCTACCCCCAAAAGTTTCATCACATTGAAAATGTCTTCTACAAATAATTTCAGTTTGGACATGCATAAAATCTTGTCGTTTGATTAATCTTTGAAATAATGTCTGTGATTTACCCTCTGCCATAAAAAATGTTTAATTAAGGTAGTCCACCCCTAATGATATGCGAATGACGTCGGAATTATTCGGGCGTGATCGAAAACATTCGGCGGTGGAACTCTCCACCGCCGAATGTTAACGACTACGCCCGAATAGGTTCGGATACGTAACGACACTGCTCGAAAAAAGCCGATGTGTTATTAATCTCAAAATGGCCACATTACGGGTATTCTATCTTAATGCATATTATATGTCCACAACACTTGGTGTGTGCTGAAATGAATGTTGTTTGCTTCAGATTAAACTCAGTTTATTACAGAATAGAAAAAAATCGTCTATATTCAATGACGCCAATAGGCCTACTACGTAACGGTACGCTTTAAGCGTCGCCATCAGAAATCCATCCATAGGGTTGTTACAGCATGGGATGTCGTCGAGAAATGTTGCTAGGCAACTTAACTGCAACAGGTTCGAAGAAGGACATTCGGGGGTGAGATAGGCCTAGGGTGACAGCTCCTGCACAGGATTCGACCACCAGGGTAGCAATGTGACAGTGAATTCAATTTCTTGCGAATTCAATTTCTTTATTAACAGTAATATAAGGCCTTTGGCCCATCATACAAATTAAACATATTTACAAAGTACAAAATGAGAGTAACAAAATAACAAGAAATGTTACCTTACTAATTTTGCATCTAAACTGAGTAAATGGAAAAAGGAGAGTTTCGTTGATACAGTATATGACTGATGAGTTAAAGACGACAAAGTCTGTGTCATATAGTAATTGATATGTACGTCATTATGTAAAAGCATTGTGAAACAAGGTGTCAAACTGTCACAAGATACGCCCGTAACACTGCTTTATGTCAACAGGGGGAGCGGGTTGGTAAAAGTTTCATGGTCCTAGCTATTAAATTTTTCGAGAAATGCCCTGGACGATTCAAGTATGAAAACAACAAAGGGCAATAACTCAAAATATAGGCTAGGTAGAGTTAACATTCTTGTGCACTGCACTCCTCCTTAGTGAGATCTATACACTCATGAAGTTTCATGATCCTAGCTATAATACTTTTAGAGATATACTCCGGACAAGATTCAAGTATGAAAAACAACAAAGGGCAATAACTCAAAAAATAAGCCAGGTAGAGTTATGGTTCTTGTGCACTGCACTCCCCCTTGGTGAGATCTATACACCCATGAAGTTTCATGATCCTAGCTATTATACTTTTAGAGATATACTCCGGACAAGATTCAAGTATGAAAAACAACAAAGGGAAATAACTCAAAAATATGATCAGCAGAGTTACAGTTCTTGTGCACTGCACTCCCCCTTGGTGAGATCTATACACCCATGAAGTTTCATGATCCTAGCTATTATACTTTTAGAGATATACTCCGGACAAGATTCAAGTATGAAAAACAACAAAGGGCAATAACTCAAAAAATAAGTCAGGTAGAGTTATGGTTCTTGTGCACTGCACTCCCCCTTGGTGAGATATATACACCCATGAAGTTTCATGATCCTAGCTATTATACTTTTAGAGATATACTCCGGACAAGATTCAAGTATGAAAAACAACAAAGGGCAATAACTCAAAAAATAAGCCAGGTAGAGTTATGGTTCTTGTACACTGCACTCCCCCTTGGTGAGATCTATAGACCCATGAAGTTTCATGATCCTAGCTATTATACTTTTAGAGATATACTCCGGACAAGATTCAAGTATGAAAAACAACAAAGGGCAATAACTCAAAAAATAAGCCAGGTAGAGTTATGGTTCTTATGCACTGCACTCCCCCTTTGTGAGATCTATACACCCATGAAGTTTCATGATCCTAGCTATTATACTTTTAGAGATATACCCCGGACAAGATTCAAGTTTGAAAAACAACAAAGGGCAATAACTCAGAAAATAAGCCAGGTAGAGTTATGGTTCTTGTGCACTGCACTCCGTAATGATGAGAAGAATATAACTGCAAAGTTTAAAGTCAATCGGACTTAAGGTGACAGAGTTATGCTCCGGACAAAGAAGTGGACGCCGCCGGACGCCCGGACGCCCGGACGCCGGACATCACGGGTGATCCCATAATACGTCCCGTCTTCGACGGGCGTATAAAAAGGAGAAAATACCAGGTTTTCTGAATTTTCTTTATCTCACCACTTATGGATTTCAATGATCCACTAAATACCATTTTTATGTTATATTGAATAATTAAATAATAAGTCAATCAAATATTGGAGTTAGCGTTACAGATGATGAAATCATTTTTATATAATGCTGGTATGCTTGTATCTATACAATGAAAGTACTGGGATAAAAGGAGGAAATGTTTTGTGCATTTGCTCCTTTTCTCTCGACACTTTTATTGTTTTGAGATTTACATGATGTTACACTTATATACGTTAGTATTTTCAGACGTATATATATATATATATATATTTGTTGAAATAGAGATAGTAAGTATAAATTTCATATATATGATTGAAGCTTTTTTACTTTCAAATAATAAAGGAAGGCATATAGATTGTCCAATAAGGTACGTTTAACTTTGTACTTATTGTCCTTATTATGTACGTGTTAAAGAAAAACCAATGCAAGAAAATAAATCTTGTACTGATATAAACATTTAAATAAAGTTGTATAAAGACGCATTTAAAGTGGTTTTTTTATGGGGGGGGGGGGGTTGGAATTGATAATTTTAATTAGATGTTTGTAAAAAGAGGTGTCTTTCCTTAAGAGCAAATGTAATAAATCTTGATAACGAAAAAATTTGATCTTCTGTTTTACAGTTCATTATTTGGCAAAATGAATCTCTACTTGGTAGTAGATTCAACCACGATTTTAACAAGGTGTCAAACTGTCACAAAATACGCCCGTAACACTGCTTTATGTCGACAGGGGGAGCAGGTTGGTAAAAGTTTCATGGTCCTAGCTATTATACTTTTCGAGATATGCCCTGGACAAAAATGAAGTATGAAAAATAACAAAGGGCAATAACTCAAAAAATAGGCCAGGTAGAACTAGAACTGTCGCAAAGCGGACAAATACCCCCCACTGGCGCCTTGTCACTGAAAAGGTGCTGTAGGTCAACTGGTTCTTGACTTAGAACACGGAAACGGATTTTAAACAAAGTCTGATTGTGACCTTGACCTCTTTTGACCCAAAAACAATAGGGCACCTCCATGGGTCATGGGCAACAACTGTGTGAAGTTTCATGATCCTAGGTCAACCGGTTCTTGACTTAGAGCACGGAATCCGATTTTAAACAAAGTCCAATTGTGACCTTGACCTTTTGACCTTGGTGACCCAAAAACAATAGGGCACCTCATTGGGTCATGGGCAACATCTGTGTAAAGTTCCATGGTCCTAGGTCAACCGGTTCTTGACTTAAGAGCACGGAAACGGATTTTAAACAAAGTCAGATTGTGACCTTGACCTTTGACCTTGGTGACCCAAAAATGATAGGGCACCTCCTTGGGTCATGGGCAACATCTGTGTAAAGTTTCATGATCCTAGGTCAACCGGTTCTTGACTTAGAGCACGGAAACGAATTTTAAACAAAGTCTGATTGTGACCTTGACCTTTGACCTTGGTGACCCAAAAACAATAGGGCACCTCCTTGGGTCATTGGCAACAACTGTAAAGTTTCATGATCCTAGGTCAACCGGTTCTTGACTTAGAGCACGGAAACGGATTTTAAACAAAGTCTGATTGTGACCTTGACCTTTGACCTTGGTGACCCAAAAACAATAGGGCACCTCCTTGGGTCATGGGCAACAACTGTGTAAAGTTTCATGATCCTAGGTCAACCGGTTCTTGACTTAGAGCACGGAAACGGATTTTAAACAAAGTCCGATTGTGACCTTGACCTTTGACCTTTGTGACCCAAAAACAATAGGGCACCTCCTTGGGTCATGAGCAACAACTGTGTAAAGTTTCATGATCCTAGGTCAACTGGTTCTTGACTTAGAGCACGGAAACGGATTTTAAACAAAGTCTGATTGTGACCTTGACCTTTGACCTTGGTGACCCAAAAACAATAGGGCACCTCCTTGGGTCATGGGCAACAACTGTGTAAAGTTTCATGATCCTAGGTCAACCGGTTCTTGACTTAGAGCACGGAAACGGATTTTAAACAAAGTCTGATTGTGACCTTGACCTTTGACCTTGGTGACCCAAAAACAATAGGGCACCTCCTTGGGTCATGGGCAACAATTGTGTAAAGTTTCATGATCCTAGGTCAACCGGTTCTTGACTTAGAGCACGGAAACGGATTTTAAACAAAGTCCGATTGTGACCTTGACCTTTGACCTTCGTGACCCAAAAACAATAGGGCACCTCCTTGGGTCATGGGCAACAACTGTGTAAAGTTTCATGATCCTAGGTCAACTGGTTCTTGACTTAGAGCACGGAAACGAAAAAGTCTACGGACGGACGGACGGACGGATGGACGGACGGACGGACGGACGGACGGACGGACAGACAGACAGACATGGTGAAACCAATATACCCCCCTCTACTTCGTAGGTGGGGGGTATAATTATGGTTCTTGTTCTTGTGCACTGCACTCCCCTTTGATGAGATCTATACACCCATGAAGTTTCATAATCATAGCTATTATACTTTTAGAGATATACTCCGGACAAGATTCTAGTATGAAAACAACAAAGGGAAATAACTTAAAAAATAGGCAAGGTAGAGTTATGGTTCTTGTGCATTGCACTTTCCCATGGTAAGATCTATACACCCATGAAGTTTCATGATCCTAGCTATTATACTTTTAGAGATATACTCTGGACAAGATTCAAGTATGAAAAACAACAAAGGGCAATAACTCAAAAAATAAGCCAGGTAGAGTTATGGTTCTTGTGCACTGCACTCCCCCTTGGTGAGATCTATACACCCATGAAGTTTCATGATCCTAGCTATAATACTTTTAGAGATATACTCCGGACAAGATTCAAGTATGAAAAACAACAAAGGGCAATAACTAAAAAAATAAGCTAGGTAGAGTTATGGTTTTTGTGCACTGCACTACCCCTTGGTAAGATCTATACACCCATGAAGTTTCATGATCCTAGCTATTATACTTTTAGAGATATACTCCGAACAAGATTCAAGTATGAAAAACAACAAAGGGCAATAACTAAAAAAATAAGCCAGGTAGAGTTATGGTTCTTGTGCACTGCACTCCCCCTTGGTGAGATCTATACACCCATGAAGTTTCATGACCCTAGCTATTATACTTTTAGAGATATACCACGGACAATATTCAAGTATGAAAAACAACAAAGGGCAATAACTCAAAAAAATATGCCAGGTAGAGTTATGGTTCTTGTGCACTGCACTCCGTAATGATGTAGTAGAATATAACTGCCAAGTTTAAAGTCAATCGGACTTAAGGTGACAGAGTTATGCTCCGGACAAAGAAGTGGACGCCGCCGGACGCCGGGCACCGGACACCGGACGCCACGGGTGATCCCATAATACGTCCCGTCTTCGACGGGCGTATAAAAAGTACATTTTTCGGGTTTGAGAATACATGGGACAAAGTAATATAAAATGGAGTTCATCTTCAACTGTGTAAATATTCTTTGTTAGGCAGTATTTGCAAAATCTATATTGTCTATCTATGTTTTCATGTCTTCCCTTTTCTTGAGGATCGTGAGGATCTTTTAGAGCAGAAAAAAGTTTTATTATTTTACAAATATCTACTTTTACAAACGTTGGACGTTCTTTTATTAAACAACAGCGTACATCAGAGGCGCGTTCTTTAGAGCAAGATTTCTTGAGATATCTTGAGATTTCTTAAGATGTTTTATGACGACATATGTATGAAGTATGGAGCATTTGGAAGACCATGGTCAGAATCAAGTTCTTAAAAACGCTTTATCTAAAACATCTTAATAAATCTTTAAAAAAAAGTTCGCTTTAACCCTTTCCCAAACAAGACCTGGTTTTGACGTCCCTAATAGAAAGGGCTTGGGAAATCATTGAAACAAAAGAAGAAACTGCTGATAACCAGCAGTTTCTCCTTTTGTCTCAATATCTTCTGTGCCGTATTTTACACAAATCTTATCTTTACTATCATCCATTTTGTCATTTGTAGTGGTTTTTGCAGTGGATCACCCTAAAATTTTGACGTTTGGGAAAGGGTTAAAAAACGCGCCTTAGATGTTCTACTAACGATGTTCTAGAAAGTATTTTGATGGGAGATAATCTTTAGTTCGCTGCTCCAGCCACGGACTATAATTTTAATCGGTGCAAAAAATGAGTTTGAGTTTATTGGGGTTTTACGCCGTTTTCAACTACCAGGGTCATATCGCGGCGGCTGGAGCACCTAACCGTGGGTTCCTGGTATTTCTCGCACCAGTACAAAAACAATATCCAAACCGAGCCTCCAGCTGCTCTCTCACATAGATGATTCACACCCATTGGTGAGAGACAAATGACTTTTGTCAAATGTCAGAATGGATACTGGCCGAGCCGGGGTTCGAACTCGAGACCCCTGAATTGACAGACTCCGACGTAACCGACTGAGCTATCCGGGCTCGGCCGGTGCAAAAAATGGCAGCCATCTTGAACTTTTGGAAGACATTCACTCTCGATCCAGCCCATATAATAGAACTCATCCGAAAACTTAAAACTAAACTTGTTTTGACAAAGTTTGGTTAAGATTGACTAAATTTTGGGGATGTTTGAGTGTAAACACGAGATTAAGGATGGGCAGACAGACAGACGGACAAAAAGTGATCACAACAGCTTACCTTGAGCACTTCGTGCTCAGGTCACTGAGCTAACAAGAATAATTCATGCACAATGAAACTTGCATTAATGGCAGCTTGTCATAAAAGTCAAAGACTTAGGTCAAGGTAAAAGGTCATGGTCAAAAATGAAAATCCCTGACAGGAGGTATTATTTTAATGCATGTAAGATAACGACCTAGTAAAAGTTTTTGAAAACGAAGTCAAACTCAAAGGTCAAAAGTCTTGGTAGTAGGTATCCATGTGTGAAATATAAAGGCTGCATCTGAAAAAAAAATACAGGCCAAGTTAATGTTTTTAAAAGTATGTCAGACTCAAGGGTCAAGGTCACAAAGTCAAAGGTCATGGTCACAGATGAAAGGTATTGGCAGGAGGTATCCATGTGTGAAGTATCAAGGCTGTATCTGATTTAGCACATATAGTAGAGGCCATGTTAAACATTTGTGACCCGTCACGCTAAAAGGGACCTTATCCGAACTCCAAGTCAAACTCTAAGGTCAAGATTAAGATGTGAAAGGTCATGGTCGAAAATGAAAGGTCTTGGTAGGAGGTGTCCATGTGTGAAATAGCAAGTCTGTATGTGCAATAGCACATGAAATATAGGCGAGGTTACAGTATTTTAAAAGTATACAAACTGACTTTAAAAACGCATTACTTATTTTTCAAAATATTTTCGTAGTTAAAGTCAATAGGATCGAATTTGTACTTCTAATATATATTATAACTAAAAAGACACGATATCCAATAAGATTTATTGCAGTCAGTTACCACGTTATTTCGCACGACGTCAACGTGCAAACTATGGATAACGTTTACGTAACTGCACATTAGGTGACTAACTGGATTTTTGTTTTCATATTCCATATCCAAATCTCCAGGAGTTACTTTTTTATCTCAATCAATTTGATTAAACAAAAAATAAAGCCAAGAGACCAAAGTTCGTTGAGCGCACACAATTTTTTTTTTAATTATTCTAAGCGGGTGTTTGTCAATCAAAACGGCCGAGACGTTTAAATGTAAACCAATCGACGATTTTTCACTTTTATTAACGTAGCCAATCTACATGGATTGCTGCTGAGCATCAGCATCCTGATAAACCGTTTCAAACGAGCTTACGTCAAGATAATAACATACGTCAACGTCAATTACGTAACTGGTTTACGACAACGTTTTCAACTGCAATTGTAATACAAAAATGTTGCTACTGACAAACTCTTGTCATAACAGTGAATTAACGAATAAGATATTGTGGTTTTCACTACTGGCGACTATGCCCGTGACAGATACTTACAGAAAGTCATCATCAGATCAGGGTGCGTTGGGCCTAGACATGATGAAACAAGAGGACCATGATGGTCCTAAATCGCTCACCTGAATCAAGATGACAAGAGTGATAATGACAATTTTGTCAAATTCAAAGGCATGAAACTTATAAGGACTTTCTGTTTGGAAACAACTAGAATATCACTGAAAGTGATCATACCCCCCAAAAGCGCATTTTTTGTGCATTTTGAGAAGTTGATTTCATTTGAACTGAGAGCTGTTCAATTGGGAAATAGAGCTAACAAAAAATCAACAGACCTAACAACACATGTAAATGTTGCAAAAAATACCAATTTTCAACAAAAGGACATAGCTCATTTAACAATCCCCAAGCCCTGCCCTGCCATGCTGATATTTTTCAATAAACCAAAAATTCACAACCATGTATTGAAGACAATCAATCAAGGTACATTCCTGTAAGATTTGGTTCAAATTTACCGTATAATTGCTTTTTTAAAGAATTTTCTCATGATTTCGTTAAGTCTGTTACGCCCTGCCCTGCCGTTACCACATTTTTTGCAAATCAAAAATTCATGAACAAATTTTGAAATAAGTCACCAAATGAACATTCCTGCCAATTTTGGTAACAAAACACTGAATAAAAAATTCACGATCAAGTTTTGAAAACAGTCACCCAAGGAACATTCCTGCCAAGTTTGGTAAGAATTGGCTTAGTGGTTAAGGAGATGATTTTTGAAGAATTATCTGACAATTTCTCGAAGTCAGATTAGCCCCGCCCTGCCACACCAACATTTTTTGACGAATCAAAAAATCATGAGCATACATTGAATACAATCACTCAAGGGACATTCCTGTCAAGTTTAGTTCAAAATGGTCCAATAAATCATTTTTAAAGAATTTTCACATGATTTTTCTAAGTCCGATTAGCCCCGCCCTGCCACGCCCACAATGTCTGATGAATCAAAAATTCACGAACACGTTTTGAAAAGGGTCACCCAAGGAAAATTCTTGCCAAGTTTAGTAAGAATTGGCCCAGTGGTTAAGAAGGAGAAAATTTTTGAAGAATTATCTAACGATTTCTCGAAGTCAGATAAGCCCCGCCCTGCCACGCCCACATTTTTTGGCAAATGAAAAGATCATGAGCATACATTGAAAACAATCACTCAAGGGTCATTCCTGTCAAGTTTGGTTCAAATTGGCCTATTGATTGATTTTTAAAGATTTTTCACTTGATTTCTCAAAGTCCGATAAGCCCCACCCTGCCACGCCCACAATTTTTGACGAATCAAAAATTCACGAACAAGTTTTGAAAAGAGGGCACCCAAGGAACATTTCTGCCAAGTTTAGTAAGAATGGGCCTAGTGGTTAAGGAGGAGAAGTTTTTTGAAGAATTATCTAACGATTTCTCGAAGTAGCATAAGCCCCGCCCTGCCACGCCCACATTTTTTTACGAATGAAAAAATCATGAACATACATTGAAAACAATCACTCAAGGGTCATTCCTGCCCAGTTTGATTCAAATTGGCCTGAAAATTGATTTTTAAAGATTTTTCACATGATTTCTCTCAGTCTGAAAAGCCCCGCACTGCCACGCCCACAATTTTTGACGAATCAAAAATTCACGAACAAGTTTTGAAAAGAGTTACCCAAGGAACATTCCTGCCAAGTTTGGTAAGAATTGGCCCAGAGGTTAAGGAGGAGAAGATTTTTGAAGAATTATCTAACGATTTCTCGAAGTAGCATAAGCCCCGCCCTGCCACGCCCACATTTTTTGACGAATGAAAAAATCATGAACATACATTGAAAACAATCACTCAAGGGTCATTCCTGCCCAGTTTGGTTCAAATTGGCCTGATAATTGATTTTTAATGATTTTTCACATGATTTCTCTAAGTCCGATAAGCCCCACCCTGCCACGCCCACAATTTTTGACGAATCAAAAATTCACGAACAAATTTTGAAAAGAGTTACCTAAGGAACATTCCTGCCAAGTTTGGTAAGAATTGGCCTAGTGGTTAAGGAGGAGAAGATTTTTGAAGAATTATCCAACGATTTCTCGAAGTAGCATAAGCCCCGCCCTGCCACGCCCACATTTTTTGACGAATGAAAAAAACCATGAACATACATTGAAAACAATCACTCAAGGGTCATTCCTGCCCAGTTTGGTTCAAATTGGCCTGATAATTGATTTTTAAAGATTTTTCACATGATTTCTCTAAGTCCGATAAGCCCCGCCCTGCCACGCCCACAATTTTGACGAATCAAAAATTCACGAACAAGTTTTGAAAAGGGTCACCCAAGGAACTTTCCTGCCAAATTTGGTAAGAATTGGACCAATGGTTGAGGAGGAGAAGATTTTTGAAGAAAAACCAACAGACAGACCAACAGACAGACAGACAGACGGACAAGCTGACTCCTATATACCCCCCAAATTGAATTTGGGGGGTATAATTAAGTAATAATTTTGTTCCAATTGATCCTGTAAAGTTGGGTATGAATTAGCATAATGGTTGAGTTTTTTTTTTCAATAATTATTTCATAATTTCGCAATATACAACATAGGGCTAATTTTCAAAGCATACTGATCTGTTAAAATTGATCATTTATGATATAAGAAAGATTTAGAACGCGATTTGAAAGAATATAGTAAATGAGGACAAACCATCTGATAAGCTAGGCTAATCCCTTCTTATTTGTTTACATAAGAATTACATGGGGCCAGCCAGAGTAACAGATAACAGATAAGAACAAGAGCTGTCCGAAGACAGCGCGCTCGACTTTCTAAGTGCTGGACTTTCAAAGTTGCTTAGTATAAAGGGGGCATAACTCCAAATATAGTGGAGCCAGGGTCATGGGCCCTGATAGTAAGGTAGAGGGTGTGATGGTGAATAAGTATTCCGAGTTTGGGTTGAATCCCTTTGATAGTATGGAAGTTATTGATGTTTGAAAAAACTTTAACCTTTGTTGCAACGCCAACGCCAACGCCGACGCCAACGCCGACGCCAACGCCGACGCCGACGCCCGGGTAACAGTATAAGCTCTCATTTTCTTCGAAAAGTCGAGCTAAAAATAGGAAAAGCTTCCAAATTTATTACTTTTATCAAAACCCTAATGGCCTATGTAGAATGTATTAATTTTTTCAAGCAGATGATTGGTATGATCACCAACAACATAGGGTTTCATGAATATTGAAACAAAATGTTGCTTTTTGAAACGCAAATTATCTCTTCTTATCTTCAGCTTCTTGTATTCTGGAAGCCATTCATGAAATTAGGTCTTACACAAAATTTCAAGGTTCTAGGCCAAACAGTTTAGAAGAAAACTAAGTATCTCCATTACAACCCACAGTACAGTATAATTTTCAATGCACAGAATTTCACAATTTCACTGCCATACCAAAATACTTTTTAAGGAAATAAAAAATTCATGATACAATTTTGAAACGAGTCACTCAAGGAACTTTCCAGCCAGGTTTCGTTCAAATTGGACCAATGGTTGATTTTTAAAGAATTTTCTCATGATTTCTCTATTCCAATAAGCCTCCCTGCCATGCCCACATTTTTTGACAAATGTAAAAATTTGTGAATGAATTTTGAGAAGAGTGACTCAACATTCCTGCCAAGTTTGATTAAAATTGGCCAAATGGTTGATTTTTAAAGAATTTTCTTATGAATTCTCCAAGTCCGATACGCCCCTTTCTCCCTGCTACGGCCACATTTTTTTACATGTAAAAATTTGTGAACAAATTTTGAAAAGACTGACTTAAGGAACATTCCTGAAAAGTCTGGTTTATTTGGGCCCAATGGCTGATTTTTAAAGAATTTTCTTATGATTTCTCTAAGTCTGATAAGCCCCTTTCTCCCTGCCACAGCCATATTTTTTGACAAATTTTGTAAAAACAAGAGCTGTCACTGTAAGATGACAATGCCCCCGACACCGCTTTGATTTTAAATTATGGCCAATCTATGTTCAAGGTCAAGGTCATCCAGGGGTCAAGGTCACCAAAGTATGTGCCTACAGAAAGGTAATGTACCAAGGAATGTTGTGGTTAAGTATGAAGCGAATATGTTAAGTAATAAGGAAGTTATGGCCAATGTTAAAGTTTTTGGACGGAATGACGGACGGACAGACCTACGGCTTGGTAGTTGTGTGGCAGCCTTACTTATGTGACAAAGGAAAAAGTGTTCGCACTGCACTGCCTTTGTGTGCTAAAGTCACGCAAGTTTGTCCTAGCTATTGTCACACGAGCAATTTCACGAAAGTTTGTCAAATACTAGTTATCATATGCACCCGAAGTAATGCTTTGACCCTCCTAAAGGTTGCGAGCAATGCCAATCAATTCATGTAATTTTCCTTTGCATTATATAGCTTTTCGTCATAATATGGAAATAATGTCATTGCATTTTGATATCATTTCCATGTAAACAACAAGCTATTTTTCATTTTATTTGGAAGTGAACATGTCCAGTGGTTTGTTTGTTTGTTTGAATGGGTTTTACGCCGCTTTCAACAATATTGCAGTTATATCGCGGCGGTCGGAGCACCTAACAATGGATTCCTGGTATTTCTTTCAATCAGAAGTTACCGTCACACTGTGTCGATGGTCGAAGTCATTATAATAATCAGCAATTTCTCCTTATCCCTAAGTATGTTATATATTATAATTTCTTTTAACCATTTCTTCATTATGTTTGCCATTAAAAGCAGGAAGAGATAATATGCTTGTGACAAGCAAATCGTCATTTTCTTTCAGCATTTTCTACTGATACATATTGTACTAACCTATTATTACTCAACTTCTAACCAGCCACTTTCTTTTTTGCATTTTTCAAAACTTTACAATTATGTTATAAGAACAAATATTCTTTCCTGTGAAAGAGTTGCCATTTTTATATTATATTGCACAAACATTAAGTGATATTAATAGGACTACTAGCGATTACATTTAAGACAAGAACCCTCAGTTTCAGAAATCACAAAAACAGCTACTTTCGACGGAAATTCAAGTTTACGGCAGTTGAAAACTCATTATTTTAAAAGTTCATCAATCAACACTGGTAGTCAGCTAATAAAGAAACACTATTTTCAATGATTATCAAATGATTATTCTATTCAATGACTAGCAGAATTTGTGGTTGTTATGTCGAAATCTTATATTTTTGTGACAATTAAGTGGCCGGTTCGAATACTTGACTAGTATATTTCTTTCAGTTCACATTACCTGGGTTACATGCATATAGTTATAAGCAATTTCTTCTTTTAACCCTTTCTCAAACAGCAAAATTAAAGGGTGGTCCAATTCAAAAGCTGTTGCAGATAACTATCGATGGTGATAAAGAGTTGATTTGTATGTTTATAAAGCATGGAAAATACTGAGGAAATAGGAGAAAATGCTGGTTATCAGCATTTTCCTTTTTGGTCTCAATATTTTCCGAAGTCTCTACTACTAAGGACGTCAAAACCAGCTTTTTTTATGTCAGTTTTGTTCTGTTTGAATGCGGTTTAACGCCTGTTAACTGCCAGGGTAATATCATGGCAGCTGGAGCACCTAACCATGGATTCCTGTCTTTCTCTCACCAGTACTACCACAATATTCAAACCGAGCCTCCAGCTGCTCACTCACATAGGTTAAAGGCGGAATAACACTTAACATCTTGCAAATTTTGCGAGAACTTCGTACAAAAAAATAAATATAAAGTATTAAAATATGGCCTTTAATTTGCATATATGCCAAATCTTAGCTTTCTACTTTGTGTATTGGCTTAGATGTCGACGGATTTAAAACCCCATGATTTATTGTCCCGGGGATAATATTTACAATAATGGAACATATGGGGTTTTAAATCCATCGACATCTTAGCCAATACACAAGATAGAAAGCTAAGATTTGGCATAGATGCAATTTAAAGGCCATATTTTCATAATACATATTTATTTTGTACGAAGTTCTCGGAAAATTTGCATGATTTTAAGTGCCATTCCCCCTTTAACGATTATCAAACCCACTGGTAAGAGACAAATGTCTGAAAGAATATTTGCCGCGACCGGGGATAGAATCGGAGACCCCATGAATCGAAGTAAAATGCGCTACGGACTGCGCTATTGAAACAGCCTTTTTATTTAAGTATGAAATGGTGTATTAGTACAGTATTCCTTCCAGTTCGCAGGTATTCTTATATGTGCTGCCGCAAAGCTTAACCTATGTAACAAGCATTTCCTCCTTCTACCTATAAAATAAGCATTTTATCCTTCTATCTATGCAACAAGCATTTTCTCCTTTTATCTATGTTTGTTGTTTAATAGGGTTGAACCCCTCTTTTAACTGCAATGGTGATACTGCTGCTGGAGAACCTAACAACGGATTCCTGTCTTTTTCTCACCAGTACTACAATATCCAAACCAAGCCTCCAGCTGCTCGCTCACATAGGTAATTAAACCCATTGGTGAGAGACAAATGTCTGAAGAATATTCATCGCGACCAGGAATTGAACCCAGGACTCCATGATATGAAGTCTGATGCACTACCAACTGCGCTATGGCCGTAGCCCCTTTTATCTATGAAACAAGCATTTTTTTCCTTTTATCTGTGAAACAAGCATTTTCTCCTTTTTATGATAATGATTTTTACCATACATTAGACATTCACATAACATGCTATTTATAACAATATGATTCTTTCAATTTACAGGCATCCTGGATTCCACTTTACTTTATCTTTGTACAAAGAGAAGAGAATGCATTGTCTGTTTAACAATTTATTTTTTTGTATATACAGAAAGAATGCTTATACTAGTTTTGTTTCTGAGATACCTTGAACAAAGTTTAAACATTTTATAAAGTAAAAAATGCTACAGACATTTTTACCATTTCCCCAGCCAAGGCCTGGCTTTATTCTTCCTCTTTGAAAATGCTTTAGAAAATATTGGGAAAAACAAAGGTGCAGCATTTTCTCCAACTGTCCCAATATTTTCTGCTTGACATTTTTAAGAAGTCACACCATTAAATTCACCACTATTTTTTTTACTTGGAAAAGGGTTAAGAAAGATGGATTCTTATATAACATTGTAAGAAGAAAGACTATTTCTTTAATGCTTTTCGGTGGATTATCGGGAAATAACGGTAGATTATCATTTTGATAAACTCACCGCCTATCCAGTGAAATTATCAAAAACTTGTGCCCCGCTTACGTTCATTTCACCCTATCTGACGTTATACAAGCGGGGCCAAATAAGTGACGTCATCATAAGCGTTGCATAGCAGTCACGTGCAAAATGACGCGCTTTAAAAAATTTGTCATAATTTTTTTTGCATTTTGTCTAATTTTGCATTAAAGAAATAGAATAATCGTTTGTTTTTCGTGTAAGATCGATTGATATTTCATTTCGTGAACAACGAAAGCTACATTTTCACTCGTGGCTTCGCCACTCGTGAAAATAAAGCTTTTGTTGTTCACTCAATGAAATATAAATCGATCTTACACTGAAACGAACGATTATCCTCTATATTAATGAGCAGTTATATTAATGAGCAGTCACCCCTTTTGCCCATAGGGCATCCTATGAAGTTGATTTTGATTAACCCTTTTCTAAACAAGACCTAGTTTTGTTACCCTTACTATAAGCCTGGTAAAATTTAGACAAAACTAGAAATGTCGCAAAGCGAACTAAATACCCCCGCAGCGCTTTGTTTGAGAAAAGAAATGCAGTAAAATAAGGAAAAGCCCTATGAACACTTCTGCCAAGTATAAAGCCAATCGAGCAGAAACTGTAAATTATCCAAAGAATTTTCGCGAAATTTACGTCTTGCACATCTACACCTCCTAATGAACACTTCTGCTAAGTTTGAAGCGAATCGGACAGAAACTGTAGGAGGAGTTGTCCGTACAAGCGTTTATCCTCATTCTGTGATCCAATCGCCAGATCCTCCCCATTCATGTCTGACTGTTCCATGTCTACTTCCCCCTTCTTATCAGAAGTTTCAGCAACATCTGCAATATGAGCAACATGTTTTACTTGTAAGGCCTTTTAAGATGTCACAGAAAGAATACTAAACCTCTGGGACACACTACAAATGTGACAATCCATGGAAGTAATTCTTAAATGTTTGGACACATTCTATTTGCAACACAAGTCAATGTTTGAAGCACAAGCAACATATTTTGGTTCAATCCCAGAAGCAATTCTTAAATGTTTGGACACATTCAATTTGCAACACAGGTCAATGATTGAAGCACAAGCAACACCTTTTACAAAAGATAGCAGCACAAGTATATCCTCATGCAAGTATACCTTTCCTGAACTGCCAACTTCAAGGTCACTAAGACTAAAATCTACACATTCTTTTTTATTATTTCCATAGATCCCTCAACAGAAAAGCAATGTTTAATAATACAAATTTTTCAACGCTCAGAATAAAGATTGGAAATTAAAATCATCAGCTTCTTACCAGTATCCTCATTTTGTGATCCAAATGCCAGATCCTCTCCATTCATGTCAAACTGATCCATGTCTTCTTCCCCCTTCCTATCAGGAGTTTCAGCACCACCCCCCTTCCTATCAGGAGTTTCAGCACCATCTGCAAAATGACCCACATATTTTACTTGAAAGGTCTTTAATGATGTAACACAAAGAATACTTAACCTCTGAAGCACACTGCAAATGTGACAATCCACAGAGGTAATTCTCAAATGTTTGGACACATACTATTTGCCACACAAGTCAATGATTGAAGCACAAGAAACAACTTTTGGTTCAATCCACAGAAGTAATTCTTAAATGTTTGGACACATTCAATTTGCAACACAAGCCAATGATTGAAGCACAAGCAACACCTTTTTCTAAAGATAGCGGCACAAGTATATCCTCATGTAAGTATACCTTTCCTGAACTGCCAACTTCAAGGTTACTAAGACTAAAATCTACACATTTTTTTTATTATTCCCATAAATCCCTCAACAGACAGGGTGCCCATTCACGTACCACAGTATGTAATTCACGTAGAAATGCATCAATTCATGTACAGGTTTATAGGCCAAACGTGCAAGCAGGTAAAGAATAATAAATGTAGAAAGATAATGACCATTACTTGAATGTTTTGAATGAAAGAGTATCTGGTTTGCATGCCTGATTATCAGTTGTAAATCCAATCTTTAATTGGTCAGTCATTTATTTAAGCCATTGAAGAAGCTGTGTAACAGGTAATTCTGAAGTCGTAAACATTGGGAGCCATGAAACTCCAATTATTTATGTCTGTATATCAAAAGATTTTTCAGTGATTCAACTGACTCCTGTTATTTATTCAATATTTAATGTTTAAACCCTCCCCTCTTCCTACGCCAGTGAACATTCTTTCTGTATATGCACAAATAAATTGTTATACAGACAATGCATTTTCTTCTCTTTGTATATAAAGATAACGTAAAGCAGAATCCAGGAGGCCTGTAAATTGAAAAATTATTGACATCTTCTGTGACTGTAAGACATTTGTTGGACAGATTGACTTGTGCAACTTTAGACAGATATGGACATCTTGTGTGACTAACATTTGTTGGACAGAGTGTCTTGTGCAACTGTATGTTAGATATGGACATCTTCTGTGACTGTTGAATATTTTTTTGACAAAATGACTTGTGCAACTTGTCAAATATGGACATCTTCTGAGACTGACACATTTGTTGGACAGAGTGTCTTGTGCAACTGTACATTAGATATAGAAATCTGTGACAGAGTGGAAAAAGGGTGGGAAGGGTAAAGTGACTTATATTTGGTGAACTATCGCCATTGGCAAGCACGAGCATTCACAGTACCACCTTTCTCCGCCTAGACAGATAAAGAAAAGGTTCTTACTTGGTTTGATTGCACTATTCTCAAGCTCTTCCTGTGATAAGAATCTTCTGCATTTTCCCAACTCGACTTGTAATTCATCGTTTTCCCACAGGATTCACAAAATGCCGAGCATGCTGTGTCAGGGTTTTTCCAAAATAATTCTCCAGAAAACTTTGACCCATGAATATAATTACATAATCAGTTATTTACAACTATTTCGGTCAAATCTTCAATACTCTCACGCCCCTAAGTCATCTTATTCTTGAAAGTTAACTAGAAGTTGTAGAAAGGAATTTCTTTGAATTCAAAATCAGAATTTTCAGTTTTCAAGGATATTTGGCTCAAAATTATGGGTCTTTGATCAAATGCAGCTTTAAATTTCCCTCCCATCAATGGTGATCATTTCTTTGTTTACATCGCGAAAACCCATGACATTTAGTTTTTTACTATTGTTTCTTCATTTCTCAAGAGCAAGAAACAAGAATTTCTTTGAATTCAAAATCAGAATTTTCAGTTTTCAAGGATATTTGGCTCAAAATTATGGGTCTTTGATCAAATGCATCTTTAAATTTCCCTCCCATCAATGTTGATCATTTCTTTGTTTACATCGCGAAAACCCATGACATTTGTTTTTTTACAATTGTTTCTTCATTTCTCAAGAGCAAGAAATAGTTAAAACAATAAAACATCAAATAGATAACCAAATCTGAGTAAATTACTGATGAAACCTTTTGATACACAGTGCTAAAAACTTACTAAGAATTTTCAGTTGTAACTTGTAACAGGAAGTGTTGCTAGGGGGTACTTGGCTAGACTGGTTATCGATTTTCAGTATCGGCTGAGCGCTTGTTTATATGAAATCATGAAGCTTGTCATGCCTCTGATGCACCATGACTTAAACCAGTCTGGCATTTTTTAGTCCCAGTCTATTTAGTGAAATTTATGGTCTCATCCGTAAAAAATCGGACGTCCGATAACGATGAAACGTCCGTATGACTACTGCTGCAAATTTTACGGACACCAGTGACCTGTCACAGAAGTTATTCTAACATGTATGGACACATTTTTCTTCTGTGACTTCCACAGAAATCATCATTTGCAGCACAGGTATCAGTTTTTACCTACAAATTGCGGCACTGGTATATCCTCGTCAACCCGGACAGACAGACAGACGGACGGACAGACGAACGGACGGACGGACGGACAGACGGACGGACGGACAAGTCAAATTTATGATGCCTCCCTATCGGGGGCATAAAAATTGAATAAATTTGAAAAGAGTGACTCAAACCACATACCTACCAAGTCTTGTTCAATTGGGCTAAATGGCTGATTTTTTAAAGAATTTTCTTCTGATTTCTCTAAGTCCGATAAGCCCCTTTCTCCCTGCCACTGCCACATTTATTGACAAATGTAAAAATTTGTGAACAAATTTTGAAAAGAGTGACTGAAGGAACATTCCTGCAAAGTCTGGTTCAATTGGGCCCAATGGTTGATTTTTAAAGAATTTTCTTATGATTTCTCGAAGTCTGATAAGCCCCTTTCTCCCTGCCACGGCCATATTTTTTGACACATGTAAAAAATTGTGAACAAATTTTGAAAAGAGTGACTCAATGAACATTCCTGCAAAGTCTGGTTCAATTGGGCCCAATGGTTGATTTTTAAAGAATTTTCTTATGATTTCTCTAAGTCGATAAGCCCCTTTCTCCCTGCCACGGCCACATTTTTTGACAAAATTAAAAATTTGTGAATACATTTTGAGGAGAGTGACTCAAGGCACATTTCTGCCAAGTTTGGTTCAAATTAGCCCAATGGTTGATTTTTAAAGAATTTTCTTATAATTTCTCTAAGTCTGATAAGCCCCGCCCTGCCACGCCCACATTTTTTGACGAATCAAAAATCCGCGAACAAGTTTTGAGAAGGGTCACCCAAGGAACATTCCTACCAAGTTTGGTAAAAATTGGTCCAATGGTATGGGAGGAGAAGATGTTTAAAGAAATTGTGGACGGACGGACGGACAGACGGACGGACGGACGGACGGACGGACGGACGACGGACAAAAAGCGACCACAATAGCTCACCTTGAGCACTTCGTGCTCAGGTGAGCTAAAAACGGACGCCAAAACTTTTGAATACTCTCCAGCAATATATGGTAGATAATTCAAGCCCAAACGAATAAAGATTTTTTTCAAATCAAGGGTCAACGAGGTCACGATTGTGGAACGTTTTTCATACTCGGAGCGGAATTACTTGTTATTAAAAAGAGAAAACTGTCAAATTCCTCACACCACCTCTCTTTAGATGGCTATATCTCAGTCATTTAATCGATTTTTTGTCTGAAATGTTCAGGAAATGTTGTGGAGATGTCAAGCTAATGTCTAATATATAATACTACATAGTTGATTATGTATTTTGCGTAATATTTCCGGATGAACTTCAGTGATGCGTTTCTAAAGTCAGTCAGTATAAGTCAATATCTAAAGTCAAGTAAATAAGGTCATGGTAAACAAGATGTGTTTGTGAAACACGAATGCCCCCCGAAATGGCCATTTTTCTAAAATGTTGTTTTTGTGTAAAGGGTTGATAAGGGTTAACGGATGACCTTGAGGAAGGTCATATTGCTTGGAACAGAAATCAATGTTGAAAGGAAGTTGCATACCAAATTTGAGCTTTGTATGTGGAATACTTTTGAACAAGACAGCCCTGGCGGTCTGGAAGCGCTCCACAGGCCTGACTGTTTGTCTTCTTGAATGCAATTTCAAATATCCAGGCTGCGCAAACAAGCAAATGCATGACCAAGCTGTAAATTACAAACAAGTGTGATCGTAATACTATGGTCAGTAAGATTCTGTGTAAGTTCTGTATTGATTAGTTAATACTAATGGTTGTAAAAGTGAAAATAAAGCCGAAAATGGCATTTTGGCAATTTCAAGGGCACATAACTCATGATGAAAATTCAGATCAAGCTGAAAATCATACCGAGGCAAGATCTCATAGTCACCATCATTCTGTCCTAGTTTTGTCTTGATTTGTCAATATTTGTAGTTGCTAGTGTGAAAAAAAAGTTAAATAGAGCCAAAAATGGCACTTTTTAGCAATTTCAAGGTCACATAACTCATGATGTAAAATTAAGATCAAGCTGAAAATTATACAAAGATATGATCTTATAGTAAGAATCATTCTGTCTTAGTTATGTCTTGATTAGTCAATATTTCTAGTTGCTAGACTGAAAACAAAATTAAATAGAGCCAAAAATGACAATTTTTGGCAATTTCAAGGGCACATAACTCATGATGTAAAATTCAGATCAAATCGAAAATTATACCAAGGCAACATCTTATAGTCAGCATCTTTCTGTCAAAGTTTTGTCTTGTTTGGTCTATATTTGCAGTTGCTAGAGTGAAAAACAAAGTCAAAATAGAGCCAAAATGGCAATTTTGTCAATTTCAAGGGCACATAACTCAAGATGTGAAATTCAGATCAACCTGAAAATTGTACCAAGGCAAGATCTTTTCATCACCATCATTCTGTCCTACTTTTGTCTTGATTGTTTAATATTTGTAGATTTAAGAATAAAACTAAAGTCAAAACCAGCTATTTTTGATATTCAAGGGCAGATAACTCAGGTTATTCTGATTCAATCCAAATGCTTTGAGAGAGGGTCACCCACGGATCATTCCTGTGAAGTTTGATTGAAATCCATCCAGTAGTTTCTGAGAAGATTTTTAAAGAAACAAGAAGGCCATGATGGTCCTAAATCGCTCACCTGAATCAATATGACAAGAGTGATAATGGCATTTTTGTCAAATTCAAAGACATGAAACTTCAAAAGGGACTTTCTGTTTGGAAACAATTCAGTAATAATTTTGTTCCAATCGACCCTGTAAAGTTTGTTATGAAGAAAGATCTCCATCTAAAAAGCTAGGTTAATCCCTTCTTATCTGTTTACATAAGATAAACATGGGACCAGAGCAACAGATAAGAAAAATAGATAAGAGAAATAGGAAAGCCTTTCCTTTTTTTATTATTCATATCCAAACCCTATATAGAATGTATTAATCTTTTCAAGCAGATGATTGAAATGATCACCAACAACATGGGTTTGATGAATATTGAAAGAAAATGTTGCTTTTTAAAAAAGCAATTATCTCTCAATTATAACTCAAGGAACTTTTCAGACAGGTTTGGTTCAAATAAGCCCAATGGTTGGTTTTTAGCTCCACTGGCCTTTCAGGCCAGCGGGCTATTGTCATGGCGGTGTGTCTGTCGTGCCTGTGTGCGTCCGTCCGTGCGTCCGTAAAAAATCTTCTTCTCAAAAACTACTGAATGGATTTCAACCAAACTTCACAGGAATGATCCTTGGGTGACCCTCTCTCAGATTCCTTCAAAGAATATGGATTGAATCAGAATAACCTGAGTTATCTGCCCTTGAATGTCAAAAATAGCAGGTTTTGACTTTTCTTCTAAAATCTACAAATATTGACTAAACAGGACAAAACTTTGACAGAATGATGCTGACTATAAGATCTTGCCTTGGTACAATTTTCAGCTTGATCTAAATTTCAAAGCATGAGTTATGTGCCCTTGAAATTGTCAAAAATTGTCATTTTCAGCTCTATTTTGCTGGTTTTGACTTTATTTTCACTCTAAAACCTACTATTATTGACCAATCAAGACAAAACTTGGACAGAATATATATAAGCATTCTATGCTGCCTGGGTGTAATTTTCAGCTTGATCTGAATCTTACATCATGAGTTATGTGCCCTTGAATTTGACAAAATTGCCATTTTCGACTTTGTTTTCACTCTAACAACCACAAATGTTAACCAATCAAGATGATACGTGGAAAGAATCTTGGTGACAACAAGATCTTGCTTATGTGTAATTTTCAACATGATCACACTGTTACAATCTGAGTTATTTGCCCTTGAAATTGACAAAATTTCAGTTTTCTACACTTTTTCCACTCTTGAAGCCACGAATATTGACTATTATAGACAAAATTTGAACGGAATGATAGTGACCATAAGATCTTGCATGTGTTTAATTTTTTATATGATTTTAGATATACATACTGAATTATGTGTCCTTTATTTTGGCAAAATCACAGTTTTCAATTTTATTATCGCTTTAACATCCTTAAAATAGTAGTCAATGAATTACTTTCTTTTTGCATTGACCACATGATTGCTGCTTTTGACTTTGTTTTTGCTGTAAGAACCACAAGTATTCAAAAATCTAGTCAAAACTTGGATTTGATATTAAAAGAAATTCAGGCCTGTGGAGCGACTCAAGACCTTCAGGTCTCTCTAGTTAAAGAATATTCTTCTGATTTCAATAAACCCTTTCCTCCCTGCCACGGCCACAGTTTTTGACAAATATAAAAATTTGTGAACAAACTTTGAAAAGAGTAACTCAAGAAACATTCCTGTAAAGTCTGGTTCAAATTGGCCCAATTGTTGATTTTTAAAGAATTTTCTTATGATTTCTCTAAGTCCGATAAGCCCCTTCCTCCCTGCCATGGCCACAATTTTTATCAATTGTAAGAATTTGGGAACAAATTTTGAAAAGAGTTACTCAAGGAACATTCCTGAAAAGTTTGGTTCATTTGGGCCCAATGGTTGATTTTTAAAGAATTTTCTTATGATTTCATTAAGTCCGATAAGCCCCTTCCTCCCTGCCACGGCCACATTTTTTGACAAATGTAAAAATTTGTGAATAAACTTGAAAAGAGTGACTGAAGAAACATTCCTGCAAAGTCTGCTTTAATTGGGCCCAATGATTAATTTTTAAAGAGTTTTCTTATGATTTCTCTAAGTCCGATAAGCCCCTTCCTCCCTGCCACGGCTACATTTTTTGACAAATGTAAAAATTTGTGGATAAATTTTGAAAAGAGTGACTCAAGAAACATTCCTGCAAAGTCTGGTTCAATTGGGCCCAATGGTTGATTTTTCAAGAATTTTCTTATGATTTCTTTAAGTCTGATAAGCCCCTTCCTCCCTGCCACGGCCACACTTATTGACAAATGTAAAAATTGTGGATAAATTTTGAAAAGGATGACTCAAGGCAAATTCCTGCCAAGTTTGATTCAAATTGGCCCAATGGTTGATTCTTAAAGAATTTTCTTAGGATTTCTCTAAAATCCGATAAGCCCCGCCCTGCCACGCCCACATTTTTTGACGAATCAGAAATTCGCGAACAAGTTTTGAAAAGGGTCACATAATGATCATTCCTGCCAAGTTTGGTTAAAATTGGACCAATGGTTTAGGAGGGGAAGATGTTTGAAGAAATTGTGGACGGACGGACGACCAGACGGACGGACGGACAGACGGACGACGGACAAAAAGCGACCACAATAGCTCACCTTGAGCACTTTGTGCTCGGGTGAGCTAAAAAGACGGACGCTCGGACGGACGGACGCACAACGGACACACCGCCATGACAATAGCTCGATGGCCTGACGGCAAGTGGAGCTGAAACTAGAAGACCTGAAGGTCTGAGTCGCTCCACAGGTCAGAATTTCTTGAAATATACATCACAAGTTTTCACTTTTGTAATTGATTCACATATTATCTTGGATAAACTAAAATCAAGAGTTTTAGATCTCAATATCTGTGGTTGTTAGAAAGTAATCAAGTTTGGCTTAAATTTCTTACATAAATGAGCTTTACTCTCTGAACATTAGACTTAAAACAAGGGAGGTAACTCAATGAGCAAATGTTTGGTTTATACTAGTTACCTCCCTTGATTTCAATTAAATTCTGAGAGAGATCTCCAGTCATATCAAACAAATACTCTAATTTTGTAAAATTCAAGTGCAGGTAATGCTAAACTTTCCAGTCCAATCAGACATCTGAGATCTTATGGCCAGCGACATTGTGTCCAAGTTTTATTTTGAAGGGTCAATATTTGATGTTGAGCGAAAAAACATCGAACATGGTAATTCTGTCAAATTCAGGGGCAGATAACTCACGATTTTCCTGTCCAATCCGCTTGAAAATTACACATATGCAAGGTCTTATTGGCAGAAAGATTACTTTAAAGTTTTGTGTTGATTGGTTAATATTTATGATTTTTAGAGTAAAAAATAAGGTTGAAAAAAGCAATTTTGTAAATTTCAAGGGCACATTACTCAAGATGAAAATTTCAGATCCAGCTGGAAATTGCACCTAGTAAGATCTTATAGTCACCAACAGTCTGTCCAAGTTTTGTCTTGATTGGTCAATATTTGTAGTTGCTAGAGTAAAAACAAAGCCAAAATGGCCATTTTTAACATTCAAGGGCAGATAACTCCAGACTTTATGGTCCAATCGAAATTCTTTCAAGGAATCTGAGAGAGGGTCACCAAAGGATCATTCATGTGAAGTTTGATTGAAATCCATCGAGTAGTTTTTGAGAAGATTTTTAAAGAAAAAGTTGACGACCTGGCGGACGGACGGACGCACGCACGACGGACACACCGCCATGACAATAGCCCGCTGGTCTGAAAGGCCAGTGGAGCTAAAAAGCAAAATGTTAAGATTTTGGACAGACGGGCGGACACGAGTAAAACAATATGCCCCCGATCTCTCGATACGGGGGCATTAAAATGAAAGGTCTTGATGGGAGGAATTATCCATGTGTTATTTATCAAGGGTGTATTTGTAATAGGGGGTGGGGTGGGGTGGTTGTGTGAGGTTAAAGTTTTTGACAAGTAGGTGAAACTCAGAGGCCAAGGTACTCGTGACAGTCCCAAATTAAAGGTATTGTCGAGAGGTATCCATGTGAGAAATATCAAGACTGTATCTGTAATAGGGTATAAGGTATAGGCCAGGCTAAAGATTCTTTAAGCGGCCAAAAAGAAGGTTAAACTCCAAGTTCAAGGTCAAAGTCCCAAAATAAAAGATCTTGGTTAGAGGTATCCACAAGTGAAATATCAAGGTTGTATCTTAAATAGTGCATAAAATGAGGGCCAGGTTAAAAGTTTTTGCCTACACTGACACATCAGATGGTATAACAATTGCTCCTCCGAAACTTTTGACTCGGATAAGCTATAACGTATAGAGGCTGCCATTCTAATTTTCTCATTTATTAAAACTATTCGGAGGTTCGGCACGGTCGTTGTTTCAAAAGCGCATAATAATCATTTGGTTTTGCTCTTCTATAGGTCTTCTATCATGTGATATTCTGCTGCAAGATGATCTTAATAGCATCCCACCTCTAGCTTTTTCTATAAACTTTCCCAAATTCAAAGATGATGCAGAGGACAATTTGAAGCGAATAGAATTTTACATTTTTTGGTCTTTCTTGGATGAAAACATTGTGGAAACCAAGCAAATTCGTTGAATTGATATCCCCCGCCGAACATATTTTCATTGTCAATGTAGTAGCGCGGAAACGAATATCACTCTGTATGTATATGGCTTCAACAGAACAAATATCATTGTATGTATATGGCTTCAACAGTCAGGGGAAGTAACTCTTAATTCAATGGTCGAACCGGGTAATCCCGGCGTTATGCGCATGTCCTCTTTGTAGTGAAGCTGTGCACAAAGTTTCAATGAAATCCGGTCTATAGTTTTCAAGAAATAGCGCGGAAACGAATATCACTGTATGTATATGGCTTCAACAGTCAGGGGCAGTAACTCTGAATTCAATGGTCGAACCCTATAACCCCGACGATATGCGCATGTCTTCTTTGTAGTGAAGCTGTCTACCAAGTTTCATTGAAATCCGGTTTATAGTTTTCAAGAAATAGCGCGGAAACGAATATCACTCTACATGTATACGGCTTAAACAGTCAGGGGCAGTAACTCTGAATTCAATGGTCGAATCGGGTAACCCCGACGATATACGCATGTCCTCTTTGTAGTGAAGCTGTGCACAAAGTTTCATTGAAATCCGGTCTATAGTTTTCAAGAAATAGCGCGGAAACGAATATCACTCTATATGTATATGGCTTAAACAGTCAAGGGCAGTAACTCTGAATTCAATGGTCGAACCGGGTAACCCCGACGATATGCGCATGTCCTCTTTGTAGTGAAGCTGTCTGCCAAGTTTCATTGAAATCCGGTTTATAGTTTTCAAGTAATAGCGCGGAAACGAATATCACTCTATATGTATATGGCTTAAAAAGTCAGGGGCAGTAACTCTAAATTCAATTGTCGAACCGGGTAATCCCGACGATATGCGCATGTCCTCTTTGTAGAGAAGCTGTGTGCCAAGTTTCATTGAAATCCGGTTTATAGTTTTCAAGAAATAGCGCGGAAACGAATATCACTCTATATGTATATGGCTTTAACAGTCAGGGGCAGTAACTCTGAATTCAATGGTCGAACCGGGTAACCCCGACGATATGGCTATGTCCTCTTTGTAGTAAAGCTGTGTGCCAAGTTTCATTGAAATCCGGTCTATAGTTTCCAAGAAATAGCGCGGAAACGAATATCACTGTATGTATATGGCTTCAACAGTCAGGGGCAGTAACTCTGAATTCATTGGTCGAACCCTACAACTCCGACGATATGCGCATGTCCTCTTTGTAGTGAAGCTGTGTGCCAAGTTTCATTGAAATCCGGTCTATAGTTTCCAAGAAATAGCGCGGAAACGAATCTCGGATGGACAGAAAGACAGACAGACGGATGGAGGACGCAAAAACAATATCCCCCCCCTTGATGATTTCACCGGCGTATTCATACAAGGAAGATTTCTGTGAAGTTTGGTTGAAATTGGTCGACTAGTTTTGGAGAAGAAGAAGTTTTAAAGATTTGTCGAAAATTTAAATCAATTAAATTAATTAAAATTCAAGTTCTGCACGCATTTTATTCTTTTGACGGAATTTGGTAGAGATTCATGCAAGGAAGATGTCTGTGAAGTTTGGTTGAAATTGGTCAGATAGTTTTGGAGAAGAATTTTTAAAGATTTTTCAAAAATTTAATTCAATAAGGTGTTTTAGGTGTTTTTTGTCTAAAAAACTCCTGCAGTTTCTGGATGCATCTAATCAATTTAAACCCCAACGCATATGCCTATAAAAGTTACATCGAAAGTGGATCTTTTGTTAAAGGATTTGCCAGTAGATTTAAATTATTTTTGGAAAGTATTGGCTTCAAACATGTATGGAATAACCACACCACTTTCTCAAAAACTAGATTAAAACATGCTGTCTTTAAAAAATTAAAGGAGCGGTACATACTTTATTGGAAAAAATGTATCCTCTGGTGAGGAAAATAGTGTATATTCTGGTAATAAACTAAAGACATTTAGATCTTTTAAGATAAAATATGATACAGAAATGTACCTGCGCATTAATGATTTACCAAGAGAAAATATTATATCTTTTGCTAAGCTACGGGTCAGTGCACATAGCCTCGAAATTGAAAAGGGTAGACATAAAAAGAAACCTTTAGAGGAAAGATTGTGTCCTCTTTGTAATACTGAAGTAGAGACAGAAGCTCACTTTCTTATGAAATGCAAATCCTTATCAAATCGAATAAAGTTATTTTTTGACGACATAGAAAATATTGCTCCATCTTTTAGAGGTATGAATGATCATGAAAAATTTCTGTTTATTCTTCAAAACAAGGAATATGATATTCTTAGTAAATGTATTGTATTTGCCCATGACCTGTTCACAGAAAGGGAACAATTGATTGCCTAAATTATATATATTTTATTGATAATAAAGATAGCCAATAGTTCCCAAATCATCAGAATTTTTGGGTGGTTCACTTCGGAAGCTGCTGCTGATGACAAGATTGATGCAGATCAAACTTGCAAGGGGTTACAAAATAGCACAGAACACATCGGGAGAAGGGAAGTAAACGCTGGATATCAATGTTTACTTTGGTTGTCTCAATGTTTTCCCAAGCCCTAACTTGAAAATTTTCCAAAACCATATATTCTTTGGGAAAGAGTTAATTGTGATTGTACAATTACAATTTATAGTGTAGTTCTTTACAATTCTCACTGTGTTAACCCATTACCACACAGTGACTCCTTTTGACTCCCCACAAAATAATGACTTTGGAAAACATCATGCAAAATGAAGAAATTGCTTGTGACAAGCAATTTCTTCATTCACCATAATGTTTTCTTCATAAAAAATTTCAAAATGTTTTAAAATTTTATTCACTTCAAATTGTCGTCAGCATCATCTTTGATTTTGGAATAGTCTAAAAATTTGCCGTTTGGTTATGGGTTAGTTAATATGTCATTCCAGGGTTCAACATTAACCTGTGCCCGACAGACAATAACTGCCTGCTGCTTGGTCAGGGCTAGTTAGATCCCCAAGATGCTGGACCGACTGATCAGCCTAATTTCAAATCTCAGTCACAATAACCATATGGAAAGCATGGGATATATGATACAATAAGAAAATAGGCCCCTTCAAATTTTCATCATTTGTGATTCAAAACTGGTCTTTCAGCTTCTGAAAGGATTATTGTTGTTTACTTCTTTCCCTTATTATCCAAATATTTGGTCAGGACCAGTGCATATTTGGTCAGGGCTAGCAGCGTCTGGCAGCAACAAGCCCGACTGTCTGGTAATCAAAAAAGTTAATGTTGGACCCTGCATTCTTATACGTTTAACCCTTTCCCAATTATTGTAGAAGTAAAGAATTTACTAGTTCGAAATGACAAAGGTTGTAAACTTGGTCTTAAAATAACCATGAGGTTGTTGAAGATGAAGGTAGAGATGCTGGCCTACAGCATACTCCTCTTTTCTCCAATAATTTCTGAGTTCTCTTCTTCTTTTTTTCTGATAGGCAGGTTAAAACCAGTCTTTGCCAATCACCGGTTCCAAATCAAATGCAGGCATTATTTTGGGAAAGGGTTTACAAAAACACGCCTTTACTGATGACGGCTATGTGCTTATCATAATTACGAGGTGTGTCCATAAAATACGTAGACAGGTCCAGAATAATAAGAAATAATTGCATGATCTATTTAAAATTTACACCAGCGTGTGCAGAATTTTAATATGAATATGTGTACCAAATTTTATGAAAATACACGCAACAGGTACAAAAATAAACATGGAACAAACAAGTAAAGAAACATACACGGGGCACTTTGACGTCGTTTACGACGTCGACGTTACAACTTTTCAAAGTACTCTTCACCCGCGTTCACGCACTTACTATGTCTGTCCACCCATTTGGTATACGTTTCGCGGAACCACTCTTTCTTGTATGACCCTACAGAGGAGCGAACATAGTAGGCTACTTTAGTTCGTCTAAGTCGGCAAAACGTTTGCCTCTCAGATCCGCCTTTAATCGCGGAATAACTGCAATGTCCTCCGAAATGATTTGACGCACCTCCTCAACATCCCGATCGCTTCGCCGAGGTCTTCCCGGTCTAGTCTGGTCACAAATATCTTACAGTCCATTCGAAAACCATCTGTGCCATTTAAACTCTACTCTCCATGCCGAGCTCTATTGATTAAACCATCAAATATGACCTCTGCAGTTTTCGGTACGCCAACAGCCTATTTGGTCGTCATAATCTAAATATAGCACACCATTTGAATTATCGAATCAAAATCAATCAGTTTTATCTTGCATGATCATTACGTATACATTACGTCGCTTCTATTTTTGGCTGAAGCCGGTAACATTTGAATTATCGAATCAAAATATTTCAGTTTGATCTGGTTTGATTACGTATACATTACGTCGCTTCTATTTTTGGCGGAAGCTGGTAATTTGAAGCGTTAGCCAATCATTTCTTGTATCAGAAATTTCGATTGTTTATGAGTATATTGGCGACGATTGGATACCGAAATCCCGCCAAGGCCCCGAGATTAGACGTGAAACGACCCCGCGAGAACAGAGAGTATTCTATGGAATGTAGGGAGAATACGCTCTGTTCGTAAGAGAGTATTTAAACTCTAGCGCTCTGGACACGTCAGCCTTGCCTCGTTGCATAAAATTGAATGTTTCCGTTGGTGTCATGTTCGCACCGACACAGAATTTAATAACGGCGCGTTTTTCTTCCGTCATAGCAGCCGGTTGTTTATTGCTTATAACGTCTCCTGGCAAGTTGTTGACGTTCAAAACTTCCGGTAAAACGTCAAATGACATCACTGCTGAAGTGAGTGTATTTCCCGCGTATTTTTTACAAAAAAACTTGCGACAAAAGACTAGTTTTATGTCTTTTTATTTTCAAATATCTGAAGTGCCCCGTGGTAGCGTTATGCTGTTGCTATGGTGACGGTTTTGCTTGTACGTCCTTTCGAAAACAATATAAAATGTAGCAGAAGTATTTAAGAATAAATGGACCTTTACATTGATAGTGTTTTGGGATCGATAAAACTACTATTTGGTGAAAAACTTTGGTTGTCTACGTATTTTATGGACATACCTCGTATGTCAAGTTTTTTTTTATTATTATTAATTTATTTTATTTTATTCCATACTTCAAATTTTCAAAGGAAAAATGCTTATTTTGAGCATTTTGCTTTTATCAATTTTCAATATTCAAGGGTCTATCACATTAACCCTTTCCAAACAAGACCTGGTTTTGACGTCCCGAACAGAAAAGGCTTAGGAAACATTGAAACAAAAGAAGAAACTGCTGATGACCAGCAGTTTCTCCTTTTGTCTCAATATTTTCTATGCCATATTTTACACAAACCCTATCTTTAATAACATCTATTTTGTAGTTTGTGGCAGTTTTTGAATTAGATCACCCTGAAATATTGCCGTTTGGGAAAGGGTTAAAAATGGGGGTGGGTGGAAAAGCCCAAAAGCTATAGAAGTATTGTTCTAAAAAATACTTAGGTGTTAACCCAATTATATAGAGAGGTCATAGATACCTATTTAGTGGCAAATTGTATCATGTGCATAATAGTGTTTGCCGAGGTAAATTTTCCTCAAATGGCCCAATTTTGAGTTGATCCAGTGGCATTTGAATGCCTCTGCAGAAAATAAAATTGAAATAAACCAAGTTGGTAATTTTGAATGGCTCAGATGTTGAGAGAGAAGGTGAAAATGCTGAATTCCAGCATTTCATCCTTTTTCCTTCATAATTTGACTTTTCTCTGGTATTGACATTAAAACCAGCCTATGTTAACCACGGGGTACGGAAAAAAACCCACCAGGACAAAACTCCACGAGGACAAAACCCCCTCGGACAAAACCCCCTCGGACAAAACCCCACCACTAAAATTGGCAAGGCGGACAAAACCCCACCAGTCACCAGTTTTATTCATTTTCAAATCATTCAACAATAAATTATTATTGAAACAAATAAATTTACTCATACTAATACTCATAATACTATTATAATGTAGGACTAATGTTTCTTTTCCATGGTATATTTATCATTGATTTATTTTTAAAATTTTCTTAGATTTATGATTTTTTGAAGTTTTTTTTATGAAGCCTAAAATTTGCATTTGGAACAAAAAAAAAACTATTTATTGCAAAATCATAAATTGATAATGAATGAAGAAGTAATCCCGGAATATCATGAATATGAAATGATTTTTTCCTAAAAAAGTTTCATTTGAATAATGCCTTTGATAAAAATTAATAAGCATGATTCATGGGAATAAACTTATTTAAAATCAGAGGTGTTACTTTCTTCTGAGGCGTTAAGTCTTCTGATGTCATCTATTGTCCTAATTATGATAGGTGATAATTGATTTCGTAGATAAGGGAATGATATTATGCATGCCAAATGACTTATATTTAGGTGACAAAAACTTGATGTCAAGATAATATTTGGCTTCATCTTATTCCAAGTAACCTCTCCTTTTCCCACAATGGTTTCCATTTTAAAGCAATTTTGCCTTATTTGGATATTTCAATAAACACAGATTGGAAAATAAGTATGAAAAAATAATGCTTTTAAAATACAATAAATACACAAATACAATATAGATCTAGATCAATTTTTTGAAGTTTCAAATAAATAATTAAATTATACAGTAATAAATTGTGAAAGATAATCAAATTTCTTATATTCAAAAATATTTTCCTTACCAAATATCTTTTCCTATGTCATAAATTTGTTATACTATATTTTATATATTGGTGGGTTTTTGTCCTGGTGAGGTTTTGTCCTGATGGGGTTTTGTCCTGGTGGGGTTTTGTCCGAGGGGGTTTTGTCCTGGTGGGGTTTTGTCCTACACTCGTTAACCACTGGTTCCCGCTAAATTGAAATAATCTGTCTTTAAAGAACATGGAAAGTTTAAAGAAAAGGCAAGTTACTCGCCATTTCTATTTCTCTTTCCAATTTCTTAATTATACAACTTACAGATATCATAATTGGCAATAGGTCCTTTTCAAAGTGGTATGGATAATCAATATAGTATTACTGTATGGATATTTGTTGCATGCAGATGACATTGTGTATGTTTTCGTATTTGTAATACTGTTTGTTTTATGGTAACAATCCTTTGACTGGATTCTTAAACCAATAAAGAATTTGATTTGATTTGATTTGATAAAATTAATTGAAATTTAAGTTATACACAGAATTTATCTTTTTGAAGGAATTAAGAAGAGATTCATACTTGTAAGGAAGATTTCTGTGAAGTTTGATTGAAATTGGTCCAGTAATTTTGGAGAAGAAGAACTTTAAAGATTTTTCGAAAATTTAAATCAATTAAATTAATTAAAATTCAAGTACTGCACGGATTTTATTCTTTTGAAGGAATTTGGTAGAGATTCATGCAAGGAAGATTTCTGTGAAGTTTGGGTGAAATTGGTCTGATAGTTTTGGAGAAGAGTTTTTAATTTTTTTTCGAAAATTTAATTCAATTAAATTAATTAAAATTTAAGTTATACACAGAATTTATCTTTTTGAAGGAATTAAGAAGAGATTCATACTTGTAAGGAAGATTTCTGTGAAGTTTGATTGAAATTGGTCCAGTAGTTTTGGAGAAGAAGAACTTTTAAAGATTTTTCGAAAATTTAAATCAATTAAATTAATCAAAATTCAAGTTCTGCACAAATTTTATTCTTTTGAAGGAATTTGGTAGAGATTCATGCAAGGATGATTCGTGTGAAGTTTGGTTGAAATTGGTCCAGTAGTTTTGGAGAAGAAGATGTTTGAAAATTGTTTACGCACGGACGGACGCACACACAGATGCACGACGGACACAGGGCCATGACATAAGCCCCATTGGCCTTCGGCCAGTGGAGCTAATGAAGAAATTGCTTAACACAAGCAATTTCTTTATTTTTTCACAATGTTTTCTAATGCCTTTATTTTATGGGATATCAAAAGGCTTCATCATTTAGGAATGGGTTAAGCTAACAAATTCATTAGTAATCTATAAACCCTTTCCCAATCAAGACCTGGTTTTGACGTCCCTTACAGAAACGGTTTCGGAAACATTGAGACAAAAGAAGAAATTGCTGATAACCAGCAGTTTCTCCTATTGCCTCAATATTTTCTTGTCAATAACATTAAAATTTTTGACTTTTGTGATCATTTATTTTTTCGTCTGCAGCAGCTTTCAAATTGGACCAACCTAAAATTTCGTCTTTTGGGAAAGGGTTAATACAAAGTATGTAGGTACTCTCGTGTCTGTGGGTAACCGTGAGACGGGTATCCGGGAATAAATCATGTACAATTGTGGACAGACAGTCCCACGGACGACAGAGTGATCATAATACTTCAGTAATTTGTGCTACGATGAACGTAAAAGGGAGACTTTGTGGTAGCTAAAATTCCAGCATTTTTATTACAGGCGTACAGACTATAGATTGATCACAATACTTCAGCAATGTGTGCAATGATGAGATAATAAGCAAGACTATGTGGTAGCTATATTTCAAGTATTTTTATTACAAACAATGTACATGTAACTGTATTTTGATTAGTACATTGATTTTAACTTGTACTCATATAGTAGGTTTATAAATTAAACATGCAATATTTGAGGAAATTATACCAAAATAATATGGTCTTCATATCTTATTTGTGTGATTAAATTCTAACTTTGGAAATTTGACAAAACTTCCAATCGTAAAACACAATTGTAAGTGACTCCGTAATTGTGACTGGTCAAAATTTATCATAAAATCAGTAATTGTAGAATCATTGCAAAATTCTACAGCTTGTGCTATGCATATAGGACCACAGTCAAATTTTCCAATCTGCTGGGTACTTTCAACATCAAGCTTAACAATGACTGGCTTGACGGCGACTTTATAAAGCTGACCTAAATGAAATGGCACTGACGGAGGAATACGAATCTGTTTACACTTATCATTATCACTTTCCTTACTGTTTGTATCTTTATCACTGTCGAGATAATACACTACACCATCCTCCATAAAACTTACAGTCCAGTGATTTTCTGCCCAATGAAAATTTACAGCTGGGCTATATGATGCATCTACTTGATAAGGATAAATACATCCAGAGTCATAAATCGGTACTCTTGTCACCCCATTGATGCAATATTTTGGAAAATGTCTTTTCAGGATTTCTGCCGCTAGATTCATATGACGATCAGTTAAGGGAAAGTTTTCGTCCATAATACTGTCTATTTCTTTTTGGTTCAGCTTGAACTTAAAGTCTCGAGTGAATAGTAGACTCTGTAAAAATAAGGAAAATTAAATTGTCATTTTTATAATGTAGTGGCTTCACAAACATGGCTAATCACATTTACAAGTCATACTAGATCTACCAATATTCTGAATTTTTACGCCCAAATTGGATTTTGCTAGTCAGAAATAGTCCTAAATGAAAGGTTCAAGGAAATAATTATGGTTTCGCTAATCTTGAGAGAGAACATAATAAATTGCATGACCTTGATTATTAAAAAATGAATAAACAGAAAGGTTATGTTTCTCCAAAGATACTTTGTAGACAAGAGATGTTTGTAAAACATATATGCCCCCTCAATGGCCTACATTTGGTGTAGGTCAAAGTCCAAGGTCAAGTTAACAAGGTCCAAGGTCATGGTCAAATATGAAAGGTCTTGGTAGGAGGTGTCTATGTGTGAAATATCAAAGCTGTATATGTAAAAGTAAAATGAAACATAGGCCAGGTTAAAGTTTTTAAAAGTAGGCCAAATGCCAAGGTCAAGGTCAAATGTGAAAGGTCTTGGTTCGAGGTGTCCATGTGTGAATTATCAAGGCTGTAGGTGTAAAAGGACATGATTTATATGCCTGGTTTCAGTCTTTTTAAAAGTAGGTCAAACTCCAAGGTCACGGTTGCAATATTCAAGGTCATGGTCAATTGTGAAAGGTCTTGGTAGGAGGTGTCTATGTGTGAAATATCAAGGCTGTAGGTGTAATAGGACATAAGATAAAGGCTAGGTTAAAGATTTCTAAAAGTATGTACAAATCAAAGGTCAAGGTCACACAGGCCAAGGTCATGGTCAAATGTGCAAGGTCTTGGTAGGAGGTGTCCATGTGTAAAATATTGAGACTGTATAGGTAACAGGACATGAGATATAGGCCTAGTTTAAGTTTTTTAAAAGTAGGTCAAACTCCAAGGTCAAGGTCCAAGGTCCAAGGTCATGGTCAAAAGTGAAATATCTTGGTTGGAAGTGACCATGTCTGAAATATCAAGGCTGTATATGTAAAATGACATGAAATATAGGCCAGGTTAATGTATTATTAAAGTAGGTCAAACACCAAGGTCAAGGTCACAAGGTCCAAGGTCATGGTCAAATGTGAAAGGTCTTGGTTGTAGGTGTCCATGTGTCAAATATCAAGGCTGTATGTGTAAAAGGACATGATATATCGGCCAGATTAAAGGTTTTTTTAAGTAGGTCAAAGGTCAAGGTCACAAGGTCCGAGGTCATGGTCAAATGTGAAAGGTCTTGGTAGGATGTGTCCATGTGTGAAATATCAAGGCTGTATGTGTAATAGCACATGATATATAGGCCCAGTTTAATTTTTTTCAAAGTAGGTCAAACTTCAAGGTCAAGGCCACATGGTCCAAGGTCATAGTCGTATGTGATAGGTCTTGGTCAGAGGTTTCCATGTGTCAAATATCAAGGCTGTATGTGTAAAAGGACATGATATATCGGCCAGGTTAAAGTTTTTTAAAAGTTGGTCAAACTCCAAGGTCAAGGTCACAAAGTCCAAGGTCATGGTCAATTGTGAAAGGTCTTGGTAAGATGTGTCCATGTGTGAAATATCAAGGCTGTATTTGTAAAAGGTCATGAGATATATGCCGGGTTTATTTTTTTTTAAAGTAGGTCAAACTCCAAGGTTAAGGTCACAAGGTCCAAGGTCATGGTTAAATGTGAACAATGTTGATGGGAGGTATCTATGTGTGAGATATCAAGGCTGTATGTGTAAAAGGACATGAGATATAGGCAAGATTAAGAATTAAGTGTAAAATCAACAAAGGGCAATAACTCCAAGAATTTGATTGGCAGAGTTACGGTTCTTGTGCACTGCACCTCTCCATTATAAGATCTATCCACCTGTAAAGTTTCATGATTCTACCTTACATACTTTTTGAGTTATGCTCCGGACAAGAATCAAGTTTGAAAATCAACAAAGGGCAATAACTCCAAAAATATGATTGGCAGAGTTACGGTTCTTGTGCACTGCACCTCTCCATAATGAGATCCATTCACCTGTAAAGTTTCATGATTCTACCTAACATAGTTTTTGAGTTATGCCCCGGACAAGAATCAAGTTTGAAAATCAACAAAGGGCAATAACTCAAAAAATTTGATCAGCAGAGTTACGGTTCTTGTGCACTGCACCTCTCCATAATGAGATCTATCCATCTGTAAAGTTTCATGATTGTACCTTACATACTTTTTGAGTTATGCTCCGGACAAGTATCAAGTTATAAAATCAACAAAGGGCAATAACTCAAAAAAATTGATCGGCAGAGTTACGGTTCTTATACACTGCACCTCTCCATAATAAGATCTATCCACCTATGAAGTTTCATGATTCTACCTTTAATACTTTTCGAGTTATGCTCTGGACAAAGTTTGGTCTACGGACAGACCGACGGACATACGGACCGACCGACCGACCGACCTTCCGACCGACACTTGCAAAACAATATACCCCCATTTTCTTCGAAAGGGGGCATAATTACAGGTAAATTATACCATGAAAAATAGGGCTAGAATGATCCTAGAGCGCTAACCTGACTTTTCTGCTGAGGTGAGCTATCTAGAAAGAGTATGGCGACCCCTTTCTTCTCTCAACCAGTTTCATTTATCACAAAAGATTGCTTTGGTATCATTTTTCCCATTTACCCAATAATTAGTCACTGATTTGTTACTGATTTTTCCCATTTTGAAATATTTCTAAAATGCACCTAAGACCTATATTTACCTATATTTACCAAAGAAATAAGCATACCTATGTATGTATGTTACAGTCAATCTGTCTTCTGATTACTCTAATACCTAGAGTCCTGTTTTCAGGACACATACAAAATGTACAATTTTAGCCAAATAAAGTACTGTACAAAGTAAAAAATGTTCAATTATATTTAGTATTTGTATTCTTTTCACGAATAAATCCACTATATAGAAATAAAAAATTCAGGCACATATGGGTTAATTATTATCATTTCTATAAAATTCAATTGGAGCGTGGAATGGATGCATTATTTCATACATGTAGATTGACTGAAATACAACCAATCATTATGTGGAACATGTTTATGCTCAAATTACCATCAGGCATATTTTTATAAATAAATCAATAAGATTAAAAATTGGAACAAATGTGAAGCAAAATCAGTGCACAAATTGCCTTAAAAAAACAGTCCTTTTTTTGTCAAAATTAATGTTCAAATTATCATTATTTTAGCGGCGAATTGAAGCAAAACCATGATTACACAGATTGGAAAAATAAACCACCACTCATTCTGTGTAACACACCTTAACCCTTTCCCCAAAACCGCAAAATTTTTAGGGTGGTCACATTCAAAAGCTGCTGCAGATTTAAAAAGAAATTGTTGAAAAAGATAAGAATTATGTACAATTATAGTATAGAAAACATTGAGGCAAGAGGAGAAATGCTGATCAGCAGTTTCTTCTTTTCCCTCAATGTTTTCATATAACCATTATGGAGGTCAAAATGAGGACTTGTTTAGGAAAGGGTTAATAATGAAATTATCATTATATTGATAAAATATTCAATTATATTTGCAAATTAAAGCAGGATATGAAATAAAATCATTATTTCACAGATTGGCTGAAATAAAGCCAGTAATTCTGTGTAAAACTTTAATGTTCAGATTATCAGTATTTTGGTAAGATTTAATTATAGCGTTGAACTGAATATATGAGTCAAAAAATTATTATTACGCATATTTTGATAAATAAAATCAATTATGGTTGCAAATTGAAGCAACAAATAGGCAAAATTATTATTTCACACATTGGCTGAAATAAAACCAGCCATTCTGTGTAAAACTTTTAAATGTCCAAATTATCATTATTTTGAAAAAAAAATGAAAAAAATAGTGGCAAATTGAAGCAAAATCATCATTTCACATATTGGCTGAAATTATGTTAGCCCTTCTGTGTAAAACTTAAGTGTTCAAATTATGATTACTTTCATGAAAATCAATTGTAGTTGCAAACATTTGAAGCAAATATGAAACAAACTCATTATTACACAGATTGACTGAAATGAAACTAGTCATCTTATGTAAAACACCAATGTTCAAATTAAAACTATCAAACAAAAACAATTATAGTAGCAAAAAGAAGCAAATATGAATCAACACTGTCATTACACAGATTGGCTGAAATTGCATCAGCCAATCTGTGTAATGTAAACATGGAAATTTCAGCCAATTCATGAAATGGCTGAAATTTTTAGCCACTTCATGAAATGGCTGAGTGAATCAGTCATTTCACGAAATGGCTAAAAATTTCAGCCATTTCATGAAATGGCTGATTTCACAGATTGGCTGTAACATATACGCATGATATTATGCAATCAGAACAAAACATACTACATTTTGGCATTCATTATTACTATCAGACAACAGTTTGCTTTAAAAATGTGATGGAAAAAAGTGAACTGGGAATCTGACACTACAGAATATATGAGCAAGGATCTGGAAAAAGGTCCCTTACAGATTGATTTTCGTATTTAAAGATCAGCTTGGGCCTCATTGCAGTCTTACCAGGATCCATACTGTATTCTTATGGTTGCTACAGGTCATTGAGAAGCCATTGCAAAAAACATGGATCTTGATCAGACTGCGCATATGCACAGTCTGATCTATATCCGTGTTGCACTCAAATGCAAGTAAGGACATTTTTCATATCCTGGTCCATATACAATTGGTGCCGCAAAATAAACACAGAATTTACCAGGCACATGTTGCCACGTCAATGTCACCTTCATGCTGTTTTAGGATAATCATTCTTAAATGACAAAACTAGTGTCATCAAATGCCGGAATAGTGTAATTATGTTGCAGCGTAGGAAGCATTGACAGAAACAGAGAAAAAGCTGGTAGTCAGATTTGTTTCCTTTTTAACTTTGCATAGGTTTCTTTATTTAAGGCATCATCAACCAGATATGTTTGCTTCTTATTAACGTTTATGAGGGTAAATGTAAAGTAAGTGAAGGAAATAAAAGGTGGATCTACTTACAACATTCAAAGGATCTGGTAAACCTGGACCAAAACTGTAGTTAGTCGCCTCAGCAGGCTGAAAAAGAACAAACATAAATATATAACACACTTTCAAAACCACTTACCCTGTCCAAAACCACAAAATTATGGGTCTCTTAAAATCAATGGCGTTGAAGATAAAAAAAATAGGTTTGTCTGTCAAAAAATAGTATGACTGTAAAAAATAATTTGACTGTCATGATTGTGAAAGGGTGAGAAACATTGAGAATCTGTATTTTCTTCCTCTTCTTAATGTTTCCACTGGCTTACCAGAAACTGTACGGACTGCTATAGCTTACTGCAGCTGGAAAGAAAACTCTAAGCTTAATATTGACATTGCACCAATTCACTTGAAGATGTAAGGTGCCACTTATTGAGCTGTGCAGATCTGTATTATACACTGTTTAACCAAGAATTAAATGAACTTGTAAATTCATACATTTATTTTATTTCTCGTCGCAGGACAACGGTTAAAGGTGCCACTTATTGAGCTGTGCAGATCTGTATTATACACTCTTTAACCGAGAATTAAATGAACTTGTAAATTCATACATTTATTTTATTTTTCGTCGCAGGACAACGGTTATAGCCCACAATGATTTTTGATTACTAACAAATTCTAATCAATCTATAAATGTAAATATTCTGCAAAGTTTTTCATTAACAAGAGGACCATGATGGTCCTAAATCGCTCACCTGAACCAACATATTTTGTCAACTGCAAAGGCATATAACTAAAGACTCTCTGTTCCAATTAAGTCTAAAAATTTAGAATGTTTGAATTTGAAAGAAGCTTCAAACAACAAAATAGATGTTGATAAATATTTGTAGAGGCCCACAGGGAAGACTGGGTTTTATCCCACTTGTGCTGCCTCGTTAAATAAAGTCTTTATTATTATTATTATCATTATCATAACGACAAGATTTGCGAAAAAATATTGTGCAGAAAATATTTGGGCAAAAGGAGAAACTGCTGGTTATCAGCAGTTTCTCCTTTTGTCTCAATATTTTTTAAGTCTTTTCAATTAGGGACGTCAAAACCAGGTCTTGTTTGGGAAAGGGTTAAACCTCTACCAAACAAGACCTCATTTCCATGTCCCTATTAAAAATAGTTTGGGAAACATTGAGACCAATGCCCCCAAAATTGAAAATGTTAAGTTTTTACGTTCAGTTTTCGGAAAGACAGACAGACAACGATAAAACAATATGCCCTGCTCTTTTGGAACCAGGGCATCAAAATGATTTTCTGATAATCAGCAATTTCTCTTTTCCCCTCAATATTTTCTATCCTACAACATTGCACATTTCTCTTTTTGAACTCAAATGTTTTGTTATCTGTAACTAACTTAAAATTTGACCAAACCATTCTGGAAAAGGGTTACCTAAAAAGGCTTGGGAAAATATTGCGGCAAAAGAAGAAAATGCTGATCATCATAATTTTATTCTTTTGCTTCAACATTGTTTGTGGTATATTGTTCACAAATCTTATCTTTATTAACATATTTCTTTCTTCAATTATGTGCTTGCCGAGCCTGGATAGCTCAGTCGGTTACGTTAGAGTCTGTCAATTCAGGGGTCTCGAGTTCCAACCCCGGCTCGGCCAGTATCCATTCTGATATTTGACAAAAGTCATATGTCTCTCACCAAAGGGTGTGAATCATCTATGTGAGAGAGCAGCTGGAGGCTCGGTTTGGATATTGTGGTTGTACTGGTGTGAGAAATACCAGGAACCCACGGTTAGGTGCTCCATCCGCCACAATATGACCATAGAAGTTGAAATGGCGTAAAACCGCAATAAAATCAAATCAATTATGTGCTTCAGCCTTTAACTTGGATTGTTATACAAAACATGTTGTTTGGGAAAGGGTAACAGTATGGTATGGATTCCAAGAGGGTAGGATTCAAAATAAAACAAAATAATAATGAAAATTTTACACATGAAACTTTTATTGTTGTAAAATGAAATGACATATCATTCAAAATACAAATGAACAGGTAGTTTAAACAAATTATTTTAAACTTATCAAAGAAAAGATATTTTGATCATATTGTACAGTGTTCATCATCGTAGTGATCAGTGGTGAGTGTCATGTGATGTAGCACAGTTCCACAGTCATGGTTCAGTTTAATGGTCTCTGCTGTTGGATAATAATGGATGGCTTCCTTGACACCATGTTTGATGAGTGAATCTTGGTATTGTATGGATCCATCTTATGTTTTGTGTGTGTACAGTATTTATATGTAGCTGAATTGGATTTGCTATAGGTTATTTCATTCTTACCGGTATGTAACCATTATAACCATTTTTACACTGGCCACTTTTTACATAGTACACTACTCCACACTTTTTCAGTGTGAAAGTTTGTCTTTCACATGGGATAGCTGTTGTATGATGGAATCATAAGGCTGGTGGAATATGTAAATGCCATGTTTCTTCAATGTTCTGTGCAAGATCTCAGATGTTGCCCTTACACTTGGCATCCCAATGTTGACATGTTTGCCTCTTTCTTTTTGACCTTCAATCTGCTGTTTTTCTTTTTCTTTGGAATCTTAAACATCCATTCGTGGTTGCCATTCTCCCTCAGAGCATTCTTGTAGTGTTCTATTTCTAGGTTCTTATCTTTTTTCATGGTAACAAATTTTTCAGCTCCGTGGAATAATGTACAACTGACAATACTCATTTTGGTGGTACCATCATCATTCATGTGGATACAAGTGCCCAAAAAGGGTATTTTACCATATCCCTCTTGCTTTGAAGTGAATTGAATGTGTTCATCAGGCAATGCCTCTCTTTCAAAGTGTTTCACATGGTGGTTGGCAACAATAGGGGAATTCTCTCCTCTGTCATGTGACCATGCTACTTCACATGACTCTCACCACTGACCCCTAGGCTGATGAAGACTGTGTGATACGGTCGAAATATTTAGTGTAACACATACAACATGTCCTAGTACCATTGCATGCATCCTCAAAAATAAGTCAATTTTAATTTATGAAGTCATTCATTACATGAGTACAGGGTAATTGTATGCTTAAATTTATCTATGCCTTAAGGAAAATATGAATGACATATGATTCAAACAACATTTTAAATTATTTATAATAATTAAACATGACTCAGAATCAATAATGAAAGCATAAGGTGAATCAAAGTTTTGAATAGGAACTTGGTGAGATTATTTCATGCTGACCCCGAACGACAGGCAGCATAGGATCAAAATCAGCCTGAACAATGGAGGAATCTGGTTTTAACATACAAAATCTGAGTTATAAATACATATTTCTAATTCATCATGAAAAGATCATCTCAATATTTTCTTCGCTGAAATGTACAGAAACATTTTTTTATTCATATCTATTGTTGTTAGCTGTAGCGACTTTAACCCATTACTGTATGATGCTTTATGACTTCCTCACAAGAAAAGGCCTGAGAAAATATTGTGGAAAATGAAGAAATTGCTTGTAACAAGCAATTTCTTCATTTACCACAATATTTTCTGACCCAAAATCGAAATATCTTCAAAATTTAATCTTCTTGAAGTTGTCGTCTGCAACACCTTTCAAATTGGAACAGTCCAAAGGTTTGTAGTCTGGTAATGGGATAAGGAAGAATACCAGTTATGTCGCCATTTTGAGATTCATAAAAAATCTGCTTTTTTCTAGAAGTGCTGTTTCGTATTCAAACCTTTTCGGGTGCGGTCGTAAACACTCCGCAGTGGAAAGTTCAACTGCTGAATGTTTTCAACATCGCCCAAATAATTCCAACGTCACACAAATCTCATTATGGGTAGATTACCTTAAAACTTGAGCAGAACTTTCAGCAAAACAACAACTTTCTTTCTTTAGGAATGGGTTACATGATACAATACATGTATTTATTTCATTACCTTCAGCCTAATATTATGTTATTGACATTTTCCCAACTAATACTTAATTTTCTTACCTTTACTTAGAGTTTGGAAAACATGGAGAGATAGAAAGAAAAAGTTGGTAACTATCATTTTTTGCATTTCCCTTAAAGTTTTCTTTAATACAACATACAATGCTTTTAACAACATTCATTTTTTGGTTACATCTTACTATGTAGATTTTCAGTTGTTCAATATCTTTTTTTTTTTTTTTTGGTAGAAGGTTAACCCTTTCCTAAACAAGACCTGATTTTGACATGTAATACAGAAAAGGTATTGAGTAGCCATGAGGGAAAAGGTCAATCACATTATTTTTTTTCCTCAATACTTTCCAAGCTCTTTAAACATAATATCTATTATTATCCAAGATACAAACTTAAAGTTAAAAGACATATAAACCTTACACAGTTGGTATCATCATGGTAAGGGGAAGGTGGACCTTGTTTCATGTGAATTTGTAAGCTACAAGTTTATATTGTTTTCCAGATCTTTTAGTGTGTTTCTTTAATACTAGAAAAATAACCTGACCACAAAAAAGCATAAATTTTCCTGGTGTGAGCATGCAGAAAACCATGATGACATTACTTTTAATGCAAATAATTGTGTGTGAAAACATAATGAGAAAAGAAGATCAAAGAAGGTAATAAAATACCCCCGTCACTACATTTGACCGGACAAGTATTTTTGTCGAAAACAAAGGGCATTAACTCACAAAATAAGTAAAATAGAGCTATGCTACTTGTACACCGCACTTCTCCAAGCAAATTCTATATACCAATGAAGTATCAGGATCATAGGTATCATACTTTCAGAGATATGGTATGGAGAATTATTTTGTACTCAGACAAACAGGCTGATTCCTGGGTATACCCCTGAAAACATTCGTTTGTGGGGGTATAATTACTCATTTTTCCAATTATGTTCTATAAATAATTTCACAAACTTCATAAACATTACAACTTAAGTTATTTTTTCCTATCATATTTCAATTCACACATAAGATTCTGATCTTAATGATCAGAACTATGGGCCAGTAAATCTATTATTTATCCCTTTCCCAAACAAGAACTGGTATTGTCATCTTAAATAGAAAAGGCTTAGGAAACATTGACAGAATTTAGAAAAGAAGAACTTGCTGAGAAACATCAATTTCTTATCCTAATTTTCCTAACAGTAATTTTGTAAAATGCATTTTTTTAATAGAGACCAAGCTAAACTTACCTTGTTGGGGAAAGGGTTATAGCAAGTTTCTTCAAAGAAAATAATTGTTTAACCCTTTCCAAAACAAGACATGGCTTGGGAAAACATTGAGACAAACGAAGAAACTGCTAATAACCAGCAGTTTCTCCTTTTGCCTAAATATATTCTGAGCTATACAAGTCATTTCTTAATTAGCATTTATTATTTTGTAAGCAGCAGCTTTTAATTTGGAACTGTCCAAATTGGAGCGGTTTGGGAAAGGATTGAAGAGGATGGTGGCCACCCTTACAAGAAGATCCACCTTTTACCTAACTCAATGTTTGTACAAGAATGTATATTCATTCTTGTACAAAAATTGAATTAGGTATTCAAACATCATGCGGGTGATACTATGGTAGGAAGTAGTATGACACCTACAAATTACAAACTAACACTTTTAAAACAAGTTTGGAAATTGCAGTCATACAAACCTTCATGTGTTTCGACATGTAAAGAAGTAGACCATTTTATGATCAGACCAGTATGTTTCTATAGTCCCCACTACACTGTCATTGTAATTTGAAAACACAAGATCTAATGTCGAACCTTGGTCAGTAGTGGGTTCATGAATCATTTGTTGGCACTGAAATGTTTCTAACATATACTGTTCAAGACTACTTTGCTTTTGAGACACATCTATATTGAAATCACCCATGATCACTAAAGGTTTTAATGGGTCCAGGTGTTTTACAAGTTCGCTATTCAACGTTGAGATGAATTTTTGATAGGATAAACCTGGACACTTATAAACAACTACAACCTGAATTTCAAGTAATCTGTGAGATCCATTTATAAGAGTATACTCAAATTGTGTTGAACTAAAGTGATGACATTTAGATATTGTGATATCATCTCTAACATACAATGCTAAACCATGAGGAGGTCTGATTTTCTGTGTAGTTTGATTCTGGTCATTTCTGAGAAGATGGTAGCCAGCAATCAAATAGTCAGAGCTGAGGTCCCTTTTAACTAATCTTGTTTCAGCAAAACCGATAAGATGCGCTGATAAAACATTCTGCTCTACTGCTACATCTTTGAAGTGTTTGTGCAAAGACCTACAGTTATTATAAACTATTTTCAAATGGTTATCAGAGTCTATTGTATCCAGAGGAGTATAGCAGAGCTGAAGTCTTGCCTCAGAACATAATCTTTCCGATTCTTGCACTACCCTTTCGTCTAATGATAGAGCCTCCTCATTAAAGTTTACAATATGAAGGTTTTCAATAGACCTCACTCTACTTAAAGCCACATAGTGGATATGGGGATTCTTTCTGATCCTTCTCTGGGACAAATCTATGACAACTTTATTAAGGGTAGTTCCTTGGGCCCTATGTACAGTTCGACCAGCAGATGGTTGTAATGGAAATTGAATTCTTTGAACTGTATTATGTCGTACTATAAATGATCTCTCAATGTCAAATATTGGAGTCCAGTTATTGTCAATGGAATTGTGATAAAAACCACGACTGATGTATTTCTTTCTTCTGTCACTTCCGATTTGTTTATCATCAAACTGAACCCAAATTATACTAGGCCTGTTTGTCTCTGCCTGTTTATATTCTACAAACTTTACAGTACAAGATGCCCCATTTGTAAGTCCATCTTCTGTATCTATGTTAACTGTCAAGTCATATATCATACCAGTAACAACTGTGAGGGAGTAGTGTAAACCCATGGTACTAGATCCATCCTTTGGTAGTTGGCTTAGAATTCTCTCTTGTTTTTCCTGTGATATGTTTGCAGCCAAGATGGAATCATGACAAAGAATTTCAACCTTTTGAGCATTGATACTGCTGATTATTTTATCATTGAATAATTGCATAAATGTATTTTCAGCAAATATATGAGGAGCATCTTGTGGATAATTTTCTGAGTTTGGAAGTACCATACACTGTTTAATCTGTTCTTTATCATGTTCTGTCATTTCATTGTGTCTGAGTCTGTTTAATAAATCAGCAAATGCACTATCGTCCTTTTGTCGCATAATCTCTGTCAACTCAAACATGGTGAAATGTTCTTTCCACAAATTTACAGCTAGGGATGCAACATCACTTGTAAGGTCTTGAAAGATCCAAGAACCAGCAACTGGTTTTAATTGAAACAGATCTCCCACAGCTATTATGCTCTTGCCACCAAATGGTAATCTTGTGCCTGTTAGCTCCTGAAGTCTTTGGTCAATAAACCTTAGCATTGTATTGCTTACCATAGATATTTCGTCAATTATGACAACAGACAGATTTCTGTATTTAGACCTAAATGTGTTAAGTTTGTCACATGTTAATGTTTGTTCTTTTTGCATAAATTTCTGACAGAATGCTGTAGAAATGGTTGAACCGTTAATGTTAAATGCTGCTTTACCGGTGTATGCGCACAGTAAAACCCTCTTCTCATCTGCATTTTGACCCTCCCTAAGATTCAGATATCTATACAAGGTCTGATACAATGCCTTGATAACAACACTCTTACCAACACCAGCTCCACCAGTTAAAAAAGCATAGAGAGGGGCATCTTTTGTTTTAATCCAATGAATAACATGGTTATAGAAATGCCTTTGTTTTGTGTTCAAACATCTAAGAAGTTCTCTATACTGGTCATCTGCCAAAACATTTTCATTTACTTCAACAGAAGTTGTAGCCACACTGCTGCCTAATTCGATTCCTATGTCATATTCCCTTTGTTCTAAAACTCTGTCTGGATTGAAATAGACAAATGCTTCTGATTCAGCTGAAGCCTCTAAAGCTGTTTCTGCCTCCACTTGCTGTGTTCCTGAAGCTATTTCATCAAATACACTAGTTTCATTTTCTGCAGCTTCTCTTGCCATCTCTAATTCCTCAATATGGTGTTCATACTCATTTGTTTTGTAATCAATCTGGTGTTTTTTTGTCTCATAATGTTGTTTATAGGTTTCGAAATTCATAAGTAGATCAGTGTGTTCGTTTCTCCAAGGAAAAAACAGCAAAAGTTTCTCACGAAAATGATTCTCTTCATCAGATTTGCGATTAAATCGTACATAACGGATCACTTTGGCAATTTTTCTCTTTCTTATTTTGATGCCATTTTTCAAAACAACTAGAGATTTGGAATCATTGAATAAATCTTCAGAATTGATATCATCATCATCATCATTTACTTCTTTGTCTATTGGATTTGTTTCACCGTCTTTAGGATACACAACCTCTAGCTGTGATACATAATCGGCAAGGCACCAATTTTCAAGACATTTTGGCCTTTTTGCATACCTTTTTATCACATTATCTGCAACAATGTCTGTGGAAGAATCAGGTAATTCGTCTAGTTCATGTTTTGCCTTTAGAAGTTGAACTCTATCATTTGGCTGTGAAGTATTGATGAAAACTACATCTCTTGTACCCTTAGACAATGGCATCTGAAGTACTAAGTAAACTGCTTCTTGAGCACTCACTTCAACACTATTTGAGAAAACATTTCCAATATGTCTTACCTGTCTTTTGATGTCAAAATTGCCACTCCTTGCTTCTTTTGCTGCAGCATGTAATAAAGCACTCATTCCACGCTGTGATTTACTGATGTAGGATACAATGTACATGGCACAAGCGTATGGGTCTAATACAAACTGTATATCAATGTTTGCCTTCCAACCCTTCAGCACAGCTTCATTGTATAAATTCACACGAACATCTTTGGGTTCTCTTTTCAAAAACACCTTTGACGCCTTCAAAGAACTTCTAATACATTTTATGTAGTCATCCTCACTCAGTTCCACAACATCTGTTATGAACTTTTCATAAGTCATGTCAAACCCTTCTTTTTCTGCGTTCATTTTCTTTTGTATTTTCTCATACATTTTCTTGTACTTTTCAGAATCTGAATCAAGTGGTTCAAGAACCATTGTTTTTTTCAAAGGTGGCAATGGATATCCAAAGCGACATATTTTATCTTCTTTTTTATGACAAGTTCTACTATGCTTGTGAATTTGCAACTGAAGTAGTTCTTGTAGCTGTTCATTTTCTGCACTACATTTCAAGTATTTATCAACAAAGTCAACTATTTCATCATTGGAGCTGTTTTTGTACTTTGGTGAATTTTCCACCCAAACAAGCATGTGAATATGAGGTGAACCTCTTTGTTGGAATTCAACACGATAGAAATAATCTGTCACTTGACCAAGGCAATCATGAGAACTTTTTAGGACAATATTAATGAATTGCTGAACTCTGTGGTCAAAATAACGAGAGCAAGTTACAGGATCCTTCTGAACTAACTTGATTTTCTGCTCCCATGACAAATTTCTGATTTCATCTTCAGAATAGGTGAAACCCTGATTAAGACTTGACAACATGTTTAGTAAGTCTGACCACCTTGTATCTGCAGATGATAATGACATGAACCATGTAGGCAAGCCAAGTTGTCGAATCATAGCAAACACATCTTTCTTCTTTGTTTCCAAGTACGCAGGAGAATTTCTTAGTTGTTTGAAAATATAATATCCTTCATCTTTACGTACTATGTTCTCCATATAGCTCATATCTTTAGCCTGACCAGCAGTCATTTTGTTTTGGAACGGACCTCTTCTTACAGCAAGATTCACTTTGTCATGCAGTTGTTTCATCTGAATCTTTTTCAGTTTGAAAAATATATTAGGCACACTATTAGCTGCTCGCCTATCACTGCTTCTGAGTTCCCATTTTGCAATGTCAGAGTAGTTTACTGGAACAAGTCTTTCATCATTTTGAGCCCTCCTTTGTCCACAATAAATTGTTGGAAAGCACAGGAATTCAGAATCAGAATCTTGATATATACTCAATGGTCTCTGACCTTCTCCTGGAGCAAAAGTAAAAGTGTCAGTTCTGTTTTCAAGATCTGCATCATCAAGTAGTGTGTCTATGTTTCCAACATTTTCTCGTGTGTTTTCTTCTGCATCTGAGTCATAAGTGTTCTTGTTTTCAATGTTTTCTTCATCACAAATATTTGTTTGATCCCCTGATGATTCTTGGTTAGATGAAAAGAACTCCTGTACAGTCTCTTGACATTCCCTTGTTACACGTGCAGCCCATTCCTCATCAATTGTCACTGATGAATTTGCATACAAAGCACTGTTTTTCATTAACCAGTGTAATGCTACTAAAACACGCAATGGTCTCACGTTTTCTGTAAATACACACGATTTGTTTGACAACCTCTTTTTCAGCTTGACTGCTACAGTAACATTTTCATCAAATGGTCTAGGAAGTGCATTCACAACCGGTTGAATATCAACAGGAACATTCACAACATTGCCTTTAACAGAATACTGACGGCCTCTTGGTAATTCTCGAATTTGCATAAAAGGTATCCGTAAAGCAATAAGTCTTTCTTCCAATGGATATAATTGTAAGCATTCTGGTTTTTCAGGCCACCTCATGCCATTCGCTTCAGATAATCGTGGAACCTTGCTGTTCATCAGATTTGTTCTACAAGTAGTACATATCCATTCTGAACCATCCACTGATAAGGTACCAGTAAAAAATTTTGAATCAGTGATACCTTTCATGTTTGAAGTACTACACACACTTTGCTTGAACCAAGTTTGCTTACAACAGGTGCAGATATATTGCGGTCCAACCTTAATACTCTCATGAAATAATGCTATACATTCATCTACATTATCTCCTTCTTTTCGTCTTTTAGCACTTGAGATTTCATTTTGTCGAAAGTCTGTTGATTTCCTTTTTAAGCATTTTCTGTCTCTATCACTCATTTTTTCTGCTTCTCTTATAACATCTTTTGATCGAGAGACCTGTTTGGCAACTCGTTCCCTTTCCAAGTTGTAAGGATTCAATCTTGATTTCTGTTTACATGCAGTTTGCAATTGGATTTCTTTCTGATTAAACAAAATATTTTGTCTTGCCTTTCTTTTGGAGACATTTCCAATAAGCCTTTCTTTTTTTCTAAACTCTGTAATACATCTGGCTTTTCGTTTTGAAGTAGTTTGAATTTCTTTCTCTCTCTTTTTAAAATCCACATCAGATCTCGCTTTTCTCTTTGATGTATTTTGACTTCCTTTTTCTTTCTCTTTAAAAGCTACATCAGATCTCGCTTTTCTCTTTGATGTATTCTGATTTTCTTTTTCTTTCTCTTTAAAGCCAAAATCACCTCTTACTTTTCGCCTATATGTACACTGGGTTCCTTTTTCTTTCTCTTTGAAAGCTACATCAGATCTCGCTTTTCTCTTTGATGTATTTTGACTTCCTTTTTCTTTCTCTTTAAAAGCTTCATCAGATCTCGCTTTTCTCTTTGATGTATTCTGATTTTCTTTTTCTTTCTCTTTAAAGCCAAAATCACCTCTCACTTTTTGCCTATATGTACACTGGCTTCCTTTTTCTTTCTCTTTGAAAGCTACATCAGATCTCGCTTTTCTCTTTGATGTATTTTGACTTCCTTTTTCTTTCTCTTTAAAAGCTACATCAGATCTCGCTTTTCTCTTTGATGTATTTTGACTTCCTTTTTCTTTCTCTTTAAAAGCTACATCAGATCTCGCTTTTCTCTTTGATGTATTCTGATTTTCTTTTTCTTTCTCTTTAAAAACTACATCAGATCTCGCTTTTCTCTTTGATGTATTCTGATTTTCTTTTTCTTTCTCTTTAAAGCCAAAATCACCTCTCACTTTTTGCCTATATGTACACTGGCTTTCTCTTTCTTTCTCTTTAAAGGCAGTATCACATCTTACTTTTTGCCTATATGCACATTGACTATCTCTCTCTTTCTCTTTGAATGATGAATCAGAACGTTGAACTTGTTTATATTTTCTTAAATATTCCTTTCTGCCAACATCATTTTTTTTAAGCAAAGGTGTGAATGATCTAGCACTTTCTTACTTGATTTAAAATCATTCTTAATTTTTTGATCTTCAAAGTATTTTTTCAACAAATTTGAGTAAAGCTCATCTCTGTCATGTGAGCAAGAAAATGTCAGAGGCAAAATTTCATATGGTGAAGATAACTCAATCTTCATGCTCTGATACATAGCATACATAAAGGTAACAATTTCATCAAGAGTACCAAAAGAAATCAACATTGATTTACCATCTGGATTACCCATGCCATTATTTCCATGTGAATGTGAATCAAAAAGCCAGAATGTGTCATCCTTAACAAACACTGCAGAGCATATAGCACCTATTGTCACTAAAACATACTGCACATTTAGAAAGGCAGTTTGTAAAGATTTATGCAAAGATGGAAATGGAGAATCATCAAGCTGGTCAACTGCATTTCCTGATATTATATTTTTCTTCTGAATAAACACTTGTCTTGATAATACCTCAACTTTATTTGGGATTTCATCTAATGAAAGAAGTCTATGCTTAAATTTACCTTGTTGCTTCAAAGATTCCAAAACATTTTGATACAACTGATCACCAACTGTCAAAACTTCGTCTATGTTTGATGTCAGACTTGAAAAATGTGCATATATCAAAGCACACAATGCATTCATCGTACACTGGCTCCCTCTTGAAAACACAGAAAATCTCCTGTTATATTGACTGTATGAGCCAAACGCTAATGTTATACAATTAAATGGATTATTTGTATTGTATGTGTTTCTACTTGCAACAAATATACTCTGATCAGGGTCAGATTTCAACGGCTCAGACAATGAAGAAGTACTTGTTTCAGCTTTTATATGCTCAGACTCAGTTGGCTCAGACAATGAAGATGCACTTGTTTCAGCTTTTATATGCTCAGACTCAGTTGGCTCAGACAATGAAGATGCACTTGTTTCAGCTTTTATATGCTCAGACTCAGTTGGCTCAGACAATGAAGATGCACTTGTTTCAGCTTTTATATGCTCAGACTCAGTTGGCTCAGACAATGAAGATGCACTTGTTTCAGCTTTTATATGCTCAGACTCAGTTGGCTCAGACAATGAAGATGTACTTGTTTCAGCTTTTATATGCTCAGACTCAGTTGGCTCAGACAATGAAGATGCACTTGTTTCAGCTTTTATATGCTCAGACTCAGTTGGCTCAGACAATGAAGATGCACTTGTTTCAGCTTTTATATGCTCAGACTCAGTTGGCTCAGACAATGAAGATGCACTTGTTTCAGCTTTTATATGCTCAGACTCAGTTGGCTCAGACAATGAAGATGCACTTGTTTCAGCTTTTATATGCTCAGACTCAGTTGGCTCAGACAATGAAGATGCACTTGTTTCAACTTTTATATGCTCAGACTCAGTTGGCTCAGACAATGAAGATGCACTTGTTTCAACTTTTATATGCTCAGACTCGGTATCATTTGATATGTTACCATGTGGTAATCTAAAAGCTATTTTATCAGTTGACTCAACAATCACTTCCTCAAGTAAATCATTTAGCAAATCATCAAGCAAGCTTCCAAGTAAACTTTCTGGCAATTCACAAGGCACAGACGGCACGCTGGCTATATAGAGGCGGGAATCGACCTCCGTCTGTTTACTAGTTCCCGGCACAGATGACCCACTTATGGATGGACCACAAGTGGGCTTAAAGAGGCGGGCTTCGACCTCCATCTGCTTACACTGCACCCTTTGAACAGATGGCCGAACTGCCGAGGCAGTCATATCTGGCACAGTCCATATGAGGCCTGTAGGGTCATCTCGACCCTCATCTGCTTTCCTGGATCCAACACCAGGGCCGGAACCAGCACCATGACCATCACCACTACCATCACCATCACCACAACCATCTCTCGCAGCACGTCTTGACCTCATCAGAGACTGTATCGCAACATTCCTCTGAGATGCTGACTTCCTCTTCAACCTTGGCATTCCTTAAATACAAAAAGTAAAATGCACGACCCCCTCCCTTATGGACCCTAACCATTTCCCAAACAACAAAAGGTTACAGAAATCTATAGAGAGCAGAGGTGAAGTAAGAAAATTCTGATAAACAGAAGTTTCTTCTTTTCCCTTGCTATTTACATTTACAGCAAAACAACAGATAAGAGGAATAAAAACATTCCATTTTAATTTCATATCAAAACCTTGGTCCTGGGTACTCATTTCAATTGTCTCAAAGAAACAATTACAATTTGCTGCCAAAACATAAGGATTGATTAATACTGAGAGATATTTAACTTTTTGAAGAGCCGAATATGATTTAAATCTGATGTTAAATTTACAATTCCAACTCACATGCACCAATTAGGGGTTAACTTCAATGACATTTTCTTATGACAAGAAATTTTAGTGCAGAAGCATGTGTTTGACATGGAAAGGATGTATCCAGTAACAAGAAAATTTAGTTATTCTGTAAATAACTGACATTGGAATTTCCAGGTTCATAGAAGATACCTTAGAAACAACTGTAAAGCTAACATATGATTTTAATCAGACTGTGGAAAGCCAATACGCCTTCTTATCTGTAACTCCAAATGGAATTATAAATGTTAAATAGCAGCAACTGCTTTCAAATGTGACCAGTCATAAATTTGAGAAAGATTTAAAGTAAAATGATGTATAGCTGCCATAAACTATAGTGGCTGATTTATGCCATTTGAAGATTTCATATCTTTGCCAAGTGCCCCACCACACAAAGCACAAAAACACGCCAAATCTGTCGCCATGCAAAAACAGGAATCATTGAATCTGGCATACTTTTGCCCTTTGGCATTCCATTAAGTGAGTGTGGGGAACCGGAATGCAGAAAGGCGAAAGGTCACAACATTCAATGTATCGAGTTTTCGCATGGCGACCTTTCGCTCCGCCATGCGAAAGAGCGAAAGGTTGCCACATTCAATGATTCGTGTTTTTGCCTGGTGACCATTTGCCCCACTATGCGAAAAGACGAAAGTACCACAGATAACTGTTTTAACGTGTTTTCGTGCTTTGTGTGGCAGGGCGCCAGGCGAGGATACTAAATGGCATAAATTAGCCACCATAACCAACAGTTATTTTTAGTTATAGTTGAACATACCTTACGATGAGCTTCCCATGAGCTTCCGTCACTTCTCCAGGTATAAATACATCCCACATCAACGTTGGATTGAGTATTTCTATTTTCCAACAATACCTCATATCTAGATTAGGAACATGTAATTTTGTTCCCAACCCTTTCCAAAGCAATACATGATTATAAAACCCAAATCAGTGGAAGATTAGGAAACCACTGAGATAAAAGAAGAAATTACTGATAAACACCCCTTTTGTATTTCTTACATGGACATCAAATCCTGGGCTTGTCTGTAATGTTTTTAGATATGAATCAGCATAATTTTTTGCTGTTTTGGTAGAATTTAAGTATATTCTACTTCTTATTGGCGAAGAACAATCATGCTTTCTAACCACACTTACTGAATATCTTAGGTTGGATTGCAGGCTTTTGTCCCGATAATTCTTTGCTTCATACACTTCTCTTCCAAAGCTGGTTCTCAATCTATCCAACAGTCACTTTATTCAAAACAATCAGGATCACGTCACTAAATCCAATCTATTTTCTGTAGTCTATCTATCTACACTATCACTGATAGGAACAGTGTTTATACACAATAATATATAGTTCACAGTAAATCACAGTTTGTAGTCCAAGTTCACTCTGTCATGAAAGCTTCATGAATATTTAATATCCTACATAAAAAAGAAAAATATGATAGATTTGTGCAAAATGTGATCCATCTAGCAAAAAAGGAATTTCTGAGATCAATAAAAATCCTACCCAAAAGAAAGTAAATGAATATTTGTTATTTATGACTGCACACATTGCAATATTAGGTGTTTGGTTATAGATAATTATAATGTGGTATACTTAACGGACTCTAACATCCAAGCCTAATCTCTCCTTGATCAAATAAGTTCTCCAAAATGAAGATAGCATAGATACTTTAAAATATTCCAAAACCTCTTTTACCCTCCCCTAAACAACAAACTTACTGATAAATAATTATGAACTACTAGAAAGAGATATTTCAGTGTTTTGACAACCATTTCTTTTCTTGGAAAATAATTAAGCTTCAATGAAAAGAAAAAAAATGTGTACAAACCATTTCACAGTTCTAAGGATAAAAGAGACCATTATTATTAATAATCTTTTTAAATTTCTTTAATCAAAGGATAGAAAACATCTCTTTTATGATATCAACTGCTGATAACCAAAGTTTAGAAAAGTAAATGGAAACTTAAAAGAAAGAGATACTTAGACAGATTCTCAGAAAGTCCTTTTTTGCGCGAAAGATCACATTTGTTTTTGATTTTATATTGATAAATAGCATATATAAAATACCGTAGAAATCAGCAAGGCTGTTAACTCAATCAGAGGCCCTTCCAATCATTGGTGAGAGTACATGTATTTCTCAATTCATAGAACTCCTTATTTCAATAACCAATTACAGACACAAATCATGATTTCATCCTTCACTCTAAGAGTTTTCTACTAAATGAAAGAAAAACAAATAATTTTGAGTTGTCCATCTCTTTTCAATGTAAATGATTGCCTATAAGCAAAACCTGATTAACCTATCACCAATGACACTTTTGGTAAATACCAAATACCTGGTACTGGGCTGACACCTTTGGGTACGACAGAAAATTTCAATTCAAAACTTTCACCTTGTTCTTCACTATTCAGTTTTTTATCTTAATTTCAATTATAAAATTGCCTATCAATAACATATCAAAACAAGATGTGTTTGTGAAACACAAATGCCCCCGAAATGGCCATTTTTGTAAAAAAGGAAGGTCAAATTGCATGGAACAGATAGATATCATTGAAAGGAAGTTGCATACCAAATTTGAGCTTTGTATGTCAAATACTTTTGGAGAAAAGGCAAATGTCAAGTTTTCAGACACACAGACAGACAGACAGACAGACAGACAGACAGACAGACAGAAAGACGGACACAAGTAAAACAATATGCCCCCGATATCTCAATACGGGGGCATAAAAATCTTATTGAATTTCATTGTAACCGTGGTGTTGAGACAGTGATCACTTTCCCAGACATCAAAGTTGTGAAACTGTTCATATTGAAAATTTTAGATACAAAGAAATACGCTTAAGAAAAAATGCAGTTTGGAGGTGAAAAAAAATTGATGAATACAGAGAAGGTACTGGTTATCAACATTTTATTCTTCCCATAAATGCTTCTGAGATGCCATAACAAGGGATTGTTTGAAAAATGGTTAAAGATTGATGAAGAAAGAGCAAATGCAAACAAGACATGTTTGTGGAACAAAAATGCCCCCTGAAAAAGGCCAATGTTAAGTTTTTACGATAAGTTTTGGACTGACAGACAGACAATCATAGTAAAACAATATGCTCCCACTCTTTCAATACATGGGCACAAATAAAACATATTCCAACAGATTTTAGTAATAACTAAAATATTTGCGATGATGGTTTGGAAAGAAGTTTAGCAATTCAAAATAATTAATTGTGCTTGAACATTAATCAGAGAATAGCTTCATTCCAATATCCAATAGTGCTTCAAATTGAACTATGGCGCAGGCATGCTTGTATTGGTGGATCCTTGCTAGATTGTCATCAATTCTGTGCCTGAAAGAAAAAGAGCAATTCATTACCTTGTTACAAAACATAATGTACCACAGTTTGAAATACTTCAATAGAAAAGAAACTATTAATTCAAGTTTAGTTCCTCATTAGTCTGTATTTCATTTGTGGTGGATTCAAACAGATATGTGCATAAGTCAAAATTTGCAGAAACTTGAGTGTAAACAATACCAAAAATTTTAATTTTGTCACATTCCAGAGCACATAACTCAGAATGCATGATTCCGATCATTATGCCAAAAACTGATTTCCATATAAAATCTTATGATCATCAATACATAGTCAAAGTTTTGTCTTGATTTTCAACAAATGTATATTTGTGGTTGTTAATGTAAATTTGTGTTAAATTTAACAATTATGTCAAATTCAAGGGCAAATAACTCAACTTCTTGTCAAATCATGCTGAAATTATGCTGAAATTCAGATTTATCCAAGATCTTATATATTGTAATCAACATCATGTCTAAGTTTTAATTTAATTGGTCAATATTTTAGTAGTTAGTGTAAAAACCAAGTCGAAAATGGTAAATTTCTCAATTTCAAGGGCACATAACTCATTGATTTTTCATTCAATCCGACCGAAACTCAACCTCATATAAGATCTTATGGTCACAAATATTGTGTACAACTTTCATCTTGATTGGTAAATAATTGTAGATGCTAGAGTGTACAGAAATTCGAAAACAGTCAAAAACAGCAATTTAGTCAAATTCAAGGGCATATAACTCATGACTTTTACATCTGATCAATCTGAATATCGAACTCATCCGAGATCTTATGATTTCCAACATCTTGTCAAAAGTTTGTCTTGATTGGTGAATAAATGTAGATGTTAGAGCGTAAAATAAGTCAGAAACAGTCGAAAATGGCGATTTCGTCAAATTCAAGGGCACATAACTCATGACTTTCTGGTCTGATCATAGCCAAAACCAAACTCGTCCAAGATCTAATAGTCACATACATTGTGTCCAAGTTTAACCTCGATTAGTAAATATTTGTAGATGCTAGAGTGTTAACAAAGTCAAAACTAGCTATTTTTCGCATTCAAGGGCAGATAACTCCGGACTTTCTGGTCCGATCTGACCAAAAATCGAACTCATCCGAGAACTTATGGTCAAACATATTTTGACCAAGTTATGTCAAGATTGGCTTATATTTGTGGATGCTAGAGTGTTAACACTAAATTGTTGACAGACAGACGGACGGACGGACGGACAGACGGACGGACAGACGGACGGACGGACGGACGACGGACACAAAGTGACCACAATAGCTCACCTTGAGCACTTTGTGCTCAGGTGAGCTAAAAATGTAGCTTCTCTCCTTAATATATCATACAAAGCATAAAACAGAAATATCATAGATTAAAATTAAAATATCTACTGTCACAGAGGAATATGTGGCATGAAAAACAAGAGCTGTCTGAGGACAGCCAAGTGCAACTATCGAGTGCAGGATAGTGAAAAACTCTATGGATAGTGAAAAATTCTGAAGTTCGAAAAGTGTAAAGATTAAATTAATTTAAATGTCCGGGTAACAAATCTTTGCCTAGAGGCTGACATTATGGTAACAGAAGCATGTGCAAAGTTTTAAAGCAATACCGATAGCCGTTACAGAAAAGGAGAAGTGTTTATGAAACATGAATGCCCCCTAAATGGCTATTTCTCTAAAGAGTAAACTTTTCATGTTTAGGATTGATAACGGTTCACTGATGACCTTGAGGAAGGTCATATTGCATGGAACAGACAGCTACCGGTATCATTGAAAGAAGGTTACATACCAAATTTGAGCTTAGAGAAAGGGCAAATCTTAAGTTTCCGGACAGACAGAGTGACCGACGGACAGACACAAGTAAAACAATATGCTGCCTATCTATCGATATGGGGTCAAAAGAACAGGCTGGTAATAAACATTTTCTACTTCTGTTCCTATTTGACTTCTGTAGCAGCTTTTGAATTGGAATAGTTCAAAATTTGGCTTTTTAGGAAATACTAGTCAAGGCGATTGGTGTAAAAATTGCTCAGAAAATGAAGAAAGCATGAAAATTGGCACACATGTAGTTCACATCGTCCTCAACATTTTCAGAGGTGGAGCAAGTGTGAACAGTATATAGCTTAGCAATGGTTGCTATGCAACAATTTCTCCATAGCAACCATCATATAACGTGCACAGAAGCTTATATTACTGAAGACTTTAATGTATTTCAATATCTACAGCTTTATTCTTTATTCCCACACTACATTAGAGTAATTTTGATACAGGTATCATAGCAACTGTTGCTATGCAATACATTTTCCTTAGCAATCAAGCATATTTCTATGTCCGATGGGCATTTTCAGTAAACAATTGTAAATATTTTAATTATTGGCATATATACTGATGATCATTTCTCTAATTTCTAGTTAGGATGGTAACGAGTACCATTTGGGTACTTAGCAACAGTTTCTATGCAGCACTTTTTCCATAGCAACCGTCATTTAACATGCACAAAGGCTGATTTTACTGAAGACTTTGTTTGTATTTCAATATCAAAAACTTTACTCTTTATACCAACACCACATCTGGATAATTTCAATACACGCATCATAGCAACTGTTGCTATGCAAAACATTTTCATTGGCATCCAAGCATATTTCTAAGTCAGATGAGCATTTTCAGTAAAATTAATCATAATATTTTAATGATAGGCAGCTTTACTGATGACACATTCTCCATCCAGCAAATTAATTGCACATTGCTTTAAAACTGTTGCTAGGCAATGTATTTACCTCATTATATATGATACAATTATTGACTTTCCTTGTCTTTCATATACTGTGTCTTCAAAGAGCAACAAGGTGTCAAACTGTCACAAGATACACCCGTAACACTGCTTTATGTCGAAAGGGGGGGCAGGTTAGTAAATGTTTCATGGTCCTAGCTATTATACTTTTCGAGATATGCCCTGGACAAAAATGAAGTATGAAAAATAACAAAGGGCAATTACTAAAAAAATAGGCCAGGTAGAGTTATGGTTCTTGTGCACTGCACCCCCCCTTGGTGAGATCTATACACCCATGAAATTTCATAATCCTAGCTATTATACGTTTAGAGATATACTCCGGACAAGATTCAAGTATGAAAAACAACAAAGGGCAATAACTCAAAAAGTAAGCCAGGTAGAGTTAGGTTATGGTAGAGTTATGGTTCTTGTGCACTGCACTCCCCCTTGATGAGATCTATACACCCATGAAGTTTCATGGTCCTAGCTATTATACTTTTAGAGATATACTCCGGACAAGATTCAAGTATGAAAAACAACAAAGGGCAATAACTAAAAAACAAGAGGACCATGATGGTCCTATATCGCTCGCCTGAACATAGGTGACATGAGCAAAAATGGTAATTTTGTCAACCAAAAAGGCATAACTAAGGACTTTCTGTTACGATCAAAAGCTACAGCATATGGATAATTTTTAGTCTTTAGACATTAAACTACGCAAAATCTTCAAATATTCAGGTCTAATAATTTGAGAAAAGATTGTCAAACACTGCCCTCTCTATCATTTTTATATGGAACCCATTCAACCCACAACATTACATAGGGGATCTATTCATTGAACAGTAACAATTTGATTTTGGTTAAATCTTTTCCTAACAGCATAACATCAGAGCAGTAGAATTAAAAACTGCTGTAACTAACAAAACAGAATGCTGAGTAAGACTGCATTCATGTACAAAGTGGACAGAAAATGATGAAGCAAACGATGCAAATATAGGCTATCAGCATTTTCTTCTTTTGCAATAACATTTTCCCAACATTTCCAATAAGTGAGCCAAAACCTGCTTAATCCCTTCCAAAACTGAAAAGGAATAGACTGTTCCAATTTAAAAAAAGAACATAAAATTGATATGAATAAAGAAAGGATTCATGCACAATAAAGCAGATAAATTATTGAGACAAAGAGAGAAAATTACTAATTATCAGCCTTTTCTTCATTTGACTCAATATTTTCCCAAGCATTTTCTAATCATTTAGCGATGTCAGACCAGGCATTTTCAGCAGAGGGTTAAACTAAAGTACATATCTAGAGGCTGTTCTAGAGATTCAAATAGGAGATGTTAAGGGCTTTCCAAATTGTAAATTATCTTTCAGTGTTTATCAAACCCTGTGATGTGGGTATTCATTTGAATGATCTAATCAAAACTATTTAAATGAGTACCATCAAAAAAGGATAGCTTAAATAACAAATAGAATGTATTTACCCCTTTTTTCCTGCAGTTCCCCATTCTGGCCGTCTTAAATAAACATTTCTCAGTCTTTGTTTATTTTATGGGGATATGGCATATCCCCAGTGGGGGATTAAAACCATGTAACTCCAGCTTTGTCGAGCTGTAGTTACACGGTTTTGACTCCCACTAACGATATTATACCTGGTTGAATTTAAAAGAATTTTCTTTGGATTTCTCAAAGTCTGGTATGCCCTACCCACATTTTTGACAAATCTTAAAATTTGTGAATAAATTATGGAAAGAGTCACCTAAGGAACATTCCTGCCAAATTTGGTTCAAATTGGCCCAATGGTTGATTTTTAAAGAATTTTCATAGGATTTTTAAGCCCCGCCCTGCCACGCCCACATTTTTTGACAAATCAAAAATTTGCGAACAAGTTTTGAAAAAGGTCACCTCAGGAACATTCTTGCCAAGTTTGGTCAAAATTGGCCAAATGGTTGTGGAGAAGAAGATGTTTAAAGAAATTGTGGACGGACGGACAGACGGACGGACGGACGACGGACGGTGAGCGCCCACAATAGCTCACCTTGAGCACTTCGTGCTCAGGTGAGCTAACAAGCCAGGTAGAGTTATGGTTCTTGTGCTTTGCACTCCGAAATGATGAGAAGAATATAACTGCCAAGTTTAAAGTCCATCCGACTTAAGGTGACAGAGTTATGCTCCGGACAAAGAAGTGGACGCTGCCGGACGCCCGGACACCCGGACGCCGGACATCACGGGTGATCCCATAATACGTCCCGTCTTCGACGGGCGTATAAAAAAAAAGGTTATAAATGAAATCAAATTGTTAACCATATACCATCACAGGCGGCAATCACGTGACTTTGCTTAGATATGATTTCCTAACCTATGTAAACAAAAACACTCAGTAAGTACACATTTTTCTCACATCCTTTATCAAATACTTAACTCCCAATATTAAACATTATCAGGCGCTATGAAAATAATTTGTCCCAAATCTATCAGGTAAAAGAAAAAAATACAAGGGATCATTTAACTATATTATTGTCATATTCACTTTAGAACGGATTAATACATGAAGATATTATCCTCTTTTACAATATAACATATGTAATAACTTTGTGGTCAAAGTAAATTTGCCTACTAATTGTCACCGAGGGAGTAATAAATGCTGTCAGGTGATCAGTCGGTAATCTTGTATGCTACCAGGACAATTATTTGTAATCAAGCGGCGCCAATCCATGCTCCGTATGTCTTCTGTCCAGCAGAGGGGTGGAATCACTACGGCCATCGGGCAATTTGAGGTGAGCATTTTCATTATTAAAGCCCTCCTTGTACCATCCGGTTGCCGTTCCGTCAACCAACAAGGCCCTGACAGAGCCTGGATGATGAGTTAACGTTAAAGGGGAATAAAGTCATCTTGTCACAGTTTGATTATAATGTTTATATAAACCTTGAGCATGCACTCTACATGCTCTAGAATTTGAACTACCGCCAATTAAATTTAGTTGCCACCAGACGATGGCCGTGCATATCCTGTCTGCTGGCATTTTGTTATCTCTGACTGGGATATCACCGGACTATAAAGAAATGTCAAGCTCTTTACCATAAACTACCCAGACAGCTGACTAATATGTTCACAGGATATTTCATTTGAATGAAGCTTTTCAAAATGACTTGGCAAGTTGTATTCTTTCTTCAGCTATTTACTGAGATTATTGCAGGATGATATCAGGTTACCAGAAGCAAGTGGACAAAGACATTGCCTGATAGCAGACATGTGGGCTGTATCTCACTTAAAGCCATACGGGTTGGTCTATCACCTACCACTGCCCTTTTATAGGTGTAATTGAATTGATGAAACCATGATACTCTTAACCACTCGTTCTTTCAGAAGAATTACCTTCTGTCCTTGGGGAAAGACAATTAATTGTCAATGCCCCAGTCTCCCCAGCTGTAAGTAGTGGGTAGCAGTGAGGTAAATCATACTGCGTCTTTACTTCTAATCTCATTTGAAAATAAACATATATGACTATAAAACAAACAAAAAAGGCCAATACAAGATTAAAGTAGCGTATGTACATAGTACATCTAGCCTCGAAGAATTGTATGTATGACTAGGCATTTTTCATTAGGGGCGTCAAAAAGTTTCACTGTATGTGTGGGAATGGGTTAAAAATACAGGAGCTGATAGATAAGGAGAGAAAACTTGAAACAAAGTAAAGAAATTATTGAATTAATGTAAGTAAAGCTTCACATATTTAAGATGTACAGAAATGGTTACTGAAAACTTGAGTCGGACATGGAATATGCCCGGTTGCTAAGAAAAATGTGTTGCCTAGCAACACTTGCTATGATGTGTGTATTGAAATCGCTCAAAATGTGTTGCATAGCAACAGTTGCTATGTTGTGTGTATTGAAATTGCTGAAATGTTATGTGGGTATACAGATTAAAGTTGTAAATATTGAAATTCATTTAAAGTCTTCAGTAAAACAAGATTTTGTGCATGTAATATGATGTTTGCTATGGAGAATGAGTTGCATAGCAACCATTGCTAAGTACCCAAATGGTACTCGTTGTCATCCTCACTAGAAAGTGGAGAAATTATCACATGTAAAGATGCTTTTGATTCAAATATGTATACTTATTTACTGAAAATGCCCGTCGGACATAGAAATATGCTTGGTTGTTAAGAAAAATATGTTGCATAGCAACTGTTGCTGTGATGCGTCTTTCAAAAACTACTCAAATGTGGTGTAGGCATAAAGAATAAAGCTGCAGATATTGAAAAAAAGTAAAAGTCTTCAGTTGAATAATTCTTGTGCATGTTTTATGACGGTTGCTATGGAGAAATTGTTGCACAGCAACCATTGCTAAGCTATGTACTGTTCGCACTGGCTCCACCTCTGAAAATGTTGAGGACGATGTGACCTATATGTGTGCCAACTTTCATGCTTTCTTCATTATCTGAGCAATTTTAGTCATATTTTGCACCAATCGCCTAGACTAAAAGGGCTAATTATTTTTTAGCAAAGTTTAACCTGTTACCACACATTGACACTTTTTGACACACCGCATTTGATAAAGGATTTTTAAAACATTGTGGAAAATGGAATAATTGGATGTGACAAGCAATTTCTTTTTTCCTAGAATGTTTTCTTTCCCCAAAAGACCCCAAATTCAGAATTTCATTTAGTTTAAGTTGTCATCTGCAGCATCTTTGAATTAAGACCAGTCTGAAAACTAGAACGGTCACAAAGCGGACAAATACCCCCCCACTAGCACCTTGTCACTGGAAAAGTGCTATAGGTCAAAAGGTTCTGTAGTTGGAGCACTGAAACGGATTTTAAACAAAGTCCAACTGTGACCTTGACCTTTGACCTTGGTGACCCAAAAACAATAGGGCACCCCCTTCGATCATGGGCAACAACTGTGTAAAGTTTCATGATCCTAGGTCAACCAGTTCTCGAGTTAGAGCACGGAAAAGGATTTTAAACAAAGTCCGAATGTGACCTTGACCTTTCACCTTGGTGACCCAAAAACAATAGGGCACCTCCTTGGGTCATGGGCAACAACTGTGTAAAGTTTCATGATCCTAGGTCAACCGGTTCTCGAGTTACAGCACGGAAACGGATTTTAAACAAAGTCCGATTGTGACCTTGACCTTTGACCTTGGTGACCCCAAAACAATAGGGCACCTCCTTGGGTCATGGGCAACAACTGTGTAAAGTTTCATGATCCTAGGTCAACCGGTTCTCGAGTTAGAGCACGGAAACGATTTTAAACAAAGTCTGAATGTGACCTTGACCTTTGACCTTGGTGACCCAAAAACAATAGGGCACCTCCTTGGGTATTGGGCAACAACTGTGTAAAGTTTCATGATCCTAGGTCACCCTGTTCTTGCGTTAGAGCACAGAAATGGATTTTAAACAAAGTCCGATTGTGACCTTGACCTTTGACCTTGGTGACCCAAAAACAATAGGGCACCTCCTTGGGTCATGGGCAACAACTGTGTAAAGTTTCACGATCCTAGGTCACCCGGTTCTCGAATTAGAGCACGGAAACGGATTTTAAACAAAGTCCGATTGTGACCTTGACTTTTGACCTTGGTGACCAAAAAAACATTAGGGCACCTCCTTGAGTCATGGGCAACAACTGTGTAAAGTTTCATGATCCTAGGTCAACCGGTTCTTGAGTTAGAGCACGGAAATGGATTTTAAACAAAGTCCGATTGTGACCTTGAACTTTGACCTTGGTGACCCAAAAACAATAGGGCACCTCCTTGGGTCATGGGCAATATCTGTGTAAAGTTTCATGATCCTAGGTCAACCGGTTCTCGAGTTAGAGCACGGAAACAGATTTTAAACAAAGTCTGATTGTGACCTTGACCTTTGACCTTGGTGACCGAAAAACATTAGGGCACCTCCTTGGGTCATGGGCAACAACTGTGTAAAGTTTCATGATCCTAGGTCAACCGGTTCTTGAGTTAGAGCATGGAAACGAAAAAGTCTACGGACGGACGGACAGACAGACAGACAGACATGGTGAAACCAATATATGTAGTAGGGTCATTTTTCCATGTCTTTGTAATTCAGTAGAATCCCTTTTGCCTTGTTAAGACTATTTCATGAATGAGTGATCTTTTCCCTCCATTTTGGTCACATGGTATGAGTAAGTTTCGCTTCAGTGATTTCCCCCCAAATTGGTCATGTGACTTCTTCAGTTCTTCAGTGGGACATGAGATTTTGGTCTGGAAGGATCTTTCTAGATCATATGAGATTTTGGAATTTGATGAATTGAGAATAAAAGTAAGTTTTCTGGATTTGGTTCTCCTTTTCTCGCGATGTTTATTTTCTCGGGTGAATTGCATTTAGTGTGTTGCTATTTGCTTGATTTGTTTCGATTGTCGATGGATTGATGAAATGAGCACGGTTCTGCTTTTCCCGCTTTATTTGTCCTTGCCGCGCCCGCCTACCTTAATTAACCGTTTCTACCTTTACCCTAGCCTTGCACTATGATTCTTAATATTTCAGTACTAACAGCCACAGCAATGAGTGTGATGGATCGAGAGATGTAATTTTGGTTGTGAGACACTTAATTCCCCAAATTGGTAAGTTCCCCTATGTTGTAGATAGATGTTATTTTGCAATGATTGTAAATACTGTACGGAATATGAGACTGTTGAAATATGTTTATTTCACTAGTTAAGAGTAAAGAGTAAACTATTATAGTGCAGCAAATTATTGGAAAAGGGTAAAGTAAATGTTTAAACCGTATCGCTTCAGAGTATTGTAAGAAAAGGAGTAGAATGTCACCAAGTGGCATTCTAATCATTTTCTACAATACTCATATTGATTTTTGTGCAGACGAGTCCGAATCTATATTTTTCATAATTTTGTATATCTTTTACTGTCAATTGTTTTATGTATTTTTCAGAGTGTATTCATCCTTTATACATAAGACTGAGATGATGAAATTAGAAAACTTTGGAAACACCAAATAGACTTTATCCTCTATATTACTCCACCGTCCATTAAAGAAGAACCCGTATTATAATTTAACAGCCCAGCCCTAGCCGTGGTGGTTAGGGCCCTGTTATATTTTTGGCGCCCAACGTGGATTTGGACTAGTTTTTGGAGTAAAGGATTGGAATAGTGGACAGTGGCTATTGTTTTAAAAACATGGATTTATAGTGTACCGTTGTATTGAGGGTGATTGGACTTTAACCCTTTCCTATATAAACCTGACTGTGGACAGTCAATTTTCGAGGGAGAGACCGGGACGAGTTTGGATTATTGGGACAATCAAGACAAACGTGGATTTTGGATTTAGAGAGATATCTGGAGCGAGCGATGGATTCTGAGCGAGCATTGGACGAGTGAAGGATTTGGGACTATTTTGGACAATTTTATTACCGTGGATGATTTTGTGACTGTGAAATTATAATTATGTATATAGTGAACTAGACTGTTTTTTTAACAGAGTTCATTATTAGGACAGTGATGTTTTTTTTTTGCAATATGTAAATTAGGATTTTAGGATAAGGATCTTCAAATTGTAAGTAGAATTTATTTGTATATACCTATGTAGCCCCGTTTAGTAATTTCTCCCTTTCCCACTATATTTCATTGAAAATGGCACTTTGCATAGACCAGGTATTTTGATTCAGCATTTTTCTGAAATTTTGTCATTTTCCCATGTTTGCATAGAAAGTATTGTTGGGTTTTCCACAATGTTTCTGTAGCAAATTTTGTCGTTTTTCCACAATGTTTCTGTAGCTTTACCACAATGTTTCTGTAGGAAATTTTGTCGTTGTCCCACCATGTTTGCATAGAAAATATTGTTCGGTTTTCCACAAAGTTTCTGTAGGAAATTTTGTTGTTTTTCCACAATGTTTCTGTAAGAAAATTTCGTCATTTTCCATCATGTTTCTGTAAGATTTTGTCGTTTTCCACAATTTTTCTTTAGGACACCTTATCATATTTTTGTTTAGATCAGTATGGTCTAACCAATCAAATGATATAGAGTTCTATTGTAAGATCTAGATTCTCCATTGATACAGATATTTTTGTGTGAGAGGTTATATCATAATGTCCGTTTGAGTGCATCACAAATTTATTACTAACACAGTTGATTTAACCAAGTAATTATGATCTCTCTATCTTGATCTAAATTTTGACCTGCCCCGCCCTTTAATTTCCGATTTGCATAGTGTTGACATTTTTTGTTCTTTTCTGATTTGGCTCAACGTTTGACCTTTTCAGTCGGCTATTTTGATTGGTTGTTTTTCATTTCCTCTTTTCTGATTGGTTTAACTTTGACCTTTTCCATCGGCCATTTTGATTGGTTGTTGCTCATTTCCTGTTGATTTGTACATCGCTGATTGGATATGGCTTCGTTCCGTATGATTGGTTCCCGTTCATTTGACTGGTTCCCCTTGCGTGATCTGTTGATTTCTGATTGGCTCTGACGATTTATTGACCTATTATTTGATTGGTTCCCTAGTGTGACCTGTTAAATTTTGATTGGCTCTTAGAATCTCTAGGTTTGACCCGTTTTGACCTTTGGTTCCCAGCTTTGCAATGATCATTTAGACTCATTTCTATTTGAATTTTTTTTGCTGGTTCCCGGCTTGATTGACTTTAACCTTTGGTGACCTTTGAAATTAGCATAATTCTATTTATAGTTTGACAATTTTGTTGAATGACCTTTGAACTCTAAATTTAGATTTTAGTACCCCGTCTGTGATTGGTTGATATTATCAAATCAAATTCATTGGTTTATTTAAATACTGGCTCTTGTGTTTGAAAATGAAAGTAGATTTCCTGTTTCAGATTTGATTTATTTTTAAAAGTAGATTTCTTTTTTTCAGACTTCCTGTTCCAACTTGATTACCTACCTTTAGTGAACTTAAAAATTGAACTTAGTAAAATTTGGTAAAATATTGCTTTATTTTCAATTTCAGGAAATGTGTTGTATTATTTGGTGAAAATGATTTAAATCATTTGAATTGAAACAAAATGGATTAATAGTTTGTACACATAGACTATTAATGATAAAGCTTGGTATTATTATTTATTAGTGCATACTTATATTACTTATGCATTAATTAATTACATTCATAATTGCAGATGATGATATGACTAGAAATGCATTCAGTTGCAGTTCAGTGAACATCATGACTTGAAAAAAATAGTATTGTGAAATAGCAAGATTTCACTTTACTTTCACATATTTCTCCTTTGTTTGAAATGATTCTTTAACAGAAAACATTTTCTGTTGCATGAATTGTTCTTTGTCAATTAACACCAAGCAATTGGAAACTATATACAGTAAACATGACTGTGTAACATGTTGTGTTAAACATACATTGCCACTATCTGACTATAGTTGTAAACTAACTCATGTACATTTCAGTGCTAGTGAACTGTCATTAAAGGGAAGTAATTCACACAATTATATTTTTGTAGACATTTCAGGGAAATAGAGTCTAATGTTAACTTTAGCTTGTCTTATATAATAAAGATTAGTTATTCTGTAGTTATATGAAAAACATTGTGAGAAAAGAGAGTTGTTTGATCATGTGACTATTGTAAGCTAGTACCATTAGTAATACATAGAATAACTTGTATTTAGACTGTATCTTTACACCTTGTGGAGATGTTTGTTCAGTGTTAAGTTGATAAGGCTTATCAGTCATCAGGTTTATGACCTGATTGTAGGTACTTACCCTTTACATTAAGGATAGATACCCTTCACTCATTTCATAGTAGAAATGGTTATGCTTTAGCGACTAGTTAGTCATTATTATACAGTTTAATACACAGTAGTGCAAATGGATTCTAGTGTTTAATACTTAGTTATGCAGTGTCCCTTGTGTGATTAGCTTATTAAGGGGAGATAATTTATAGCGTTTGTGTTTATACTGTATAGTGTTTATACATAGTAAGTGAACTTGATTTCAGGTTGTGTGCTACATAGTGTGTATTATAGTGTGTTGTGCATTACATCTCACCATTAAAGGGAGATTATTTGGGGATTTATATTACATCCCTTGTTCTATTTTAGAACATTACCCTTATATTTGTGAAGTGACTTTTGTGTTTGTGTTAGCCTGAAGCTACACATTTAATGCTTATTAGAGCATCATGGAGAGCTCAGAGGATAGCAAGTTGAGTACTGCTACAGGAGGATTGGATCCTTCGGGAATTTCCGAGGATGACAAGAAGCTTTTAGATGCTTTTCATGGGCTCCATTTACCACATCATATCGAGACTTCAGAGGACTTAGTGGAATTTATGTCCAAGTTTGGAAAATTTGTTTCCGACAAGGAGTCTACGACAATGACATCCCATCAGTTTCCGAAACTGTCTACTTTTTATGGGGATGATTCCAAGAGTGATATGTCTTGGGAAACTTTTTATTATGAGATTAAATCTCTACAGTCAGGGAAGGTTTTTACCCCTGAACAGATACTACTCGGTATTAGACGAGCAGTCAAAGGCAATGCTGCTGATATACTTAGACGCATTGGAATTGGAGCTTCTTTAGATGCTGTGTTGAATAAGTTAACCAGCACATTTGGTCATATTGAGACCAATCAAAGTGTTCTCCAGAAATTTTACTCGTGCCAGCAGAAGCCAAAGGAGAGATTAACTACATATGCCACTCGCCTTGAAGAAATTCACTCTCAAGCGGTGACTATGAAAGCTTTGCCTGCTGATGATACCATTTTACAGAGAGTTTTATACCATGGTTTGCTTCCTGATATGAAACATATGGCGGCATATAAGAATGACGTCATACATGATTATGACAAATTCAAAATAGAGCTTAGGAAAATAGAAGCTGATCTTTTCAGCTCACCTTTCACCCAATGCCATGCTTCAGTACCAGTTGAAAAAAAGACTGAATTGAGTGAAGTCAAAGATTTGTTGACTAAGCTGCATGAACGGATCGATAAGATTGAGAAGCAGCAAGCAGATATTCAGAATGAATCTTCAGATTCAACCTATAGAGGAGGTTATAGTAGCGTTGGGAGAGGAGGGAATAACCACAGAGGAAGTCAGTTTAGAGGAAGAGGACAGAATCCCAGAGGCAGAGGACAGCGAAATACTGATAACCAGAGAAAGGATCAGAGACCTTTAGGTTCTCAAAACTTTGTGCCAACTTGCTATGGATGCAATGGCAAAGGACATTTGATTAGGGATTGTCCTAATAATTTACAGAAGCAGTGCTATAACTGCAAGGGTTACGGACATATTGCTAGGTTCTGCCCAAACTAGTATGTGCCTCGGTTGCTGGGTCGAACACGGGCACCTTTACTAAAGACCCTAAACTGGTTGGAACAACAAATGAAGTGACAATTAAATTAGAAGGAATTGACACTAAAGCCTTAGTAGATACAGGCAGTTGTATTAGTACCATTTCGGAGTCATTTTACCGAAACAATTTCATTGGTTTAGAGTTGAAACCTTTAGACAATTTTATTAAAGTTGAATGTGCTGATGGTAAACAACTACCTTATAGTGGATACATTGAAGCCGATCTTTCCATTTTGAATGGAGTTCCAAAGTCATCTACTATTCCATGTTTACTTTTGGTTACTCCTGATACCAATTATTCAGCTTCAACCCCAATTATATTGGGTACCAATGTACTGGACGTTTTATTGAGTGAGTGCCAAACCAATTTTGGACCACAATTTTTACAATGTGCTTCCCTTCACACACCTTGGTATCTAGCTTTTAGGTGTATGGTTCTTCGGAACAAGGATTTAAAGAAGAATGGGAATGCCATTGCTGTAATTAAATCTGCAGAATCGAGCAGAATTATTTTAGGTCCAAATGAGACTATCACCATTCGTGGTTATACTGACAAAGAATTACCATGTCAAGATACGAGTGCCTTGATACACGAAATGAAGGACTCAAGTTTACCAGATTTTGTCGACATCACTCCAGCTGTAATTAATTACAAGTATGGTGCAACAAAAGAGATTGACGTTACATTATCTAATGTTACCCTTAATAGTGTGGTTATCTCACCACGAGCTCTTTTATGTGAGCTACAACCCGTTTTAATTGAGGATGTAACCCCTCAACAGGATAAAGCCTTGGAAGAACAGATATTGGGTCAAATACATATTGATACTAATGGCAAATTAGATTCCAACCAGCTCAAGGATATCACCCAACTGTTAACCAAGCATATTGATATTTTTTCTACTGGAGAATCGGACATTGGATTCTGTGATAAGATAAAGCACAAAATTGACCTAACAGATGACATTCCATTTAAGCAGAAGCCAAGGAGAATCCTGCCAGCTATGGTGTCAGAAGTGAGACAACACCTTGAACAACTTTTGTCAACAGGAATTATTCGGAAGTCGAAATCACCTTGGTCTTCCAATGTTGTACTTGTGCGCAAGCGCAATGGCAAGTTACGCATGTGTGTTGACTACCGCATGCTCAACAATAAAAGCGTGAAGGATGCGTACGCCCTCCCAAAGATAGAGGAAATGTTTGATGTTCTTCAAGGTAGTAAATACTTCTCCACTGTGGACATGAAGTCAGGATACCATAAGGTAGAGGTCGAAGACATCCATAAAGAACGCACAGCCTTTAGCGTTGCTAATTTAGGATTCTTCGAGTATGTGAAGATGCCTTTTGGGCTTACAAACGCCCCAGCAACCTACCAGCGCCTGATGGAGGAATGTCTTGGTGACTACAACATGACGATTTGCGTCATTTACCTTGACGACCTTATTATTTTTTCAGACACCTTTGAGGAACATCTTAGACGTCTGGACCTTGTCATGACGAGACTTAAGGAATGTAACCTTAAGCTCTCTCCTGACAAGTGCTATTTTATTCAAGACAAAGTTCCATTTTTAGGCCATATTGTTAGTGAGGCCGGAATAGAGACAGACCCCAGTAAAATAGAGAAGGTCAAGAATTGGCCTACACCATCAAATGCAGATGAACTTCGTTCATTTTTAGCCTTTTGTGGCTATTACAGACGCTTTATTAAGGACTTTTCTAAGATTACTCGTCCTTTGGCAGATTTGTTGCCACCAACCACCCAGAAGAAGGGAAAGAAAGAGACGAAGCCCTGGATATGGACTGAGGCAGAACAGATTGTGTTTGATAATTTGAAGGAATCTTTAACGAATCCTCCAGTTTTAGCCTATCCAGACTTTACCAAGCCATTTGAGCTTCATACTGACGCTTCAGGGAAAGGACTTGGTGCAGTTTTGTACCAGTCTGATGGGAAGCTCAAAAGAGTAATTGCTTATGCTAGTAGAGCATTGAATAGGGCTGAAAAGAATTACAGCGCCTATAAGCTGGAATTTTTAGCTTTGAAATGGGCAGTAACAGAAAAGTTTTCTGATTACCTAGCCATAAACCATTTTACCGTTTTAACGGATAATAACCCGTTGACGTATGTTTTAACGTCAGCGAAGCTAGACGCTACAGGTCAGAGATGGGCATCGGCTCTTGGAGAATTTAATTTTGATATCCAGTACAGGTCTGGACTAAAGAATGCAGACGCAGATGCCATGTCTAGGTATCCACACGAAAGAGTCAAGAGTCCGATACAGAACGAGTGGAAGTAAAAAATGACGTCGTTAAAGCTATATGTAGCGATACCGACAGAGAACCTGTAATTGAGACGATTTGTTCTCAAATAAATATTGTAGATCTTACTGAAGATCAAGGACAGCTCAAATTGAAATGAGGGAGATAAGAAGGCAGCAACGCCAAGATAGAGTCATAGACAGATGGAGAATTGCCGTCATTGACCGGAAAATACCTAGTGGTAATTTGTCTAAAGAAGATTTTATAATGAAGAGACAATACCAGCATTTTATTATGAAAAGAGGTATACTCTACCGAAGAGTTAAAAATGGAGATGAATTTATAGAACAGATTGTTCTACCTAAGGTTTACAGAGAAGATGTTTTAAAAGGTCTTCATAACGATGTTGGACATCCTGGAAGAGACAGGACTATTAATCTTTTGAGGGAAAGGTTCTTTTGGCCTGGTATGGCAAAAGATGCGGAGGAATGGGTAGAGAATTGCGATAGATGTGTCAGAGGGAAGTGTGGTGCAGACATTAGAGCTCCTCTAGTGAATGTCCACACTAGCTGCCCATTAGAGTTAGTTTGTATGGATTTTTTGACGCTTGAGTCATCCAAAGGTGGGATCGGCAATGTCCTAGTAATCACAGATCATTTTACTAAATTTGCTATGGCCATCCCTACCAAGAATCAAACTGCGAAGACAACAGCAGATGCCTTTTATAATCATTTCATTTTGCATTATGGGATTCCCACAAGGATACATTCTGATCAAGGATCCAATTTTGAATCTAACATAATTAAAGAGCTTTGTAATTTGACAAATATGGAGAAATCAAGAACGTCAATTTATCATCCACAAGGAAATGCCGGACCGGAAAGATTTAATCGAACATTGCTAGGAATGTTAGGAACTCTTGAGAATGACCAAAAAGCAGACTGGAAGAAGTATGTGAATCCTCTTGTATATGCGTACAATTGCACCCCACAGAGTTCAACAAAACATTCTCCTTTTGAAATAATGTTTGGAAGAAAACCAAAACTTCCGGTTGATTCCATGTTTGAACAAGTTATGGATAATTCAAACCGCACATCAAGAGAATACATCCTAGATTTACAGGAAAGAATGGAGACAACAAGAAAGATTGTTGCAAAACATCTTGATGTTGCTAAGGAAAGACAGAAAGAAGTATACGACAGGAAAGCGAAAGCAGCACATTTTGATATTGGTGACAGAGTTTTGGTAAAAGTCCTTGCATTTGAAGGCAAGCACAAAATCCAGGACAGGTTTGAGGATGACATCTACATAGTCATTGAGCAGCCAAATGAGAGGATTCCTGTGTACAGAGTTAGATCAGAACGTACAGATGTAGTGAGAACCTTACACAGGAATCATTTATTTCCTATAGGAGATAGGAAAATGTTGAAGCCAGTCCCAAAGAAGAGACGTTCTTTGGAGAAAGTGGTAGATGTGGCCACAGAAGAAATAATTAGAGATGTTGAAGAAGAAAGAGATGAGAAAGAGAGAAGAGATGAAGGTTTTGAAACCAGGAGAAGAAGAGATGATTCGGATGATGAATCTGATGATGGTGATGATGGAACTGGAATTGTAGTTGATACAAACCATCATGGGGACGCCCATGAGTCCATCGAAGTAGATAATTCAGAAAGAGATGAGTCGGTAGAAGAGAATGCAGATAAAGGAAGTACAGAGAAGGATGGTAGCTCAGAGAGCTTCCTTCAGGAAGGTATAGAAGAGAGCGAAGAGGCTGCAGAAGATGACAGTGAAGAACAAGTAGCTGAATGTCAAGAAGAAGACAGAGTAGAGGAATCACATGATGATCCAATAGAAGTCCAACAGGACCATAACCACAAGAAGAAAGAGGGAGAAGTTCCAACCCCAATTCCAAGGAGATCCCAAAGAGAGAGAAGAGCTCCGAAGAGGTTTGACTCGTATCATATGAGTCAGATGGTTAGTCAGACCAGACACGATTCACGGATGGAGGCTTTGCATGTTTTAACGTCCTCTGGTGTTTTAGAGTGTATTGACAGAGATGTGGCGTACAGTATTTTGGATTTGATTATCAAGTGATTTTTTTAGATTAATGTGCATTTGTGTTTTATCCAATTAATGTATTTCTTTTAGATTGTTTTTCAGTGCGAGGACGACATAATTTGTAGGCGGGGAGGAAAAGCATAAGATTTTTGATTAACTATGGACTTTTGATTTTCAGATACCGAGAGTTAATAAGCGGTTTTTGTATTAAGTTGACATGTTGTAGTTCAACATGTATTAATAAAGATTTTTTTCTATAGTTTGCAGGTTTAATGACGAGACGTCATTTTACAGACCGGGGAAGGATGTAGTAGGGTCATTTTTCCATGTCTTTGTAATTCAGTAGAATCCCTTTTGCCTTGTTAAGACTATTTCATGAATGAGTGATCTTTTCCCTCCATTTTGGTCACATGGTATGAGTAAGTTTCGCTTCAGTGATTTCCCCCCAAATTGGTCATGTGACTTCTTCAGTTCTTCAGTGGGACATGAGATTTTGGTCTGGAAGGATCTTTCTAGATCATATGAGATTTTGGAATTTGATGAATTGAGAATAAAAGTAAGTTTTCTGGATTTGGTTCTCCTTTTCTCGCGATGTTTATTTTCTCGGGTGAATTGCATTTAGTGTGTTGCTATTTGCTTGATTTGTTTCGATTGTCGATGGATTGATGAAATGAGCACGGTTCTGCTTTTCCCGCTTTATTTGTCCTTGCCGCGCCCGCCTACCTTAATTAACCGTTTCTACCTTTACCCTAGCCTTGCACTATGATTCGTAATATTTCAGTACTAACAGCCACAGCAATGAGTGTGATGGATCGAGAGATGTAATTTTGGTTGTGAGACACTTAATTCCCCAAATTGGTAAGTTCCCCTATGTTGTAGATAGATGTTATTTTGCAATGATTGTAAATACTGTACGGAATATGAGACTGTTGAAATATGTTTATTTCACTAGTTAAGAGTAAAGAGTAAACTATTATAGTGCAGCAAATTATTGGAAAAGGGTAAAGTAAATGTTTAAACCGTATCGCTTCAGAGTATTGTAAGAAAAGGAGTAGAATGTCACCAAGTGGCATTCTAATCATTTTCTACAATACTCATATTGATTTTTGTGCAGACGAGTCCGAATCTATATTTTTCATAATTTTGTATATCTTTTACTGTCAATTGTTTTATGTATTTTTCAGAGTGTATTCATCCTTTATACATAAGACTGAGATGATGAAATTAGAAAACTTTGGAAACACCAAATAGACTTTATCCTCTATATTACTCCACCGTCCATTAAAGAAGAACCCGTATTATAATTTAACAGCCCAGCCCTAGCCGTGGTGGTTAGGGCCCTGTTATATATACCCCCCTCTACTTCATAGGTGGGGGGTATAAAAATCTGTCTGGTAATGGGTTAAAATAAAGAGGCCAGTCCTCATACCTGGGCTTGATGTTGTCGGCGTGGATCTCTGTGACATAAAGTAAAGTCCACAGCAGTCATGTCTGGCATTTCCTGCTCATCTGAGGCAGATCCTGAATCTGAGCGCCATTCAAAGTCACTTTTCCTACAAAGAAATGAGGAAGATGGATTAAACCATTACCAGACAGCAAAATTTTAGACTTCTCCAAATTCAAAAATGTTGTGACAGTTTAAAGTGAATGAGTATATATATAGTTTATTCATAATAAAAGTATTGACATAGTTCACAAAACATTTTACAATAAAACAGTTATATGAGTCTAAAATTATTGTACATAGATTGTACATTTTTTGCCTTTTCATGTAGAAAACATTGTGTTCAAAGGTTTGACGTAGTGACTTATTTTAGACATAGCATAAACCATTAAAGCATGGCCTAGATATCATAAAGATAAAGATTCTGAAAAATGTTCACAATGATTGATACAAAATTGGAACCTCCAGATTTTATCATTTGAGCTAGTGTCCTAAAGTTTGACCTTCCATGACCCACTTTAAGACACTTTTAGATAGCATGAACATAAAGATTCTGTACAATTTTTCACCTAAGTTTTTTATGCATGACCAACTTTTTTTTTATCACAACCTGAGCAAATATTGTGATTCTTAGAACAAAATTAAGTTTTGTCCATGCGATGTTCTTTTCTACCCCCATCTCGAGTCCGATTCAAATTTCTATCAGCATTTTGAAATGGATGGCATAATAATCATATCTGTGAAATCTGTTTATATTCTGCCTGGTATTCAGGAGATCTTTTTATTATTTTGGATATACAGACGGACGGACATAGTCATTAATCGATCACAATGGCTCATCCCCAGCATTATAATCTTGGGGTAAGCTAAAATGTTGATCATGAGCATTTTCTTCTTTTCTGCAAGATTTTTAAAATGTTATCCTCAGAAGTCCTCAAAAAGAGTCTGTGTTTAGGAGAAAAGAGCTTACAACTGAGCCTGAATTGTGAGTTTTAGGATCCTAACAACAACATTGTCACCATGAACGGCCTTATCTGAATTTCATAACTGATCTGCACAACAAGACACCATGGAGATTCATTGTGGCAAGTTTGAGCAAGAAATTGCTAATAGACGGACAGACAGACAGATGGATAGTTAGATGGCCGGCTAGGGCCATAACATAATACGACCCTTTGGGCGTATAATAAAAATGCTGATGATTTGTGTTTTCTACCTATATTTTGTAGCTTGTTTTGTTTTTATAACAACAATTCATCATCGAAACAAGGAAAGTTTGGACAAACCTTTAATTCTACTACTAGATAAAGTGTTAAAAGTAACTAACCAGCTGTCCTTGTCAGATTCAGTTGCTGAACTTTTTCTTTCATTTTCACCTATAAAAACCATAAATATAAGGAGAGCTACAGATAAGAGGGAGTGATGGTTTTTCAAAATGTGATATTTCACTCAATGTTTATCAAACCCTATGTTGTAGATACTCATTTAAATCACCTTGTTGAGACAATTCAAATGTGTAGCCACAATATAGAGTTTGGATTTGAAATAACCCTTTCCCAAACAAGACCTGGTTTTGACGTCCCTAATAGAAAAGGCTTGGGAAAATATTGAAACAAAAGAAGAAACTGCTGATAACCAGCAGTTTCTCCTTTTGTCTCAATATTTTCTGTGCTATATTTTACACAAATCCTATCTTTAATGGTATCCATTTTGCCTTTTGTGGCAGTTTTTGAAGTGGATCACCCTAAAAGATGCCGTTTGGGAAAGGGATAAAAAAAATTAGAATGTCTTCACTCCCTCTCACTTGTTGCTCTAAATATAGGGATAAAAAATTAGCAAAGCTGTCCTCGGACAGCCCCACCAGACTATCAAGATAGCCCCGCATCGCTCACATGAGAGGAATTTGAGACTGAAAAACATGCAAAGTTTTGGAATTACCATTCCAAACAATTTAGACAATGACTGAGACATAATTGGACCTGTAAAGTAAATTGAATATGTAAATTGTAAGATGCTTATGGACAGAAACATTGTCCGTTATTTGTCTCCGTAATATCTTTCAGCCCTGATCATTTGACCTATTGACATAGTTTTCCATCTGACATGGCTCACTTTTTACAAGCCAAACATATCATCAAGATATACATTCTGTAAAGTTTTCACAATGATTGAGCATATTTATACTATGGCTTTTAGTACAAAAACAAGATTTAGACAGATAAACAATATTACATTATATGTAATTGTTGACATACGGACACTCGGACAGACAGACAGGCGCAAGACATTGAATGATCACAATACCTCGCCTCAAGCACTACCTGCTCAGGTGAGCTAAAATTTAGAATGGGACATTTACTTAGCGTCACTAAAATGTTAACAGTTACCACCCTAAATACCTATGGGATTTTTCAAATGGTGCTATTTTAGTCAAAATAGTACTGATAAAATTATGACATCGTATCAACACAAAAGTAAACTTGTGCGTACATATCTATAATACTGTACCTAGAGTATTTTTCATAGGATAGAACTATTTCATAGGACAGATCCAAGAGTGTATTGGGTAGTAAATTTTCAGTGACACTAATCATATTTCTGATGTGGTCTCTAACAATTCTAACAATTTACATGTGCAAATTTTGAAAGCCAAAGCATGTGTTGAAAGAGACATAATTCTTAAATCTAAGGCATAAAAAAATTACTTTATGGCCTTTACAGACATGCATAAACAGGACGAAACTGGGTGCTACTAAAAAATGTCTATCATTCAATAAATTCACACATCGTAAAAGCCTGGCTTTGTAGTAAAACTTGCTCAATTTTTGGCTATAAAAGTAAACAAGTGTTCATTCTCCATCAAAATTGTATCAACTTCTAACATTACTAATTAATTCAACAAATAGTGCTTGCTATTGGTGCCTAATTTTAACAATAACTCCTTCTACTGATGTTTGATGCTCCATCGAGTTAAAATCTGTTTGTTTAGGTGAAATTTTAAAAACTGCACATTTTGGGTTAGAAAACATTGTGGAAAATAAAGAAATTGCTTGTCACAAGCAATTTCTTCATCTTTCACAATGTTTTCCCCAGCATTTTCTTGCAAGGGAGTCAGAAGGCAATTCAAGGCATCATTGTCCAACAATGGGTTAATATTTTCCAAGATATCAAATGACATACCTGGCAATGGACTAGGGGATGCTTCCTCTGAGCCTTCCAGAATACCCTGTGGTTCTGGTGAGGAAGCATTTTCGCCAATTTTAATCTTTGGCCTCGCGCCGCCTGTTGATGAAGTTTCCTGACAATGGTACATTATTGATGGTGACCTTGAAACACTCTTTAATCTTCTGGTTTATCTGCAAATATATAAATATGAATTGATATCTGTTAGTGAAGTCATTCATTTAACCGTCTGATTAGAACATGCATTTTTAATAGCTCATCTTCAAAAAAAGTGCTGGGGTGAGGTATTGTCATCGCTCATTGTCCATCGTTCAGCCGTCGGTTCACAACTACAAACAAGAGGACCCTGAGGGCCCTAAATCGCTCACCTAAGTAATGTTTTAATAATGCCAAATAGCTTTGCATATATTACGCAATGTGGTCCCAGAGAAGAAGATTGTCTGCAATAATGTTATTAAATAGTGTGTAAGGTTTATCGACACTGATCCACAGCAGCTTCACATTATTCTTCAGATCCCTGTCAAAACACAATCGGTCCATGATGGCCTTTAATTGCACATCAGAGTTTGAGAGCCTTTTCTTTAAAACCCTTTTCCAAACAGCAAAATTTTAGCAGGGGTTTCAACAAGAGGACCATGATGGTCCTATATCGCTCACCTGAACCAAAATGATATGAGCAACATTTTTGTTCAATTCAATAAATATTTATGACTTTAAGACTGAAAACGAACTTATGGTCAATGACGTGAAAATCGAACTCATCCAAGATCTTATGGTGCTCAACATTGTGTCCAAGATTTGTCTTGTTTGATAAATAATTGTAGATTCTGGAGTATAAACAAGATCGAAAACAGCCGAAAACAGCAATTTTGAATTCAAGGGCACATAACTCTCAACTTTTTCATCAGATCAGACTGAAAATCAAACTCATCCCAGAACTTATGATCCCCAACATTGTGTCCAACTGTTGTCTTAATTGATCAATAATTGTAGATTCTAGAGTATAAACAAGCAAATTCGTTGAATTGATATCCCCCGCCGAACATATTTTCATTGTCAACAAGCAAATTCGTTGAATTGATATCCCCCGCCGAACATATTTTCATTGTCAATAAAGTAGCGCGGAAACGAATATAACTCTGTATGTATATGGCTTCAACAGAACGGATATCACTCTGTATGTATATGGCTTCAACAGAACGAATATCACTCTGTATGTATATGGCTAAAACAGTCAGGGGCAGTAACTCTAAATTCGGCGGTCGAACCGGGTAACCCCAACGATATCCCAACGATATGCGCATGTCCTCATTGTAGTAAAGCTGTGTGCCAAGTTTCATTGAAATCCGGTCTATAGTTTTCAAGAAATAGCGCGGAAACGAATATCACTCTGTATGTATATGGCTAAAACAGTCAGGGGCAGTAACTCTAAATTCGGCGGTGGAACCGGGTAACCCCGACGATATGCGCATGTCCACTTTGTAGTGAAGCTGTGTGCCAAAGCTGTGTGCCAAGTTTCATTGAAATCCGGTCTATAGTTTTCAAGAAATAGCGCGGAAACGAATATCACTCTGTATGTATATGGCTAAAACAGTCAGGGGCAGTAACTCTAAATTCGGCGGTGGAACCGGGTAACCCCAACGATATGCGCATGTCCACTTTGTAGTGAAGCTGTGTGCCAAGTTTCATCGAAATCCGGTGTATAGTTTTCAAGAAATAGCGCGGAAACGAATATCACTGTATGTATATGGCTTAAACAGTCAGGGGCAGTAACTCTGAATTCGACGGTCGAACCGGGTAACCCCGACGATATGCGCATGTCCTAATTGTAGTAAAGCTGTGTGCCAAGTTTCATCGAAATCCAGTCTATGGTTTCCAAGAAATAGCGCGGAAACGAAAATCACTGTATGTATATGGCTAAAACAGTCAGGGGCAGTAACTCTAAATTCGGCGGTTGAACCGGGTAACCCCGACGATATGCGCATGTCCACTTTGTAGTGAAGCTGTGTGCCAAGTTTCATCGAAATCCGGTCAACAGTTTTCAAGAAATAGCGCGGAAACGAATATCACTCTGTATGTATATGGCTTAAACAGTCAGGGGCAGTAACTCTAAATTCGGCGGTCGAACCGGATAACCCCGACGATATGCACATGTCCTCTTTGTAGTGAAGCTGTGTGCCAAGTTTCATCGAAATCCGGTCTATAGTTTCCAAGAAATAGCGCGGAAACGAATATCACTCTGTATGTATATGGCTTAAACAGTCAGGGGCAGTAACTCTGAATTCAATGGTCGAACCGGGTAACCCCGACGATATGCAAATGTCCACTTTGTAGTGAAGCTGTGTGCCAAGTTTCATCGAAATCCGGTCAACAGTTTTCAAGAAATAGTGCGGAAACGAATATCACTCTGTATGTATATGGCTTAAACATTCAGGGGCAGTAACTCTGAATTCGACGGTCGAACCGGGTAACCCCGACGATATGCGCATGTCCTCATTGTAGTAAAGCTGTGTGCCAAGTTTCATCGAAATCCGGTCTATGGTTTCCAAGAAATAGCGCGGAAACGAATATCACTGTATGTATATGGCTAAAACAGTCAGGGGCAGTAACTCTGAATTCGACGGTCGAACCGGGTAACCCCAACGATATGCGCATGTCCACTTTGTAGTGAAGCTGTGTGCCAAGTTTCATCGAAATCTGGTCTATGGTTTCCAAGAAATAGCGCGGAAACGAATATCACTGTATGTATATGGCTAAAACAGTCAGGGGCAGTAACTCTAAATTCGGCGGTCAAACCGGGTAACCCCGACGATATGCGCATGTCCACTTTGTAGTGAAGCTGTGTGCCAAGTTTCATCGAAATCCGGTCAACAGTTTTCAAGAAATAGCGCGGAAACGAATATCACTCTGTATGTATATGGCTTAAACAGTCAGGGGCAGTAACTCTAAATTCGGCGGTCGAACCGGATAACCCCGATGATATGCGCATGTCCACTTTGTAGTGAAGCTGTGTGCCAAGTTTCATCGAAATCCGGTCAACAGTTTTCAAGAAATAGCGCGGAAACGAATATCACTCTGTATGTATATGGCTTAAACAGTCAGGGGCAGTAACTCTAAATTCAATGGTCGAACCGGGTAACCCCGACGATATGCGCATGTCCTCTTTGTAGTGAAGCTGTGTGCCAAGTTTCATCGAAATCCGGTCTATAGTTTCCAAGAAATAGCGCGGAAACGAATGTCGGACGGACGGACGGACGGACGGACGGACAGACGGACGGACGGACGGACGGAAGGACAGCGTGGCGACTATATGCTCCCCCGAAATTTTTTCGGGGAGCATAAAAATGTGAAATTTAGTCTTGATCATGTAATATTTGAGAGAGAACCTGTAGTCTGGGTTTCCCTTCACACTGGACACAATCCAGGCTGCACAGCAAGGGAAGAAGGTTTAGAAGGGTCAGAAAAATAAGAAAAGAGGGGTAGTACAGTTAGTGCTATTGAGTAAGTAGCAAATATTAAGCAAATGTGCGCATTAGTCAGTCAGGCAATTATTTCATGGATGATCAGTGCCTTTGTTTTTGTCGATTTTGTTATGATATGATTCAAACATCCAGATGTTTCAAAAGTGAAATAAAAAGCACAATTCCATGTGTATGAGAGTCTATCTGTATTATATTCAGAGATATTTTTAAATCACAAAAGGATAATACATATGTTTTTAAATTACAGGTAGGTGTTTTATGCCTTTCCATACATAAATGTCCCAAGTGTACAATCATGGTTTACAAGTATTATTCTTGAAAAAATGATTTAAGATTTCCTTGTGTTTAATTGTTTTAGCATAGTAAGGATAAAGATGAGTAATAATTTCAAATTTACACTTATTTGCTGTTGGCAGCTTTAGTGAAATATGAATACATTTTTGAAATTTCAAAAAACATGATGCTCTTGTTATCAATTATAAGATTTCCTAGAACGACTGCAAGTTCGATAATTTGAAAATGGAAACATGGCTTTTTAATGCCAAGTATAAATAATATTAATTTTGTGTGTTATACTGTTGCTTTTATATGTGTAATTGTTGAACCATTGTTCCTATCTTGATCAATTGTCCCAAGTGTACGAAATATCTCCATATTACGCATCATTTTTAACAAGCAACATCTGAAGCAACTTTTGACATACACTGACGAAACTTGGTCTTTCTGTTAGGAATATCATAAATTCAAGTAAACATTGAGTTTTTTAATCCTTCTCCACTCCAGACAAACATAAACAAAACTTTTAGAGGTGCACATTTGAAAAAAGTAGGTAAAAAAAGTTAAAAATCTCAAATTTTCAATTTTGTTTATAGCTATGCAACGTTTTTTGGCATTGGAAGCTTTGAATATTACCTATTTTTATTTGGAATAATGAAAAACATTGATTGGATGATTTATTTGGTCCCAATAAGGTACCAAATACTGTCAATTTTTTCATAAAATTTAACTAAAAGTTTAAAGCAAAGCCTTAGTTGTGAAATTATGTTTGCACTTATCATCATGGCCCTAGTAATTTATCAAATTTGAACCATTTTCTTTTACAATGCAAACAAATATTTTTTCCTATTTCAACATCTAAAATTCAACAAAAAAATAAAATCTTGCTTCATTATTTTTGAACATACCCTTATGCAACATCTAACTCACAACTACTCCATGTATAACCAAGACTCTTCTTACTCTTAGTGTTAACCCTCTGTACCTACCGCAACAGTGCTTATAGCTAAAAACCAAGACTGTTTCCCGATATTAGTATAAAACTGAGGACACCTGTACCTACTGCGACAGTGCTTTCAGGTAAATACCAAAACTGTGTTCTGTCATTAGTACGTGATTCTAGATAATATACCAGACTATCTTCTGTGAGCAGTCAATTATCAAGACTTTCTATTACAAGAGGGCCAAGACGGCCCTTTATCGCTCACCTTAGAGATCATCAAGATGATAATTTTTGTCTCATCTCACATACACAACTTCCGGACAACGTTCATTAAAATAAACATTTCATCAATGCTGGTAGTAGAGAGTTATACTACCATGGGAAGTGCAAAATTTACCTTATGGATCTCTGATAAACAGAATTGGAGAAGATTGTATCATTATGAGACAATCCTACATACAAAATTTCAAAAGCCTTACACCAAACAGTTTAGGAGTAAAAGATTGTACAAGATTTCCTTCTTTGTCTCTATATGAAATTTGATACCCACAACATAGGGTCAATTTTCCTTGTATCACAATACTTTAAAGTATTTTGGTAGACGGCCTTGAGATGATTCGTCACACAAAATTCCAATGCTCTAGGCCAAATGGTTCAGGAGAAGATGATTGTACAAGATTTCCTTCTTTGTTTCTGTACGAAATTCGATACCCACAACATAGGGCCAATTTTCATTGTATCACAATAATTTGAGGCATTTTGGTAGAGGGCCTTGAGATGATTCTAACCACAAAATTTCAAAACTCTAGGCCAAACAGTTCAGGAGAAGAAGATTGTACAAGATTTCCTTCTTTGTCTCTATATGAAATTCAATACCCACACCATAGGGCCAATTTTCCTTGTATCACAATAATTTGAAGTATTTTGGTAGAGGGCCTTGAGATGATTCTACTCACAAAATTTCAATGCTCTACGCCAAACGGTTCAGGAGAAGAAGATTGTACAAGATTTCCATCTTTGTCTCTATATGAAATTTGATACCCACAACATAGGGCCAATTTTCCTTGTATCACAATAATTTTAGGTATTTCTGTAGAGGGCCTTCAGATGATTCTACTCACAAAATTTCAAAGCTCTAGATCAAACGGTTCAGGAGAAGAAGATTGTACAAGATTTCCCTCTTTGTCTCTATATGAAATTCGATACCCATAACATAGGGCCAATTTTCCTTGTATCACAATAATTTGAAGTATTTTGGTAGAGGGCCTTGAGATGATTCTACTCACAAAATTTCAAAGCTCTAGATCAAACGGTTGAGGAGAAGAAGATTGTACAAGATTTCCCTCTTTGTCTCTATATGAAATTAGATACCCACAACATAGGGCAAATTTTCCTTGTATCATAATAATTTGAAGTATTTTGGTAAAGGGGCTTGAGACCATGCTACATACAAAATTTCAAGACTCTATGCCTTATAGTTTGGGAGGAGAAGATTTTTTAGTAATTGTGGACGGACGGACAGACGGACGGACAGACGGACGACGGACGGTGAGCGATCACAATAGCTCACCCTCAGCACTTCGTGCTAAGGTGAGCTAATAAAGTGTAAAAATAGTTTAAACCAGAGGTCATCTGTACTTCATCAGGGATTTTGTTACCTGCGAGTCCCGAGTCCCTGACTCACATTTTTTTCTCGGGACTCATTGATAAATATTTAGTGAGTCCCAGAATGCAAACATTTTCAATGAGTAATCGGCATTGTCTTACAAAGTCTTCTGTGTTTCAATATTGGACTCATTGTTTTGGGAACCAGTGGGTCCCGGGACTCTTTCGCATATATTTGTAACAAAATCACTGCTTCATGCACTAGTGACTCCAGATAATAATCAAGACTTTTTCTGTTATTAGTGTAAAAGCAGTGTAAACCAGAGGTCATCTGTACTTCATGCACCAGTGATTCCAGATAATAATCAAGACTTTTCCTGTTATTAGTGTAAAAACAGTGTAAACCAGAGGTCATCTGTACTTCATGCACCAGTGATTCCAGATATTAACCAAGACTTTTTCTGCTATTAGTGTAAAAACAGTGTAAACCAGAGGTCATCTGTACTTATTGTAGCAGTGTTTCAATATTGGACTCATTGTTTTGGGAACCAGTGGGTCCCGGGACTCTTTCGCATATATTTGTAACAAAATCACTGCTTCACGCACCAGTGATTCCAGATATTATAATTAACCTAGACTTTTCCTGTTATTAGTGTAAAAACAGTGTAAACCAGAGGTCATCTGTACTTCATGCACCAGTGATTCCAGATATTATAATTAACCAAGACTTTTCCTGTTATTAGCGTAAAAACAGTGTAAACCAGAGGTCATCTGTACTTCATGCACCAGTGATTCCAGATATTAACCAAGACTTTTTCTGCTATTAGTGTAAAAACAGTGTAAACCAGAGGTCATCTGTACTTATTGTAGCAGTGATTCCAGATATTAACCAAGACTTTTCCTATTATTAGTGTAAAAACAGTGTAAACCAGAGGTCATCTGTACTTCATGCACCAGTGATTCCAGATATCTACCAAGACTTTTCCTGTTATTAGTGTAAAAACAGTATAAACCAGACGTCATCTGTACTTATTGTAGCAGTGATTCCAGTTATCAACCAATACTTTCCCTGTTATTAGTGTGAAAGATGGCAATGAGAAAATCTATTCGGGACCGTAAAGAGGTGATTCCATTCTCGCCGATTGCTACCAAGACCAGGAGTGCTACCATAAAGAAAACTAACTACAACCTAAACAAGAATGAAACCCTGAATAAAATTGAACTCGCAACACACAAGGAGCCAGTGATGATTGAAATCAAGACGAACAACATCGTTATGAATCTCAGTGCAAGCCACTTCATCGGTTTTAAAGAAGCCTCTCTGAACTTCCTACAGTCTTCGAGGGACAGATCATACATGTCTAACCCCAAACATGACAAGAGTGGACTGGTGTCCTTGTTGAAGAATCAGTCTCTGTGAAAGATCAAAGTAACAAACAGATCTACAGACTCAACTTTTATAATACTAACATGAATGTGCTAGTTAATGGGCGAGGCTACCTCACCTTTCTCAACGAGGACCTGACAAATATCCTGAACCTACTTGATGCTCACAAGGACTTCACTCAGCTGAACAAGAGAATCCGCGACCTAGTAAGAAAGTCCAAAGGCGATGTAGACAACAACCATGACAGTGTAACAGTACCTGCCAGTGAAAAGATTGCTATTGTAAAGACCAGCCTGAGAGCTAACAGAACTAAATTGAAAATACCAGCTATTTCAAATAACAACATCTCATGTGATGAATCTATTATTGAACTGATAGACAGTGAGACAGAAACCATAGGAAACATAGAAGGAACTGAGACGATAATAACACAGGACAAAACCGATCCACCAGGACAAACTGACTCCGAAGTTACTGAGTTTCCATGTGTGGTGTGTAAACAACCAGCTCTAACTAATAGTGTGCAATGTGACTCATGTGATCTATGGGTGCACTTCAAATGTGAAAATATAACTACAGAAGTACAAAAAGCTCTGGAGAGTCCTCAAACACATTTCATCTGCCTTAGTTGCAAGACACAGACAGAAATAGCAAAAGACCCAAACACCGTACCAGTACCCACTATAAGTGACAGAAACATAACAATCTGTGTGCCATCTTATGTAACGAAATCGTGCCAAACTGAAAGAGACATACTCTCACAAAACCAAACCAGGGAAATGCGAGCGAACATAAGAAGCTCTACAGAAATACCCAAACCTTCCATGACGAATGGAGACAATCGCAAGTCAACCAAAGGTCATAATCACAAGATCGACTGGAACAAATCTGACCTGGATAGCTACAGGAAACTGCTTGAAGACAGACTACCTATGAAACAGTTTGAATAGCATTCTACGGCCCTTGTTGACCTTTCTATCTACGAATTCTGTACAACTGTGACTGACACAGCAAAGCAGTGTGCCCCACCCCCCACCCCCCAAAAAGCCTAGGAAACAGAAGCGATCATGGAGTCCAGAAATGTCTGTCTTGTGTAGGAAAAGCAAAGAAGCCCACTACATCTGGAAGAAGAATGGATCATCACAAAATCCTGAGAACCCATACCTGATTAGTGCAAAAACAGCAAAGAGACAGCTTCGAACTGCCCAGAGACAACAGATAGCAGAAGAAAGAAATCAACTACATAAACGTATCATGGATACTCACTCTTCTAAAGAAAAACTATTTTATGACCTTATCAAGCGACAGAGGCAGAGTGGCAATAGGCTGACAGACAGAATAATCATTGACGATCTACATTATGACAATCCTGAACAAGTGAGAGAGGGATGGGCCACCTATTTTAAGGAGTTAGCCACCCCAAAAAACAAACCAAGCTCGAGTGATTATGTATCGCAAACCGAACTCAACAGAACCATAGTCTTCGATCTCCTCTCACAGCAGGACATGAATAAGTTACCCAACTGCGGTAACTGACGAAACTGTACGAAAAACTATTACACAACTCAAGTCTGGAAAAGCGCAGGATGAAATCGGTCTGACAGCAGAGCACTTAAAAACGGAGGAGATGTAATTGTGGAAACCATGACAATCATCATAAACATTATTCTCAAGCTAAGAAAAGTCCCTGATATACTACGATCTGGTATTATTACACCTGTACACAAAAGGAACGGAAAGCCCATCACAGATCCAAATTCTTACAGACGCATTACAATAACCAGCCTCATTGGGAAAGTCCTTGAGAAAATACTACTTGATATATATGAGACCCATTTAACTAAGAAACAGAGTAACCTGCAAAGAGGATTTACGAAAGGGGTATCTCCAACCTATGCTGCACTACTATTGACAGAGGCTATTGCAGAGGCTAAGGATAACAGATGCCCGCTAAATGCTACATTCGTTGACGCTTCTAAAGCATTTGATGTTGTCTGGCATTCCTCCATGCTGATCAAACTCTTCCAGAGTGGAGTCACAGATGCACCGTGGCTGATCCTTAATGATTGGTATCAAAATCTTACGTCAAAAGTCAAATGGGATGGAGAACTATCATCTAGCTTCAGGGAGGCACAGGGAGTGAGGCAGGGCGGGATCTGGTCACAGACAATGTACAAAATGTTCCTCAATCCATTACTAATGAATCTGGAGAATGCAGGATGTGGGCTGAAAATAGGGATAAACTACAGTGGCACCCCAACCTGTGCAGACGACCTGCTATTACTCAGCAACTCCCCTAGTGAACTATTCACAATGATTAAGACTGTACAGTGTTATTCTACTAAAGAACAATATGAAATCAGTAAAAGTAAAACAAAAGTCATGATTTTTAATCCAACTAGAAGTGATACCATATTGAAGGAGCATAACTTCTGGGAACTGCACGACAAACCGGTTGAGGTTGCATCAGACTACACACACATAGGGTTTGAAAGAGCTGCAACCCCTGGTGGCTACCATAAAGATCTAATCAATAACCGAATCACAGTAGCGAGACAAACCGCATATGGACTCATGGGGGCTGGTCTTCATGGTCTAAACGGATTATGCCTGAACACTACAATTAAATTGTGGACAAAATACATATTACCTAGACTGCTTTTTGGTATGGAAACATTAATACTGAATAAAGGAGATATTGGGAAGCTTGAAAGATACCACAAACAATTTCTAAAACATGTAATGCATCTCCCAGAGAGAACCAGCAACGAGGCTGTCTCTATACTGAGCGGACGTCTACCTCTTGAAATGGAAATCCACAAGAAACAACTTACTATGTTTGGCAATATTATAAGAGCAGAATGAGATTGCATCGAAAGAGACATTGCGACCCGACAGTTAGCCATTAAAGATGCCACTTCCAATAGCTGGTTCACATGGATCAGGACACTGCTTATGAAGTATTCTCTACCTGACCCTGATGTCCTATTAAACTCTAGACTGACAAAAGCCCAATGGAAACGCACAGTTAATAAAACAATCGAACTGTACTGGACTAGAGAGATCAACTCGTCTGTGCAAGACAAGTCTTCACTTAAATATCTACAACAGAAACTTACCTACAACCAGGTTCATCCCATATGGAGATTCACAGGCTCAGAAAGAATAGCAACTTTAAAAGCATGTGTCAAGGCAAAACTTCTTGTTGGGGCATATATCTTCCAGACAGACCGCTGTAAATTCAGTCAATATAGTGTACCCACAACATGTCTCCTATGCTGTGCTGCGGATGAGGACATCGGACACTTTCTACTGAGATGTGATGCCCTTAGACATATATGCGAACCCTTTATGAAAGACATTTCCTTATTCCTGAATGAGAACAACGTAACAATACCAAGTACAGCTAGGGCAGATTCACCAATACGGAGACAATCTCCCGATCGGGGGACGTCACCCGATCGAGTGACATTTGAGCCGAAAATACTCCTTCATTTGTACCCCGATCGGGATACATTCTCCAGATTTGGGGACAACAAAATTGCTTCAATGGGGGTAACCCTGAAGATCAGCTCACGCGCAAAAAGTGCTTTCTTTGCGCATTTTCGCATAAAAACGAGTTTGTCAAGCGGGAAATTTCGAGGGGGGTTATCCGATGGTTTAGATACTTTCACTGATGCGATCTCGAGGTACAACTCGCCAAACGTCTCTTTAATGATAAATCTTGTAAAAATCCTTTGAAATGTTAAGAAATAGTACCATATTTTCAAGTTTCTTAGCAAAAAATGTCCATCAATTCATGCACGTCGGCCATCTTTGAGGGCCTTAACGGCCCACAGACTCGTCGTACCCCATTATTTTCGCCGATGCTCGAGTCAAATCGAGGTATTGAATTTCAAATGAAGATGTACAAGATCTTTTCAAAAACTTCAAAAATCTTGTTATTCATGAATAAAAAAGACAAATATCTTTATTTTTATTATATTCTATAGTTCTTTCTGCCTACTTTGATAAAAATAAAACAAGATGTGTTTGTGAAACACAAATGCCCCCGAAATGGCCATTTTTCTAGAATGTTAAGTTTTCGTAGAGTAAAGGGTTATTAACATAACATACATAACATACTTTTATTAGCATAAAACGTACAAAAAACGTTTGTAGCCTAATCAAAAGAATATGGTGGAGACAAAGTTTACAGAGAAAATACAAATGGAATTTAAATAAACACAAGGGTTAAGGGATGACCTTGAGGATGCTCAAATTGCTTGGAACAGATAGATACCATTGAAAGGAAGTTGCATACCAAATTTGAGCTTTGTACGTCAAATACTTTTGGAGAAAAGACAAGGTTAAGTTTTCGGAGTAAAAGGTTAAGTTTTCGTAGAGTAAAGGGTTGATAAGGGTTAACGGATGACCTTGAGAAAGGTCAAATTGCATGGAACAAATAGATATCATTGAAAGGAAGTTGCATACCAAATTTGAGCTTTGTATGTCAAATACTTTTGGAGAAAAGGCAAAGGTTAAGTTTTCGGAGTAAAAGGTTAAGTTTTCGTAGAGTAAAGGGTTGATAAGGGTTAAGGGATGACCTTGAGGAAAGTCAAATTGCATGGAACAGATAGATATCATTAAAAGGAAGTTGCATACCAAATTTGAGCTTTGTATGTCAAATACTTTTGGAGAAAAGGCCAAGGTTAAGTTTTCGGACAGACGGACGGACAGACGGACGGACAGACGGACAGACAGACGGACGGACGGACAGACAGACAGACGGACACGAGTAAAACAATATGCCCCCGATCTCTCGATACGGGGGCATAAAAAGTAGGGTGGTTCTCTTTTGAGAAAATGTCATCAGCAAGTACTTTGAAATTTAACCAATCTAAAAGTGTGCCCTTCATACAAAAATAAACTTTCCAAGCTCCGCAATGAAAAAAGAAAGCATTGCAGAAAATCAAGAAATTGCATTTTCAAGAATTTCTTCATTGTCAACAATGCTTTCTTCAAAAAAAAAAAAGAAGAGTTTTTAAAATTATATGTCATCAAATGTGGCCTGCATTTTCTTTACATTCTTAAAGACTGAAGATTCTATTTCATTTTATGGTTAAAAAGTTCATATATTCCTATTTTTCATATAAACATATAATTATTTATATTTTGTTGGCCAAAAGGGAGAGTATTTTCTGGATAAATTGAGTAAACAAGAGCATCAAATTTAAAACAAGAGGCCCAGGAGGGCCTGAATCGCTCCACTGGCTAAAGTGGAAGAATTATCCCATGATTTCTTTTAAGCCTTACACAGCCAAATCTTGAAATTTGTGAATAAATTTTGAAGAGAGACTCAAAGAACATTCCTGCAAAGTCTGGTTCAAATTGGCCTAATGGTTGATTTTTAAAGAATTTTCTTATGATTTCTCTAAGTCTGATAAGCCCCTTTCTCCCTGCCACGGCCACATTTTTTGACAAATATAAAAATTTGTAAGCAAATTTTAAAAAGAATGACTAAAGGCACATTCCTGCAAAGTTTGGTTTAATTGGGCACACTGGTTGATTTTTAAAGAATTTTCTTATGATTTCTCTGAGTCCGATAAGCCCCTTCCTCCCTGCCACGCCCACTTTTTTGACAAATGTAAAAATTTGTGAATAAATTTTGAAAAAAGAGACGCAAAGAACATTCCTGCAAAGTCTGGTTCAAATGGGCCTTATGGTTGATTTTTAAAGAATTTTCTTATGATTTTTTTCAGTCTGATAAGCCCCTTTCTCCCTGCCACGGCTACATTTTTTGACAAATGTAAAAATTTGTGAACAAATTTTTAAAGGAATGACTCAAGGCACATTCCTGCCATGTTTGGTTCAAATTGGCCCAATGGTTGATTTTTAAAGAATTTTCTTATGATTTCTCGAAGTCTGATAAGCCCCACCCTGCCACGCCCACATTTTTTGACGAATCAAAAATTCACGAACAAGTTCTGAAAAGGGTCACTCAAGAAAGATTCCTGCCAAGTTTGGTCAAAATTGGCCCACTGGTATAAGAGGAGAAGATGTTTAAAGAAAAAGTTAACGGATGGACGCACGGACGGACGCACGGACGCACGACGGACACAACGCCATGACAATAGCTCGCTGGCCTTCGGCCTGTGGAGCTAAAAAAATAAATAAATACGGTACATCAATTTTAGCATCAAAATGTCTAAAAGTACAACTACGAAATAAATTTAATTGGTCCAATTCCATTTTCTTAAAGAAAATTTGGCCAAAAGCTCCTACCTTGTAAAATATTGTGGCCAAAACGTCTGTGGCCAAAATGTCTGTCCACCGGTTTTCTTGGTTACTAAAATGATAAGCTGGTTCTACTGTTTACATTTGCTAACAATTGAAAGGATTGGAATAACACAAATATTGTTAAAATGATTCACCAAAACAAGCAAATTCGTTGAATTGATATCCCCCGCCGAACATATTTTCATTGTCAATAAAGTAGCACGGAAACAAATATAACTCTGTATGTATATGGCTTCAACAGAACGAATATCACTCTGTATGTATATGGCTTCAACAGAACGAATATCACTCTGTATGTATATGGCTAAAACAGTCAGGGGCAGTAACTCTTAATTTGGCGGTTGAACCGGGTAACCCCAACGATATGCGCATGTCCTCATTGTAGTAAAGCTGTGTGCCAAGTTTCATTGAAATCCGGTCTATAGTTTTCAAGAAATAGCGCGGAAACGTATATCACTCTGTATGTATATGGCTTAAACAGTCAGGGGCAGTAACTCTGAATTCGACGGTCGAACCGGGTAACCCCGACGATATGCGCATGTCCTCATTGTAGTGAAGCTGTGACCCAAGTTTCATTGAAATCCAGTCTATAGTTTTCAAGAAATAGCGCGGAAACGAATATCACTCTGTATGTGTATGGCTAAAACAGTCAGGGGCAGTAACTCTAAATTCCGCGATCGAACCAGGTAATCCTGACGATATGCGCATGTCCACTTTGTAGTGAAGCTGTGTGCCAAGTTTCATCGAAATCGGGTCTACAGTTTTCAAGAAATAGCGCGGAAACGAATATCACACTGTATGTATATGGCTTAAACAGTCAGGGGCAGTAACTCTGAATTCGACGGTCGAACCGGGTAACCCCGACGATATGCGCATGTCCTCATTGTAGTAAAGCAGTGTGCCAAGTTTCATTGAAATCCGGTTTATAGTTTTCAAGAAATAGCGCGGAAACGAATATCACTCTGTATGTATATGGCTAAAACAGTCAGGGGCAGTAACTCTAAATTCAGCGGTGGAACCGGGTAACCCCGACGATATGCGCATGTCCACTTTGTAGTGAAGCTGTGTGCCAAGTTTCATCGAAATCCGGTCTATAGCTTCCAAGAAATAGCGCGGAAACGAATATCACTGTATGTATATGGCTAAAACAGTCAGGGGCAGTAACTCTAAATTCGGCGGTCCAACCGGGTAACCCCGACGATATGCGCATGTCCACTTTGTAGTAAAGCTGTGTGCCAAGTTTCATCGAAATCCGGTGTATAGTTTTCAAGAAATAGCGCGGAAACGAATATCACTGTATGTATATGGCTAAAACAGTCAGGGGCAGTAACTCTAAATTCGGCGGTGGAACCGAGTAACCCCGACGATATGCGCATGTCCACTTTGTAGTAAAGCTGTGTGCCAAGTTTCATCGAAATCGGGTCTACAGTTTTCAAGAAATAGCGCGGAAACGAATATCACTCTGTATGTATATGGCTTAAACAGTCAGGGGCAGTAACTCTAAATTCGGCGGTCGAACCGGGTAACCCCGACGATATGCGCATGTCCTCTTTGTAGTAAAGCTGTGTGCCAAGTTTCATCGAAATCGGGTCTACAGTTTTCAAGAAATAGCGCGGAAACGAATATCACTCTGTATGTATATGGCTTAAACAGTCAGGGGCAGTAACTCTAAATTCGGCGGTAACTCTAAATTGAGCGGTGGAACCGGGTAACCCCGACGATATGCGCATGTCCACTTTGTAGTGAAGCTGTGTGCCAAGTTTCATCGAAATCCGGTCTATAGCTTCCAAGAAATAGCGCGGAAACGAATATCACTGTATGTATATGGCTAAAACAGTCAGGGGCAGTAACTCTAAATTCGGCGGTCCAACCGGGTAACCCCGACGATATGGGCATGTCCACTTTGTAGTAAAGCTGTGTGCCAAGTTTCATCGAAATCCGGTGTATAGTTTTCAAGAAATAGCGCGGAAACGAATATCACTGTATGTATATGGCTAAAACAGTCAGGGGCAGTAACTCTAAATTCGGCGGTGGAACCGAGTAACCCCGACGATATGCGCATGTCCACTTTGTAGTAAAGCTGTGTGCCAAGTTTCATCGAAATCGGGTCTACAGTTTTCAAGAAATAGCGCGGAAACGAATATCACTCTGTATGTATATGGCTTAAACAGTCAGGGGCAGTAACTCTAAATTCGGCGGTCGAACCGGGTAACCCCGACGATATGCGCATGTCCTCTTTGTAGTAAAGCTGTGTGCCAAGTTTCATCGAAATCGGGTCTACAGTTTTCAAGAAATAGCGCGGAAACGAATATCACTCTGTATGTATATGGCTTAAACAGTCAGGGGCAGTAACTCTAAATTCGGCGGTCGAACCGGGTAACCCCGACGATATGCGCATGTCCTCTTTGTAGTGAAGCTGTGTGCCAAGTTTCATCGAAATCCGGTCTATAGTTTCCAAGAAATAGCGCGGAAACGAATATCACTCTGTATGTATATGGCTTAAACAGTCAGGGGCAGTAACTCTGAATTCAATGGTCGAACCGGGTAACCCCGACGATATGCGCATGTCCTCTTTGTAGTGAAGCTGTGTGCCAAGTTTCATCGAAATCCGGTCTATAGTTTCCAAGAAATAGCGCGGAAACGAATGTCGGACGGACGGACGGACGGACGGACGGAAGGACGGACGGACATGGCAAAAACAATATCCCCCCCGAAAAATTTTTTCGACGGGGGATAATAATCCTTTCCTAGACAAAACCTTGTTCACTTCAGTAATTTATTTGGAACTTTGGCTCATAGAACTGCCAAAGGTCTACTGGTAGAAAAATCTGGGCAAAAAGCCAGGATACATCATGTATTCTACTGGATGCCAATCATGACAAAAGACTATAATTGCATGACTTTCAGTATTTATGTGTCATTTCTACACCCAAGAATATATAATGTGGGACATTTTGGCTCATAGGTTGAAATTAAGGGGCCATCTTTGAGAACAAATGGCCAGCGGCTCAATGGCTTGGCCCAAAACTGTCCATGCAAGTTTATACATCCCTGGAAGAAATAATTCAGGAAAACATTAAGCAACTCTCAATCCTTCCCTTCCATATATATTTTTTTCGTCCTATAACATAAATGATTCTACTTTTGATGTCAATTATTTTGCTTGTCAAGTATTTTGCTTGTCGTCACTTTCAAATTGTATCTATTAATATTTGATCAATTCTAAAGCCATTCATAAATACATCATTTTAGGTATTCCTAGCCCTTAGTTAAGTTAGTAGTATATAATTGATATGAGATCCAGACAGTCATCTTTTTCAAAAAGGTTAGAAATATTCAATGTCAAGATATGTGTAAATTAAACAAGCACCAACAACGAAATCACAAAATAGAATTTAACAAGATTGATGATAACATTTTTGACTTTAACTGCTTTCAAATCATTGCAGATTAGCAAATATAATATACTGAAGCAAATAAGAAAACGACTGTGGAAAGTGATCTCTCAGAATTGCAGTTCTAAAGGCGTATATTCATCTGCTATATTTGCCAATTCATCTGTTAAAGTTGCCATCCAGTTTTCACTTCTATGCTCCTTTTCATCCATTAGATGCAGAAGATACTCTAACTGGTATCATTTCATCGCATTAACCCTTTCCCAAACAAGACATGTTTTGAAGTCCATAATAGAAATGGCTTGGGAAAACATAAAGGCAAAAGAAGAAAATGCTGATCATTTTCTCCTTTTGCCTCAATATTTTCTGTGCTTTATTTTACACAAATCCTATCAATACCAACATGAATATTTCTGCCTGCAGCGTATTCAAATCAAAACACTCCATTTTTTTGCCGTTTGGGAAAGGGTTAAAGTCCAACTTCCAATCTTCATCATAATTATGTTGCCATTTTTAAGATACTCATCTGTAGCTGTAATAGATCAAATTGAGATTTGTTACATTTCTTTTTAAGCCTTATTCAATTCAAAAGCTGTTGCAGACAACAAAATGGATAGTGACAGTCACAGAGGTAGGACTTGTGCACAATACAACACAGAAACTGTTAATGCAAGAGGAGAAAGCAGGGAGAAAGTACTTGCTATAAATCAGCATTTTCTTCTTCTACATTGATATTTTACCCATGTCAATTTTTTTTTCATATACACACTGCCTTCCACAACCTGTACATTTCCTATTTGTATACTCATTTGAGCTCCACAATAAAAACAAACCTTTTCTTCATATGATTCACAGTCAACCACTCTCTCTACCATCCACAATCTCAAGAAAGAACAACAGTGAATCCAATTGAACAAACATTTTTGTTGCATGGCCATCAGCTGAAAAATGTCACAGATGGAAGGTACTTTGGGGTTTAACACTATTCACAAGAAGCTGCTCTGGAATAAGGATGTAGACAATGTGATCAAGAAGGCCAACAACTCTCTCATTTTCCCGAAGAGGAAAATCACTAGCTGCCCCCAGGATGTAAAGGCCTAATGGCTCAGTGCAATAATAAGTACTGGTCAGATGATTGCCGCTCTAGGCTGGCCTTCTTTTCAACAGCGATGTTCAAACGCCAGACTAATTAATACTGATGTGTACACAAGGTTGTGTCTACCATCTAGTTATTTAACAGCCATACCAACAGACTAGTTCCTGAATCCAGCTGCAATCACTCTAGAGCCAGGTAGAAACAGGAGCTACCTGAAACCATTCTGCCGTAAAGACCTGTATAGAAACACTTTTAGCCATTCAACTATGGAACAAATTCCCAGCCCAGACAATCACAGCTGTCATCCAGGACCCTGGGACATGTTCAAGACTCTCCTGAAAATAACTTACTATATAATTATATTGTATAGATAATGTTTCTATCTTGTTTTAGCTTCACACTATCCTTGTACAGTAACAGTTCATTTATCGTCTAGAGGAGCCCTACAGTTATTGGGAAGAAAGAGGAGAATGTTAATTACACATTCACCCCATCCCTGGTCCAAGTGCCTCAGTGGAGCACACACTTTCTTGTGTCAGATCCAAAGAAAAATATTTTGAAATGTAAACAAATACATTTTTTCCTGATCAGGAGACTTTTCATTAATTGTCTCCTGATGTGGTGACTGTCACCCTGAAAGGAGATAGTCTCCCGATCTGGATACACATTTGTAAATATAATATGTAACTACTCATTTTAAAGAATGTGACACTCGATCAGGAGACATTCCCTCGATATGGAGATTGTCTCCCTATTGGTGAATCTGTCCTAGCTGAAGTAGTGAGCCAGAAAAAAGTGACTTTCTTATAAAAACAATAAATACTAGACTGTAATCCTGACATTTTTCATGTTAGAAACACTGACAAACTAATATCAAATCTGGAATCGTTGATGAGGGGAATGTGTTGGGCGCTTAATCATAGACGGCAGTGCATAATATCAAATCTACAATAAAACCGATTTTTTCCCGTCACGTCAAACCATATTGAATTTGAACTTGTTGCCTAAGTGTTTTGTGTTAAATTTGTGTGAAGTAGGGGAACAAGAAGAAAGAAGTTTACAACAGGGAAACGTGGTTCTCCAGACCAGACAGTGGAGGAATTTACAACAACAACAACTGATAAAAAGCAACTGACCTTGTAAATTTGTCAAGCTCTCTCTGTCAGCTCCTGGTAAAAGATGTCTTCTTTTGTGTATTTTGTTTATTGTAGGGTGGTGTTTTTCTTACACGTCTTGAGAAACAACCAAACACTAATGGCGGCTTTGTGTTAAGGGGAGATAACATCACAAAAGTATAAACATAACATTTTGTAGTCTGGTTCCCGTACCTGAAATCTACAATCGCGACCCTCGAGACTGTTTGCAACCTTTTGCCGCGTTGGAACGTGGTTGCAACATGATCTCGAGCGTAATACAGTGACCGCCATATTGAACGTGAAAGTAGACGCGCGTAAATGACGTCACCAAAACAATTCAATCCTTTAGCTAACGTTATAATTCAAGTGAAATATTCTGTCAATGATCGGTAAATCACATCAATTATTTTATCTGGTAAAATTTTGTGACATTTACGAGGATACAATCGACGTTTGAACGTTGTTTGTTTCAAATATTTTTCTGGCGTAGATTTAAATAGTTGTTTGGTCTGCTTCCGTTGTTGTGACCGCATTACCTTGCGCAGTGATATGGGCAGGATCTTCTCATGCCGGCAACTGTAATACATTCGAGGGGTTCTTGAGTAACGATAAGAACCGAGAATATTCGAATGTGAAATCTACTACGGATTTAAGTACGGTAATAGCTAATATCTGACGGTCACTCAGACGGCCTGGACAGGTGACGCTTTCCATACACCGAGCCGTTTCATTGGTCTATCGATTATATCGATTGACCAATCAAAGGACAGAATGCAGTACCTGTTCCCAGTCGTAAATTCAGTTATTTACACGAATGGGTACCAGTCTAAACATTTTGGCGCGCTTTTACCAAGGGACGCTACTCTAAGTCACTTACAGGTGCCCGTTTACAGAGTAGACTGGTACCCATTCGTGTAAATAACTGGATTAAATCCGTAGTAGATTTCAGGTACGGGAACCAGACTATTTACAGAGTCGCTTCGGTATAGGGTCAAAAAGGCCAAAAACCAGAAAGGCCCAATCAAAAAAAGGCCCGGTCCAGAAAGGCACACTATTAAAAATGACCAAAAAGGCACAGTCCTAAAAGGCCCACTATTGAAAACGATAAAAGCGTATATAATATTAGAAATAAAATGTGATTCATGATTGAAATGATCAATGGTCAGCGTTCACACGACAGCACTGGGATATCCATGTATACTAGAGGAAAGAAGAAACGCAACAACTATTTTTTGTTATTTTTCTTCATTCTTTCATGTCATTAAGCCAAATTTGTTACTGATTATTACAGGGAACTGTATCTTGATATTGATCTTTGTGTTTACGTTAGAACATGTCTTACATGTGAGATAACGTCAAAATAGACGTTTACACGTTTCTCACGTGCAAACCTTTAAATAACCAAACTGTACAAGTCGACTCGACAAAAGGCAATGATTTGCGTTTGGATTTAATCCCTCATATCATTTTGGGACTTATTCAAAGACGTCGTCCACTGGCAGTTGAGATGTTTATTAGTGGAACATCTCAACCCGCAGTTGCTGATGACTTTTGTGTACATCTGTATACAAAATATTGCTTGAGGTAATGTGTTAGAACGAACGGAACAACTTAAGGTCGCCCGAAAAGCGGTCGTCAACGTCTAACGTCACGACGTCAGGACCAGAACGTTCGCTTATTTTACCTACAGAAACAAATTGTCTTATCGAGAAAAACTGTTGATACTATTCATGGACAGTACAACAATCACATTCTAGCGAGGAATCGTTAACGTCAGTCTGGATTGCGTGCGAGAACGCATTTAACGTTGACGCCAAACCGCTCTCATTTAAACGCATATTGATGGCACGTACAACCTGTGGCCTTGATGAAAGTTTAACACTAGACAGTCAAATGATGAAGTTTTACCATGCATTGAAAAAAGTATTCGAATACGGGTGATTTTGAGAAATACAAAAACAAAACGTATGAACAAATTAATTTGTTGTTGCGTTTCTTTTTTCCTTTAGTATATATGTCTATTGCGGACGGTGTTATACCCACAGCCTTATTCTATTGTTGTGACACTGACCTGCGTACAAACCTTATGCGTGATCTTCAAGGTGACGTGGCCACCATGCCTGAAGCTGACCTACTAGGGGCTATCAAACGACTCGCTGTCAAATATGAGAGCACCCTTGTGCACCACATCAGACTTAACAGGATGACATAATCTCCAGGGACCAGTATTCGAACATTCCTAGCAAGTCTAAGAGGTCAGGCTGCCCTCTGTCAGTATAAGACTCAGTGTAAAGAACCAGGCTGTGCCAATATGTATGATTTCAGTGATGAAATAATAAAGGACAATCTCATCCGTGGAATTACTGATCCCGAGATCTTATCTGACCTATTGGGTGACCCAAAGACAGATCGTACATTAGAAGAAACGGTATCATTTATTGCCCAAAAAGAGCAGAGTAAGGTGACCAGGAGCGCAGTTGGAGACTCTGTAGGTGCACTTAGTGCTAATACCGCTCACACACAACCGAAGCCAACTCTACACCCAAAGATGAAGTGCTGGGCATGCGGTGGCCCTTCTCATGCTAGCAGGAATGATCGTAGAGCCAGATCTCGACTCTGTAAGGCGTGGTCATTTACATGTGCGAAATGTTCAGTGAAAGGACACTACACATCTTCATGTAGGAAATGTGCGAGTTGCGGTGCTTGGGGTCATAGAGATGCGTCATCCAGGAACTGCCCTCAGAACTCTAGCCAGAGGAACCCTAATAAGGATCAAGCCCCTCGCGGTCCTGGGATGAACACTGACCCTAATACCACCGGTTACGTGTTTGATCAGTTATGTGCTTCGACGACGGAAACTCAACCACTTCCTACAAAGACATTGTTTCACTTGACTAACTCCCGTGTTGAGCACCACGTGTTTGAGGACCATTTGATTGCTCGTCCCTCTAAACCTCATCCAATGATATCAGTGGAGGTCACACCCTTGTGTCAGGATCATGCGTTATTTGAGCAACCCATACAGGACACCTCTAAACTCAAATCAGTTACATTGTCAATGGTTGCTGACACAGGATGCCAGAGTACAATTATCCCTCTACAATCTGTGTTCTCTCTTGGCATGACGGAAAAGGATCTCCTCCCAGTGAAGCTAATGATGCGTGGGGCAACTAAAGAAGACTTGGGTGTAATAGGTGCAGTTGTTATTGGTGTTACAACTCATGATACAGCTGTACCCAGGAGGTCGACAAAGTTACTCTGTTATGTTTCTAATGTCATGGACAAAGCCTTCCTTTGCAGAGAAGCACTCGCGTCGCTTGGGATCATTCACCAGTCATTCCCGAACTGCAATGTTGCATCATTCCAGACAGTTGCCTCCTCTTCTGATGACCCGGCAGAGACACAGTGTTCTTGCCCTAGACGTCGGACTGAACCCCCGCCGATACCCACCATCTTACCTCCTGGTTTGTCTGCAACAAAGGAGCATGTAGACGCTTTGAAGGACTGGCTTCTTGAGTACTATGGTGCCACGGCATTCAATGTGTGTGAGCATCAACCGTTGCCCCTTATGACTGGCGAACCCCTTCAACTCCACATTGACCCTGATGCTACACCAGTGGCCACCCATAAACCAGCCCTGGTTCCGATTCACTGGCAGTGGAAAGTCTATGCAGATCTTGAGAGAGATGTCCGCATTGGTGTTCTTGAACGAGTGAGTCCGAACATGCCCACGACATGTTGCTCTAGAATGATAGTTACCAGCAAGGCTGATGGCACACCTAGGCGCACTGTACATAGACTTACAACCCCTGAATAAGTGTTCTGTGCGGCAAACTCACCATGTACCCAGTCCATTTCACCTTGCTGACCGGGTCCCCCAGGGGACGAAAAAAACTGTCACAGATGCCTGGAATGGCTACCACTCGGTCCCTATTCGAGAGGAAGACAGACATTTCACCACATTCATCACGCCATGAGGTCGTTACCGGTACAAGGTAGCCCCACAAGGATTTTTGGCCAGTGGTGATGCCTACAAACATCGTTTTGATGCCATCATTTCCAAATTCCCAAATAAAGTTAAATGTGTCGATGATACTTGTATGTGGGAGAAGATACTGAGTAGCAGTCATAAATGAACATCTACATTCTCCAATAATCTTTCAATCTAAAGGATGCCTGCTACCTGAAACATACACTCCTCAAAAGTTCTAATTGGCCACTTTTTAAACTCGTTTTACTAGAAAATGACTGAAACATAAAAACTAAAATTTTGACAGTTGTTTATCTATTTAATAAAGATTTCGAATAAGTAAATTATAACGCCAATTGTGCGCTATTTAAAACTCGTAAATGTTAGATACATCATGTCCTAAACAGCCTAGAACATGGAAAAAACAAGAAACATTACCAAAACCAAGTAACGCGGCTATGCTAGAGAACTTGGAATGATCGAATTTGGCAGGTCAGTTATAGGGGTATGTTGTCATTAATTTATTTGACCATTCTTTAGCTAACATAACATAAATAATCTTCTTTTATGGTTTCTGTTGCCTTTGGCAATAATTTTCACGTTGTTAGATTTTTTTATCCTCCCAATTCTGCCTAAAGAGGGCTGTTCTAGGAATTTCCAAGAACCGGAAGTAGATATGTAAATATGACGCTTACAAAGCCGATGAACATCAGATACCCTTTCGGCCCTTTAGATTGTTAGACTCAATAGTAATCTACATGAAAAAGTTATCAGCGCAATTTGTACGACCGGGGGCAAAAATACCCATTTTCCAGCCATTTACCAGGCATATCTGGAAACCATTCTTGTCAACAATGTCATTCATGTGTCATTAATTGATAGGTAATCGCCGCATATTGACATCAAACCACATTCAAACGCGTTCATTTTCATTTAAAAGTTAAATTTTAGCCCCATTACGCATACTGGGTTGGATTGAAGAGATTTCAGACAACCTTTCATAACGCAACATTTTGGACGATCTGTATCATGTTGTTACTCACGAATGGAGAAAAACATCAAGGAAATACACCCTTGTCTGTGAAATAATCATTAGAAAGCAATGACAAGCCATGATGAATTTTGCCTGGGGAAAATAAGTAATATGCCTCTGTTTGTGACTTTTCATTTGTAGGGGTGCTTATCTGATGCCATTGTTTTGATAATGTTTTGTTATAAGAAGCTATTGAAATTTTGTGTGAATTATGATAAATGAATATGTCAGCTGGTAAGATTAAAATGAACATGTTTTGAACAAAGTTATAGTCTGTACTTCCCAAAATATGAGGTGGCCAATTAGAACTTTTGAGTAGTGTATAACATATATAATGGTTAGTTATTAATATTTAATTAAAATGTGTTAATCACGGTGGGTAGGCCTAATCGATATATTCAGAGCCACTGGCTCAGCACTTTAAGCATTATACTTGACTTCAGGTCCACGTGCGGCTCCGAAGTTATTTGCGGATTTCGGTAAACAACGAAAGGTAGGTGCTGGATTTTTTACTTTTCTTTCTTCTTTGACTGACTCTTAGCCCAAAAGTGCAATGCTATTCGATGCCTACGATATTTTCCCCTTGAAAAACACGGGTCACACTAAAACGCGGACGCTAATTTTGCGGACTATCATACAATTTGAAAAATGTACATTTTAATACCTTATATGATAAATCATTTTATGAAAAAAAAAACATTTTTTTTTTTTTCATTTACAAAGTCTTTTTTTATTTCATCAAATTTAAGTTTATTAAATATAAATATTCGTTAATAATTTATACATAGGCTAATAAACAATTTTAGAAATTAATATGAGTCTTTTTTAAGTACAAAATCAAAATCACTCTTTATCTTATAGTCCGCATTTTCCTTCTTTATCTTATACTCCGCATTTTCCTTCTCTGATTATAGTCCGCGAAATTAGCGTCCGCGTTTTAGTGTGACCCGAAAAACACACAGGATATTGAGGAACACCTCTTATTCTTTTCTGAATCACTTTCATTCCGAGATCAACTGTACAGAAAAGTAAAGGAGTCGGGTGATATAGATAAAACGCGATATTGTGACGATTATCGGGCTCGCTCTATTTTTGTAAACAGATTGGACGGCTCGAAACGCAATCGACCGTAGCATAGGTAATTATTGCATAACCTTTATAGAGTTGAAATTTGTTATATGTCAGAAGTGTTAGAAATATCGACTGATTGTGGAGACAAGAAGCTTTAAACTGACGACCCGAGTTCGAATCCTCAGTGTGCCGACATTTTTTTCCTTTTTATGCTAAACTTTTGATTTTATAGATCGTGCACCGGGCACATGCTCATTTCGATTTTGTTTGTGAAAACATTTTGAATATCTATCTATCTTTCGATACTGCCATGACCTCGCGAGTATTTTTGGCAAGCACTGCGCGTCTGGGTTATAAAAAGCATAAAATTAAAAGGAATAAAGTGTTAAAAATAGAGAAAATGATAGATAAAAGCAACAAATTAGAGTTGATCTCATGCTGATAAAATAGATAAAAGTGAACTTGGTTAAAATCTTGCAGTGCACTGCCTATTGTTTGTAATGTTGCAGTCCTCCAACTGCTGCCCTGAAGCTGTCTAGCCTTGGAGAGGCTGCAACATTTGCTGAGAGGGCATTCCGCTGGACAATCGATAATGGATAGAATGAGTATTTGTAATAGTCCTTGTCTGTGTGGATCTGTGTGGATATCAGTGAATGACTAAAAGTGATTAATGATGAAATAATGTGCTTTACAAAATGAAAGATGACAAATAATCGATTATTACTAGAAGAGATAAGGACAAAACAAAAAGAAAAAAAAAACATTATTGAGCTTAAATAATGATAAAATATGATAATTAGTTAAAGTGATGAGACAAGACAAGCAATGAATACTGGCGCTAGAAATGCATATAAAAACTATACATTCGAAAGTAACCATTGAAAAATAATGGTTTCACCAGGGTTCGAGCCACTGTCTGCATACTGTGACAACTGTCTAAGATTTGAAGGCCACTGTTGTGACCGATAGACCATCGCGGAATTGCGGATTTTACGACGACAATACAATGTAATTCCTAAAAGCATAGTGATAATGGATAACCAATCTGCGCCTCCTACAGATAAATATTGGTTTTTCCCAAAAATGTTTACAATAGCGCGTTGGAGTTATTATTGAACCGAAGTATTATATAGATAAAACGCGATATTGTGACCATTATCGGGCTCGCTTTATTATTGTAAACAGATTGGTCGCCTCGAAACGCAATAGACCGTAGCCCAGGTGATCATTGCATAACTTACATAATGTTTAATTCGTCCTACGTAAGAAGTGGTGGAAATATCGACTGACTGAAAGAACAATAACCGTCAATCTTGCGACCCGTGTTCGAATCCTCTGTATACCGATATCTTTTTTTCTTATTCTGAGAAACTTTTATTTAAAAAAACTCGTGCACGGGACACATGCTCCTTTGGTGCTGCGATTACTCGGAGACAGATAGTATCTAGATTTTTTCCATTTGTTGTCGTTTTGTTGTCATAGATTTTATTTGTGAAAACGTTTTGAAAAATGATGAAAAATTGTAAGTTACAAAAATGAAATGATGTCAAATAAATAATCACTACTTAAATAGACGAGGAAAAAAATAAAAAGAGAGAAAAAAGCATTATAAAGCTAAAATAATGATAACAAATGATAATCATTTGAAGTATTGTAATGAGACAAGCAATAAGCTAAATATGCATAAAACTATATATTCGAAAGTAACCATTAAAAACATTAAGCTCGCCCCTAGCCTCGAACCACCATCTGCTTACCGCCTCTTATGACAGAGATTTAGATGCCACTAATGTATCCAATAGACCATTGCAGACATAGTTAATATGATGACGACAATTCAAATTAATCACTTAAAACACATAGATAATTGATCATTAATCTGCCCCTCCTACAGATAAGTATTGGTTTTTCCCAAAAATGTTTACAATAACGCGTTAGAGTTATATAGTCTGTCGGTTATAAATGTAGACTTGTATACAAACACTAATAAACAAATAAATAGTTTTAACATTTACCAAACCATTTATCGTGAGCTATACGAGCGAATTAATGTCATAATTCTTTTATTCCCAAAAGAGGAAGTGTTTGTGTTGGGCCATTTATCAACAACAATAAGTAAAGTGTTTGTATACAAGTCTACAGTTATATATAGCCGATGAGTTATACATTCAAAGTTAAACGAGAATCGATACAAATATTTTGGTTTATTTTAGGGTTGAACAGGTATCAGTGTGTATAGGTTGTTACTATGAATAGTCAAATATACATCCTGCCTCCCCTCTTTTCCGTTATCGGTCTATTCCCTCATTAGTAAAAGATTTTGAATCGTTTATAACCTTGCGCTCATTATTGTCAATATTGCAGACGATTACGTTTGTTTATAAATATTTATAGCGCACGGTCACTTCGGTTTAACAATATATAAACGATGGTTTTGAAAGGTTTTGATATTCAGAAAAGAATCGTGAAAGTAAAAACAATAGCGTGGAGAATTTCAGTCTGTAATTTTAAAGTTGTTACTGTTCTTGTTACTGTCTACGGTTAATATAGTTTCCCTTAGACAATTTTACATTCATAAATGTCTGAGAACTTGTTCCCAGATATTTAGTGTATTTATAGTCTTTTCCTTGACACCCTACGGTTTGTTAAGCTCAAATAAGTCATTTAATTTGGTGTAATCTACTCTATGTCGTGATTTAATCTACGCTATGAAGAGGACAGGCAATTTTGAAAGTAAAATTTCGCAAACTATCACAAATAATAGATACTTTTCATATCTGTTTAAATAGTAATTTACATTTATTACAGGATTACAGATGTAGATCGACAACTTTATAATTTTTTATCTTCTTTTATTTTAAGTTTTGAAAGAATGGGTATTTTCACCGTCGACAGATCTATCAAAATGACTATTTAAAGACTGAGAATGGGTAGTCAGAATAAAAAATAACAAACCCTTTCAGTTAGAATATCAAGAAATATGAACAATCATTTCTTACAGTAAAATGTAAAATAATCCGTAAAATATTGTCAATTATTTACTCATAACGCAGATTACACTTCATTTATACCAGAGTTAAGAAATAGTATTGCAAAAAATAAAAATCACTGTATTTGAGTTCTGATATTTCGCATTATTGTTCATAAATGTTTGTTCTATGGAATTAAAAAGAAAAACAACAGTTTTGAAGAAGTTCATTTTTTATCAATTTGCAAATCGGAATCGACGTCCTATTCTGAGAACGAGTGTTGAAATTTAATGAACCATTTTTCATCAAATTTTCAACAAATTTAATTCATCCACATTTGCATAATTAGGCTGTTGATATCTATTTTCAGCTTTTTACCTTCCGACCTATGTACCAGGAAGTTTGTGGTGAAATAGAGAGTAGAATAAAGTTACAAAACAGAAAACGAGTTGATCACTACAAAAAATGTTGCTCTTTTCCTATGAATGATTGAGAAATTTGGTGCAGCCAGCGTTACCAAAGGACAAAACGTTCATTTAGATTAAGGACATCCTTAAGAGCCATTACAACCCAAAGCCTTTGATCATTCCTGGGCGTTTTAAGTTTCATAAAAGGGAACAAAGAGAGGATGAATCGGTTTCGGTTGGTGGAAATTAAGGACCTTTCTGTCAATTGTTACTACGGTGCATTTGTACCACAAGCGGTAAGGGACCAACTGGTGTGCGGCTTATGGTCTGAGCAAATTCTGTGAAAAGTACTGGCCGAGGCTGATTTGACTTTTGACACAATCAAAATAGCGGTTACTATATGGAAACTGAACATGTCGTAAAGAACCAGAAGGGTGCATGTGCGAGTAAACCCAAATCTAAACATAAACAATTGCAAAAGAAAGTTGAATGTTTCCGTTGCGGTAGCGAACATTATGCCGACAACAAATGCAAATTCAAAAACAGTAAATGTTTTTTTATGCCGCGAAATTGGTCAAATTTCAAGGTGGTGTAAACCAAAACCTACAAATCATATTACGGAATCTGACGGAGAGGAGATCGTAATCTTGTGGTTATTTTCCTTGAGTGTGTACATTGGTGAGAGTGAAAAGTATATGGTGCAGCTCGGGTTGGACAACCATAATGTCACGATGGAGATCGATACTGGCAGTGCCTGTGCTATCATAAATGAACACGTTGATTGTGCAAAATTCAGCAAATATAAACTGGAGACACCGTCTGTCAATTAAAACCATTACCAAACAGCAAAATTTTAGGGCTGTCCAATGTGAATGCTGCTGCAGACGACAAAATCAATGTTACTATTTACTAAGTGCGGGAAATGTGAATACCATAGCAAAGAAAATATTGATGCAAAAGGAGAAACTGCTGATTATCAGCAAAAGGAGAATTGCTGATTATCAGCATTTTCTTCTTTTGTCTCAATGTTTTCCTAAGCCAATTTTCTCAGGGACATCAAAATCCGGTCTTGTTTGGGAAAGGGTTAAAGTCATATTCAGGTCAAAAACTGATGCTCAAATTATTGCCTTGTACACTGGATGAATACTTCAAATGGAGGCCTCAGTGCAAACTATTGTAACTACAGGTCGGTACATATTTTTCAGAAATTCACTTTTTGCATTTTTTAATCTTTAGGAAGGAATACATCATGTACTTAAATATTGGGTTTCAATTTTGTATAATTAAAAAGATATATAGAATTACAAAAATATTTTATCTCTTTATATTTGAGAAAGTTATTGAGTTTTTTCCCTCTCCTGTAAAATTTTACAAAATGTAGGTTACAATAGTTTTGCACTTACCCCTCGAAATGACAACATTGTAGATACTAGTTAGGTGATATTCGGTTGTTTGAACTTAAGATGGCATCAATTAGTCATGTGATAACTGGCTGTCATCACACCTAAGTGTCTTCCGACAGCAAGTTGTCACCAGACTATCTTTCTCGTTGGAGGCATTTGTCAGCAAAAAGGAGACCTTGTTATTATTTGTAAATGCTTGGGAAAAGATTGAGTCAAAAACAGAAAATGCTGATTATCAGCATTTTCTCCTTTTGTCCCAATATGTTCTAGGTTTTATACAAAAATCTGAACTTTATCAACATTTTTCTGTTATCTGCAGCAGCTTTCAAATTTTATCACCCTAAAATTCTGTTGTTTGGAAAAGGGAAATGATGCCCATCTAGTCACTACTTTATGTGCTTTAAATTATATGTGAAGTTTAAACTAGTGATAATATCTTTAATCTTTTGCATTTTGTCTCTTTGCTTAGCCCATTTGTTACAAAACAATAATTTCTAGACTGGTCCAGATTGAAAGCATATTTTTTGCAGGCGACAAAATAAAGGTGACTGAAAATATGAATTTTATTTGGTGAAGGGTGGAATACATAGTGGGAAAAGAAGAAAACACTGGTTACCAGCATTCTCTCATTTTCTCATAATATTTTCTAAAGTCTCCTTTCTCGGGGGCATCAAAAGTAGGGATTGTGTGGTAATGGGTTAAAAACTTTAAACTATGGAATTGACCTCATGGATAACAGGCAATGCTGTGATACAATTGTAATGACATTGAAAATAGCTGAAAACAGCTTAAAAATCTGTCATTTGTACTTTATATTAAAATGTTGAATTAAGGTAATGCTACAAAAGGGGAATTTTAACCCTTTTCCAAACAACAAAATATAAAGGTGTTCCAGTTTGAAAGCTGCTGCAGAGGACAAAATTTATGTTCATAAAGATAAGATTTATGTATAATAATGCACAGTCTCAGAAATTACTGAGACAAAAGGGGAAAATGCTGATTATCATCATTTTTAGCTCCCCTGAGCACGAAGTGCTCGATGGGAGCTTTTGTGGTCACTCACCGTCCGTCGTCCGTCTGTCCGTCCGTCAACAATTTCTTCAAACATCTTCTTCTCCAAAACTAACTGGCCAATTTTGACCAAACTTGGCAGGAATGTTCCTTGAGTGATCCCCTGTCAAAACTTGTTCGCGGATGTTTGATTCGTCAAAAAATGTGGGCGTGGCAGGGCGGGCTTATCGCACTTAGATAAATCCTAAGAAAATTCTTTAAAAATCAACCATTGTTCCAATTTGAACCAAACTTGGCAGAATTGTTCCTTATGTGACCCTTCTCAAAACATGTTCTCAGATTTTTGATTCGTCAAAAAGCGTGGCCGTGGCAGCGAGAAAGGGGCTTATCAGACTTAGAAAAATCATAAGAAATTTTTTTAAAAATCAACCATTGGGCCAATTAGAACCAGACTTTGCAGGGATGTGCCTTAAGCCATTCTTTTTAAAATTTGTTCACAAATATTTTCATTTGAAAAAAATTGTGGCCGTGGCAGGGAGAAAGGGGCTTATCAGACTTTGAGAAATCATAAGAAAATTCTTTAAAAATTAACCATTGGGCCGGGCCTATTTGAAGCAGACTTTGCAGGAATGTTCTTTGAGTCTCTTTTCAAAATTGATTCATAAATTTTTACATTTGTCAAAAAATGAGGGCGTGGCAGGGAGGAAGGGGTTTATCAGCCTTAGAGAAATCCTAAGAAAATTCTTTTAAAATCAACCAATGGGCCAATTTGAACCAAACTTGGCAGAATTGTTCCTTGAGTGAACCTCTTCAACATTTGTTCATAAATTTATAGTTTCGTTAAAAATGTGGGTGTGGCAGGGCGGGGCTTATCTAACCAAGAGAAATTGTTAAAAAATTCTTCAAAAATCTTCTTCTCCTTAACCATAGGGCCAATTAAAACCAAATTTGGCAGGAATGTTCATCGAGTGACCCTTCTTAAGACTTGTTCGCGGATTTTTTATTCATCCACAATTGTGGGTGTGGCAGGTCAGCATTTACGGACTTGGAGAAATCATAAGAAAATTCTTTAAAAATCAACCATTGGCCCAATTTGAACCGCACTTGGCAGAAATGTTCCTTGGGTGACTCTTTTCAAAATTCTTTCTCAAATTTTTTATTCGTCAGAAAAAATTGGGCGTTGCTTATCAGACTTACAGAAATCCTAAGAATTTTTTTTAAAAATCAACCATTGGCCCAATTTGAAGCAAATTTTACAGAAATGTTCCTTGAGTGACCCTTTTCAAAATTTTGTATTGGTCAAAAAAAAGAAGGCATGGCAGGGCGTGGCTTATCAGACTTAGAGAAATCATAAGAAAATTCTTTAAAAATCAAGCATAGGGTCAATTTGAAACAAATTTGGCAATGATGTTCCTTGAGTGACCCTTTTCAAAATTTGTTTGCAAATGTTTGATTCGTCAAAAAAAGTGGGCGTGTCTTAAACTTCTTTCAGGTGAGCGATATAGGGCCATTCTGGCCCTCTTGTTTTCTTTGGTCTCAATGTTTTTCCATGTTGATTCTGTAAGGGACGTCAAAAACCAGATCTTGTTTGGGAAAGGGTTTGTAAATATGGCTGAAAATATTCTTTAAGGACAACTTTACAGATCATTTCTTTTATAATAAACAGTTGAGGTGATAGCTGATTCTAGTCAAATATTTCCACTACCAATATTTAAAGATTATCAAGTCACTTTGAGGTGCATGTATAAATAGTTGTTTATCAACAAGATTCATTGCTTAGATTTGAGGTTCTTTTTGCTGTACATATCAATGATGTACTTTGACACACTGTAATTTTAAAAATGAGTTATTAGTTGTATATAGTTTAAAATCTCTGATATGACTTACTAGTATTATATCCCTTTAGTATAATTTATTTGAAACTGGTCCTAATAGAAAGTAAAAAGTTTGTAACAGTGCTAAAAATTCTTTCTTTTTGACCAGAGATATGCTGTGCACCACTCAACTTTGACATATGACTGTCCGTGAAATGTTCTAATAAATACAAATGTACCTAGAATATCTATTTCGGTCCCTTGAAATTTTTATTTCTATTTGTTGTTTGAATGAAAAAGTTGACATTCTTGCAGGTTTTCAATGTATTAATATATATATATATATATATATATCTTAATAAATGATTATATATTGTTAATATGCCTTTGTGTCTTTGTGGTTGAGCTTTCCCTTGAAGATAGAATTATATAAATAATAAAATCAAGCGCGTCATAATATGAAAATTACCAAAACACTGGTCCTGTGTTTTGGTAATTTTCATGTTAAGACGGGATAAGTTGTATAAAAAACCAGACCTTTGAGTCATTATCATTACAAACATATGATCAAAACCTACGTTTGGTTTCTCTAGGTTGCTGATGTTGGGCTGATGATGTCAGCCGATATCGACAGCCGATGTCGGCCCGATGTACTAGCCGATATCGGCCCGTCATCGAAAGTGGTTGTAAATCGATATCGGTCCGATGTCGGCGCCGATATTGGACCGATATAGAAGTCGATATCGGGCCGATATCAACAGCCGATGTCGGCCCGATGTACTACCCGATGTCGGCCCGATGTAGTAGCCGATATCGGCCCGTCATCGAAAGTGGTTGCAAATCGATATCGGCCCGATGTCGGCGCCGATATCGGACCGATATAGAAGGCGATATCGGCCCGATATCGACAGCCGATGTCGGCCCGATGTACTAGCCGATGTCGGCCCGATGTTCTAGCCGATATCGGCCCGTCATCGAAAGTGGTTGCAAATCGATATCGGCCCGATGTCGGCGCCGATATAGAAGGCGATATCGGCCCGATATCGGCCCGATATAAAATGCTTGCTGGGTATCCAAGCTTTAACATAAATTTTACATACCAATAGAGAATCATGCTTATGAAAAGATTGAGGGAAAAGAAAAAAAAATGATAAACAATAATTTGCATTTCGATTTGAAACGGTCTAAAATTGTTCGGTTTTGGAGAGATTTCATTACGGACAGTTTACATCTACCCTTAGATTTTGCAACTCGATTCTTTCCCTTCATTACAGATTGACCACGACTTCATCCAGGGTGACGAGTTTCTGGTATCCGACATGAGGGATTTGGACGGACAGAGACATATCCTACTCGCAACAGAGACGCAGCTCTAACTCCTACGAGAGGCTCGTCGGTGGTACATGGACGGGACGGGACATTCAAGGTAAAAGTAGATCCAGTGCCATTTTTCTTGTATTTGATTCAAAATTCACCTACGCATGTTGCGAGGGGATTCAGCGAGGTGATAACACGCTGTACTTGTTAACCCTTTCCCAAACCAGACCTGGTTTTGACGTCCCTGATAAGAAAGGTTTGGGAAAACATTGAAACAAAAGAAGAAACTGCTGATAACCAGCAGTTTCTGCTTTTGTCTCAATATTTCCCTTGTCATATTTTACACAAATTCCATCTTAAGTACATTCCTTTTTGTCAATTGTGTCTGTTTTTGAAGTGGATCACCCTAAAATTTTGTTGTTTGGGAAAGAGTTAAACGGATGAAGCAGGCTAGTGTCCCTGTTACTAATAGGATAGAAAATCGATGCGATGAGAACAATGTTTTTCACCTTGTAATAAATGATAACAATTCGAGGGCTAAGCGCGAAACGGTTGTAACTGCCTATATGTTTATAGACAGTTACAACCGTTTCGCACTGAGCCATCGAATTACAAAATAATGCACATAATGTACCTATTTTTACTATGTTCAACTAGAATTTCTTCTGTTTTTCATTAGGTGGTTGGTGATCCCTTCAAGAGAAATGGTCAACTGATGTCCATCCATGCCTTCATAGAGAAGAATGGTAAATCGAAGAAGCTGCCGTTGGTCTTCTGTTTAATGAGCAGACGCACTAAGGAGGACTACGTTGTTGTGAGTAAATTACTTGTATATTGTTACACTTAAAGTGACATTTCAGAATTATTTTTACATAAATTTTACTTTTATTCTATCTGAAAGAGTATGTTTTCTTATGAAAAATTTGAAAATTTCAAGCCAAAATATTGAACCGTTTTCGAGAAATATATATTTTTGAGCTAAAATTAAACAAATTGTTGTGGACAACAGTTCAAATTTATAAAGAATTTGTCATTTCTGTCTCAACTTTGAAGGCTTATTTTTCGCTTGTAAATAACAACTTCAAAATACTGATAGCATTTCTACGCATAAAAATAAACAATCTTTGCATCAAGACATACTTTTAAAAAATGAAATAAATGTGAAATGTCACTTTAATAAATATATCGTTATTGAAAGAAAATATACAGGCTTTCAATCTCTTGGTGTAGAAAACATTGCCGGAAATACATAATTTGCTATAAATAAAATGCAATTTCTTCATTTTCCACAATGTTTTCTGAAACTGTCGTTTTGTGGAGCGTCTAAAAAGTCATAATTTGATAATTGTTTCATGTATTTAAATGTGTCGTCAGAACTTTTCTCGTGTTACGTTGTTGCCTATAGGGATCGATTTTATCCAGTAAACCGTGACGTAATTTCGGTCAAACAAAATCATTTCTTAGGCGTTGTTATAAATTCTCGTAACTACGGCTTGGTACAACACCTACAGTTTATGAAAACATTATGATAAACCCATTATATTTTTAGCACAAAATCCATTGCCATTCGGGCAACGTCAGCAGTTGGATATTCTGGGAATGATTCTGACCCCGGGTAAATCTCATTAGGTGTGGATTTCTATCAAGTTAACTCATTATTTACAGGTTCTCCGCGCTCTCCTGAGGAAGCTTGGTCACGTCGACGTACAAGGTTTCGTCCTGGATTACGAACAAGGTAAAGACCAATAGATCACAATAGCTCATATAGCCTACATGTCTACACTCCTGGATTACGCACAAAGTAAAGACCATTAGATCACAATAGCTCATATACATGTCTACACTCCTGGATTACGAACAAGGTAAAGACCAATAGATCACAATAGCTCATATACATGTCTACACTCCTGGATTACGAACAAGATAAAGACCATTAGATCACAATAGCTCATATACATGTCTACACTCCTGGATTACGAACAAGATAAAGACCATTAGATCACAATAGCTCATATACATGTCTACACTCCTGGATTACGAACAAGGTAAAGATCATTAGATCACAATAGCTCATATACATGTCTACACTCCTGGATTACGAACAAGGTAAAGACCATTAGATCACAATAGCTCATATAGCCTACATGTCTACACACCTAGATTACGAACCAGGTAAAGACCATTAGATCACAATAGCTCATATACATGTCTACAATCCTGGATTACGAACAAGGTAAAGACCATTAGATCACAATAGCTCATATACATGTCTACACTCCTGGATTACGAACAAGGTAAAGACCAATAGATCACAATAGCTCATATACATGTCTACACTCCTGGATTACGAACAAGGTAAAGACCATTAGATCACAATAGCTCATATACATGTCTACACTCCTGGATTACGAACAAGGTAAAGACCAATAGATCACAATAGCTCATATACATGTCTACACTCCTGGATTACGCACAAGGTAAAGACCATTAGATCACAATAGCTCATATACATGTCTACACTCCTGGATTACGAACAAAGTAAAGACCATTAGATCACAATAGCTCATATACATGTCTACACTCCTGGATTACGAACAAAGTAAAGACCATTAGATCACAATAGCTCATATACATGTCTACACTCCTGGATTACGAACAAAGTAAAGACCATTAGATCACAATAGCTCATATAGCCTACATGTCTACACTCCTGGATTACGCACAAGGTAAAGACCAATAGATCACAATAGCTCATATACATGTCTACACTCCTGGATTACGAACAAAGTAAAGACCATTAGATCACAATAGCTCATATACATGTCTACACACCTGGATTACGAACAAGGTAAAGACCATTAGATCACAATAGCTCATATACATGTCTACACTCCTGGATTACGAACAAGACAAAGACCAATAGATCACAATAGCTCTTATACATGTCTACACTCCTGGATTACGAACAAGGTAAAGACCATTAGATCACAATAGCTCATATACATGTCTACACTCCTGGATTACGAACAAGGTAAAGACCATTAGATCACAATAGCTCATATACATGTCTACACTCCTGGATTACGAACAAGATAAAGACCATTAGATCACAATAGCTCTTATACATGTCTACACTCCTGGATTACGAACAAGATAAAGACCAATAGATCACAATAGCTCTTATACATGTCTACACTCCTGGATTACGAACAAGGTAAAGACCATTAGATCACAATAGCTCATATACATGTCTACACTCCTGGATTACGCACAAGGTAAAGACCAATAGATCACAATAGCTCATATACATGTCTACACTCCTGGATTACGCACAAGGTAAAGACCATTAGATCACAATAGCTCATATACATGTCTACACTCCTGGATTACGAACAAAGTAAAGACCATTAGATCACAATAGCTCATATACATGTCTACACTCCTGGATTACGAACAAGGAAAAGACCAATAGATCACAATAGCTCATATACATGTCTACACTCCTGGATTACGAACAAGATAAAGACCAATAGATCACAATAGCTCATATACATGTTTACACTCCTGGATTACGAACCAGGTAAAGACCATTAGATCACAATAGCTCATATACATGTCTACACTCCTGGATTACGAACAAGGTAAAGACCATTAGATCACAATAGCTCATATACATGTCTACACTCCTGGATTACGAACAAAGTAAAGACCATTAGATCACAATAGCTCATATACATGTCTACACACCTGGATTACGAACAAAGTAAAGACTATTAGATCACAATAGCTCATATACATGTCTACACTCCTGGATTACGAACGAGGTAAAGACCAATAGATCACAATAGCTCATATACATGTCTACACACCTGGATTACGAACAAGGTAAAGACCATTAGATCACAATAGCTCATATACATGTCTACACTCCTGGATTACGAACAAGGTAAAGACCAATAGATCACAATAGCTCATATACATGTCTACACTCCTGGATTACGAACAAGGTAAAGACCATTAGATCACAATAGCTCATATACATGTCTACACTCCTAGATTACGAACAAGGTAAAGACCATTAGATCACAATAGCTCATATACATGTCTACACTCCTGGATTACGAACAAGGTAAAGACCATTAGATCACAATAGCTCATATACATGTCTACACTCCTGGATTACGAACAAGGTAAAGACCATTAGATCACAATAGCTCATATACATGTCTACACTCCTGGATTACGCACAAGGTAAAGACCATTAGATCACAATAGCTCATATAGCCTACATGTCTACACTCCTGGATTACGAACAAAGTAAAGACCAATAGATCACAATAGCTCATATACATGTCTACACTCCTGGATTACGCACAAGGTAAAGACCATTAGATCACAATAGCTCATATACATGTCTACACTCCTAGATTACGAACAAGGTAAAGACCATTAGATCACAATAGCTCATATACATGTCTACACTCCTGGATTACGAACCAGGTAAAGACCAATAGATCACAATAGCTCATATACATGTCTACACTCCTGGATTACGAACAAGGCAAAGACCATTAGATCACAATAGCTCATATACATGTCTACACTCCTGGATTACGCACAAGGTAAAGACCATTAGATCACAATAGCTCATATACATGTCTACACTCCTGGATTACGAACAAAGTAAAGACCATTAGATCACAATAGCTCATATACATGTCTACACTCCTGGATTACGCACAAGGTAAAGACCAATAGATCACAATAGCTCATATACATGTCTACAATCCTGGATTACGCACAAGGTAAAGACCAATAGATCACAATAGCTCATATACATGTCTACACTCCTGGATTACGGACAAGGTAAAGACCAATAGATCACAATAGCTCATATACATGTCTACACTCCTGGATTACGAACAAAGTAAAGACCATTAGATCACAATAGCTCATATACATGTCTACACTCCTGGATTACGAACAAGATAAAGACCAATAGATCACAATAGCTCATATACATGTCTACACTCCTGGATTACGAACAAGGTTAAGACCATTAGATCACAATAGCTCATATACATGTCTACACTCCTGGATTACGAACCAGGTAAAGACCATTAGATCACAATAGCTCATATACATGTCTACACTCCTGGATTACGCACAAGGTAAAGACCATTAGATCACAATAGCTCATATACATGTCTACACTCCTGGATTACGAACAAGGTAAAGACCATTAGATCACAATAGCTCATATACATGTCTACACTCCTGGATTACGAACAAAGTAAAGACCATTAGATCACAATAGCTCATATAGCCTACATGTCTACACTCCTGGATTACGAACAAAGTAAAGACCATTAGATCACAATAGCTCATATAGCCTACATGTCTACACTCCTGGATTACGAACAAAGTAAAGACCATTAGATCACAATAGCTCATATACATGTCTACACTCCTGGATTACGAACAAAGTAAAGACCATTAGATCACAATAGCTCATATACATGTCTACACACCTGGATTACGAACAAGGTAAAGACCATTAGATCACAATAGCTCATATACATGTCTACACTCCTGGATTACGAACAAGATAAAGACCAATAGATCACAATAGCTCTTATACATGTCTACACTCCTGGATTACGAACAAGGTAAAGACCATTAGATCACAATAGCTCATATACATGTCTACACTCCTGGATTACGAACAAGGTAAAGACCATTAGATCACAATAGCTCATATACATGTCTACACTCCTGGATTACGAACCAGGTAAAGACCAATAGATCACAATAGCTCATATACATGTCTACACTCCTGGATTACGAACAAGGTAAAGACCATTAGATCACAATAGCTCATATACATGTCTACACTCCTGGATTACGAACAAGGTAAAGACCAATAGATCACACTAGCTCATATACATGTCTACACTTCTGGATTACGAACAAGGTAAAGACCATTAGATCACAATAGCTCATATAGCCTACATGTCTACACTCCTGGATTACGAACAAGGTAAAGACCATTAGATCACAATAGCTCATATACATGTCTACACTCCTGGATTACGCACAAGGTAAAGACCATTAGATCACAATAGCTCATATACATGTCTACACTCCTGGATTACGAACAAGGTAAAGACCATTAGATCACAATAGCTCATATACATGTCTACACTCCTGGATTACGCACAAGGTAAAGACCAATAGATCACAATAGCTCATATACATGTCTACACTCCTGGATTACGAACAAGATAAAGACCAATAGATCACAATAGCTCATATACATGTCTACACTCCTGGATTACGAACAAGGTAAAGACCAATAGATCACAATAGCTCATATACATGTCTACACTCCTGGATTACGCACAAGGTAAAGACCAATAGATCACAATAGCTCATATAGCCTACATGTCTACACTCCTGGATTACGAACAAGGTAAAGACCATTAGATCACATTAGCTCATATACATGTCTACACACCTGGATTACGAACAAGGTAAAGACCAATAGATCACAATAGCTCATATAGCCTACATGTCTACACTTCTGGATTACGAACAAGGTAAAGACCAATAGATCACAATAGCTCATATACATGTCTACACTTCTGGATTACGAACAAGGTAAAGACCAATAGATCACAATAGCTCATATACATGTCTACACTCCTGGATTACGAACAAGGTAAAGACCATTAGATCACAATAGCTCATATACATGTCTACACTCCTGGATTACGAACAAGGTAAAGACCATTAGATCACAATAGCTCATATACATGTCTACACTCCTGGATTACGAACAAGGTAAAGATCATTAGATCACAATAGCTCATATACATGTCTACACTCCTGGATTACGAACCAGGTAAAGACCAATAGATCACAATAGCTCATATACATGTCTACACTCCTGGATTACGCACAAGGTAAAGACCAATAGATCACAATAGCTCATATACATGTCTACACACCTGGATTACGAACAAGGTAAAGACCATTAGATCACAATAGCTCATATACATGTCTACACTCCTGGATTACGAACAAGGTAAAGACCATTAGATCACAATAGCTCATATACATGTCTACACTCCTGGATTACGAACGAGGTAAAGACCATTAGATCACAATAGCTCATATACATGTCTACACTCCTGGATTACGAACAAGGTAAAGACCATTAGATCACAATAGCTCATATACATGTCTACACTCCTGGATTACGAACAAGGTAAAGACCATTAGATCACAATAGCTCATATACATGTCTACACACCTGGATTACGAACAAGGTAAAGACCATTAGATCACAATAGCTCATATACATGTCTACACTCCTGGATTACGAACAAGGTAAAGACCATTAGATCACAATAGCTCATATACATGTCTACACTCCTGGATTACGAACAAGGTAAAGACCAATAGATCACAATAGCTCATATACATGTCTACACTCCTGGATTACGCACAAGGTAAAGACCATTAGATCACAATAGCTCATATAGCCTACATGTCTACACTCCTGGATTACGAACAAAGTAAAGACCAATAGATCACAATAGCTCATATACATGTCTACACTCCTGGATTACGCACAAGGTAAAGACCAATAGATCACAATAGCTCATATACATGTCTACACTCCTGGATTACGCACAAGGTAAAGACCAATAGATCACAATAGCTCATATACATGTCTACACTCCTGGATTACGAACAAGGTAAAGACCATTAGATCACAATAGCTCATATACATGTCTACACTCCTGGATTACGAACAAGGTAAAGACCATTAGATCACAATAGCTCATATACATGTCTACTATCCTGGATTACGAACAAGGTAAAGACCATTAGATCACAATAGCTCATATACATGTCTACACTCCTGGATTACGAACAAGGCAAAGACCATTAGATCACAATAGCTCATATACATGTCTACACTCCTGGATTACGCACAAGGTAAAGACCATTAGATCACAATAGCTCATATACATGTCTACACTCCTGGATTACGAACAAAGTAAAGACCATTAGATCACAATAGCTCATATACATGTCTACACTCCTGGATTACGAACAAGATAAAGACCAATAGATCACAATAGCTCATATACATGTCTACACTCCTGGATTACGAACAAGGTTAAGACCATTAGATCACAATAGCTCATATACATGTCTACACTCCTGGATTACGAACAAGGTAAAGACCAATAGATCACAATAGCTCATATACATGTCTACACTCCTGGATTACGAACCAGGTAAAGACCAATAGATCACAATAGCTCATATACATGTCTACACTCCTGGATTACGAACAAGGTAAAGACCATTAGATCACAATAGCTCATATAGCCTACATGTCTACACTCCTGGATTACGAACAAGGTAAAGACCATTAGATCACAATAGCTCATATACATGTCTACACTCCTGGATTACGAACAAAGTAAAGACCATTAGATCACAATAGCTCATATACATGTCTACACTCCTGGATTACGAACAAGGTAAAGACCATTAGATCACAATAGCTCATATAGCCTACATGTCTACACTCCTGGATTACGAACAAGGTAAAGACCATTAGATCACAATAGCTCATATACATGTCTACACTCCTGGATTACGAACCAGGTAAAGACCAATAGATCACAATAGCTCATATACATGTCTACACTCCTGGATTACGAACAAGGTAAAGACCATTAGATCACAATAGCTCATATACATGTCTACACTCCTGGATTACGCACAAGGTAAAGACCAATAGATCACAATAGCTCATATACATGTCTACACTCCTGGATTACGAACAAGGTAAAGACCATTAGATCACAATAGCTCATATACATGTCTACACTCCTGGATTACGAACAAGGTAAAGACCATTAGATCACAATAGCTCATATACATGTCTACACTCCTGGATTACGAACAAGGTAAAGACCATTAGATCACAATAGCTCATATACATGTCTACACTCCTGGATTACGAACAAAGTAAAGACCATTAGATCACAATAGCTCATATACATGTCTACACTCCTGGATTACGAACAAGGTAAAGACCATTAGATCACAATAGCTCATATACATGTCTACACTCCTGGATTACGCACAAGGTAAAGACCATTAGATCACAATAGCTCATATACATGTCTACACTCCTGGATTACGAACAAAGTAAAGACCATTAGATCACATTAGCTCATATACATGTCTACACTCCTGGATTACGAACAAAGTAAAGACCATTAGATCACAATAGCTCATATAGCCTACATGTCTACACTCCTGGATTACGAACAAAGTAAAGACCATTAGATCACAATAGCTCATATAGCCTACATGTCTACACTCCTGGATTACGAACAAAGTAAAGACCATTAGATCACAATAGCTCATATAGCCTTCATGTCTACACTCCTGGATTACGAACAAAGTAAAGACCATTAGATCACAATAGCTCATATACATGTCTACACTCCTGGATTACGAACAAAGTAAAGACCATTAGATCACAATAGCTCATATACATGTCTACACTCCTGGATTACGAACCAGGTAAAGACCAATAGATCACAATAGCTCATATACATGTCTACACTCCTGGATTACGAACAAGGTAAAGACCATTAGATCACAATAGCTCATATACATGTCTACACTCCTGGATTACGAACAAGGTAAAGACCATTAGATCACAATAGCTCATATACATGTCTACACTCCAGGATTACGCACAAGGTAAAGACCATTAGATCACAATAGCTCATATACATGTCTACACTCCTGGATTACGAACAAGGTAAAGACCAATAGATCACAATAGCTCATATACATGTCTACACTCCTGGATTACGAACAAGGTAAAGACCATTAGATCACAATAGCTCATATACATGTCTACACACCTGGATAAAGACCATTAGATCACAATAGCTCATATACATGTCTACACTCCTGGATTACGAACAAGGTAAAGACCATTAGATCACAATAGCTCATATACATGTCTACACTCCTGGATTACGAACAAGGTAAAGACCATTAGATCACAATAGCTCATATACATGTCTACACACCTGGATAAAGACCATTAGATCACAATAGCTCATATACATGTCTACACTCCTGGATTACGAACAAGGTAAAGACCAATAGATCACAATAGCTCATATACATGTCTACACATCTGGATTACGAACAAGGTAAAGACCAATAGATCACAATAGCTCATATACATGTCTACACTCCTGGATTACGCACAAGGTAAAGACCATTAGATCACAATAGCTCATATACATGTCTACACTCCTGGATTACGAACAGAGTAAAGACCAATAGATCACAATAGCTCATATAGCCTACATGTCTACACTCCTGGATTACGCACAAGGTAAAGACCAATAGATCACAATAGCCCATATACATGTCTACACTCCTGGATTACGAACAAGGTAAAGACCATTAGATCACAATAGCTCATATAGCCTACATGTCTACACTCGGGTCTATCAGTCTGCCTTTCCAATTTTCGTGTGGTTAGGAAGAAAATGATTATTGTCTCTGAAAAGATATGCACCCTTGCTGTTGAATTATATTTCGAAATAAGTCATCCTTGATCTTGACCGCGATAGCAGTGTGAGGTCTGCACGCCTGGACAAATCCCTGACTGACTGCTGGGAACGGTATTCTTCCGGTGAGTGGAAAGTTTCCCGTTTCCCTTGGCACTTGGGAATTGACCAAACGCCAATCGACAGGTCGCTCCGCCCAACATAGAATTAAAGCCAAACAATGCGCACGTGGTCGTTAATAGGGAACGATCCAGTTAATCGTGATGTAAATTCGGACAAACAAAACAGTATTTCGTAGTTGTTGTTATAAAATCTCGTAACTACGGCTTGATTTAAGCCGTAGTTCAGCCATTCTCCAGAAATTGAAGCCATTTTGAGAAAAAGCTGTCGCCAGCTTATATGCACTAAAAAATAAAATTTATCGTTTTTGCAGTTGATTGAGATCATTTAATTCTTATTGCCTAACCATTTTCGAGATAATATATGCACATTCGGATGCAAAAACCTCATAAATAAGAAAACTACGTGTCATTCAATAACATAGGGGTCTTGAAATTCCCATGTCGCCAAGCCAGTTGTCTTTATACCTTTCTCATTGTTTTCTTCAAACAAAGCTTACATACTGAGAAAATGTTATCAATGTGTGCGGAATATATAGGGACCCGAAGTTTTAAAGGTATTTATGCATATTTTTCATATTTTCACTACTTTTAACATCCAAGTGCATGTGTCGCCACAAGAGCCTATTTTCCCGTAACGACTTTTATTTGTTCCTAAATTGCTAAAGAAAAGTATCGAGAACACACCATTAACACCTTATCAAATGCGCAAGGTATTAAACTTATCGGGAAAACATATTTTTTAACAAATATGTTGTTGATTTATACTATACAGACAAATAAAAACGAAAATTGAAATGTCGTATTTCAAACGCTATGCTTCCATAACGCTCATATCTACAAAAGCAGAATGCTCTTGGTGAAAATAAATGTAGTAGGCGATGAAGCAAGAAAAGGGAATATATTCAAAACTATAACATTATGAATATCAGTTAGATTCAGAATTTGGTCACTGTTTTTGTTCGTTGGTCATTATGCTTCCATAACTGTTAGTTTCCATAACGTATTTATAATCTGAATTTGCGTCAACTGAATCACACAAATCTATAAGAAACATTTAGTTTTAACATGGAATGTCTCTGTATATGACAATGGGATCAATTTACACGTACGCATTATGAGGATTTCCGACTGGGGATACCGTGAAACATATGACTATATCGGTTGATTTCAACATAGTGACTTCGTAACTCATAAAACTATGAACTGTAATCATAAAATGATTTTTCTGTACGCTGTCTAGACACACTACCCAGGCTAAAACCATTGTAGTCGATTGACTGTCATATTTTGAATAAACAAATCAGTATGTAATAGATTTCTCTGTTACGGAAATTAGCGTTATGGAACATATGCTTTTTAATGTTTCTTTTATGGCTATCCAAGGCTACCAAATTCAAAACGTTTTTCGTATTCTACATAAGTATTGCACATTAAACTATCAGAATAGACATAACTATTGATGTTAACCTTTCAAATAGTTGTTAATGTGATACCAAAACAAAAATAAAATGTTTATTTGCCCTTAGTAATGCAGATAAACGCAGAAAAAAGAATTGTAGTGGAATGACTAATAAAATTAATTTACAGTGAGCTAATTGGTGAAAAGAGGCGTATATACCAACTGACTTTTTATCCGAAAATGGAAAAATATTTAGGGAAAACTATAGAAAAATGTTCATAAAATGAAACGATAAATATATAATGAGTACAAAACTACAATATTTTAAGTTGTTGTGTCACATGATTCCACACCATGAATGTGGACATTTCTTTTTCAACATATGACATGGGTAATATGCTGAGCATGAGATATTGTAGAGCATCAATGGAAAAAGGTATGTCTATTGCATCTCTGGAATGAACTATAAAAATCAAGAACCAAGACACAAAAAGAATTGTTTACTGACACCATTTGAAAGACCATTAAAACTGTATTAAGTTTCTCTCCTTTGCATTTGAAAATTAAACATACTATATAGCTTGTGTTATAAAAATGTGTACAGTGTTTTACAATTCATAGGTCATAATACACTGGAGAGAAGTTTAGTCTCAATTAAAACAAATGGTAAAAGTAACAAGTCTGTGCAATTTAACACCATTTTGACCAGGTAACAATTTCTCATATACAGTATTGCTACACGAGAAAGGTACTCATTGATATGGCTAACAAGAAACAGATATTTAAAAGGATGCAACGTCCTTCACCCAGCAGAATCCCGAAAGCTTATTGCGATTAGACAGGGGGGGGGGGGGGGGGGGAGGCTTCGTAAAAGCAGACAATAGCACAGTTTTAAATAATCATAAATGCAACGTAACAGTAACTAAAATGTAACAATACAAAGGCACACACTTATGATTATCTGTATACTCTTTATTTTGAAGACGTATCCTTTAAAATCTAACAAGCAGACTGTCTAGAAGATCTTAAGAAAATGAAGGCATAACAAACTTTTATGACATTTTTTTCGTTCACGTCATCCTTAAATTGCACATGTCATAAATAGTGTGTCTTTGCAATACAAACTGTGGGGAGAGAATGTCTGTAACTATTCAACGCGAACTCTGACTAGACGTTTTTTATTAACTATCTCCCAACAACAAAATTTCAGACAGATTCAAGGTTATGGGGTGTACAAACGACAAAGCTCGATGTTACAAAGTGCATAAAATTTGCAAAATTTAAAAGAGGGCGGAAAATGGAAAAATCCTGAAGACGATTTCAAGATTCATAAAATGTATGCCAGTTAAATGACTGCAATAGAAAAATACTAGAGAATTGATGAACAGCAATTAATATAGCCCCAAAAATCATACAACCAAGAGATTTACAAATACTTGAAATCATGAAGTAACAATCATTCATAATTTGGTTGGCGATTTGTAAAATTATGCCATATATTCCACAAAACAACAATCATTTTCCATAACATATGCTCCGTAACTAATATATTTTACAAGAAAGCTTTATTAGTGTTTTAATTTCGATAGAGAGGCAAGGTGAGTTTAACACACGTACGCAGGTATCCTTACTGGTGCTTTAGGAACGGATCTTCACTCGATTCTGGTGTTTATAATTTAATATTTCAAATTTATAAATTTACCAAGGTTTTGAGGTAATTTCATAGAATTCTTTAAGTCATTTTTTCCTAAAATGTTATGAAACTTTTCATTTGCATTACATGAAATATTTATAACAATTGAGATATCATTAAGCGAATAATTTGGAGATATCGAAACTCTGTTCCAAATCAAGAAACAATGCATATGCTCCGTAACGAAGGGGTGGTCTTTGTGAATGTGTGTTTACGTTTTATACGGAATGCTCCAACGGACATACTTGTGTTTTTTCTCAAGCTCTTTAATACGACAATAATTAGTTACAACATTTAATGTACTATTTCAAGCCATTTTTGAGTAACAAAAAAACTTCACAAGCCCCCATATAAACAATCAAAAGAACTGTAGAATATAAAGGTTTTCCGTTTTAATGAAACACATTATTAAAGGTCAATGTCACGGAAAAATACATTTTTATACCCCCAGTTATGCTTCACCATCAAAATGGACCCTATCAGTTCTATTTTCGATCTTTGATTGTGCTCTAACGCTTTAAAAACTAACCGTCAGTACACAATCTATGCTCCATAACATGCCTTTTTTCATACTTACTTTGATGGATCATAAAAATCGTTTGGTAAAAATGGTGTGGGTTAAAATTTCAGAAATAACGCCTGAAATATTATTCTTTAGAAATAATGCAAAACCATATGAATTGCAAATGGTCGAAAAATCATTTTTTCTCAAATCAAAATGGCTTCAATTTCTGGAGAATGGCTGAGTTACGAGATTTTATAACAACACCGACGGTTTATCAAAACATAACGTTAAACCTAGTCTATTGTTGGCACAAAATTCTTTGCCATTGGCATGTCGATTGTTTTGATTGTCAGTCGATAAATCGATGCAATAACACGAGCAACGATTAACAATTGGGGCATGACATTTTTGTGATCGTCCATTGGCTAATTGATGTTTTTGATTGACAGTCGGCACTTGGGAATTTGTACAGCGTGCGATGCTGATTAGATACAATGTGTCAATCATAGATAACTGGACTGTTGACAGAGGTTTTATGTGTGCCATGTATATAGTGTGTTTATATTTTTTTTTAATTTCCTTAACCCTTTCTCAAAAGGCATTATCGTTTTGATTTGAGCGCTACTGCAGACGGAAATATTCATGTTGGTAACCTATAGATAGAATTCGCGTAAAATATAGCACAGAAAATATTGATGCAAAAGGAGAAAATGCTGACTATCAGCATTTTCTTCTTTTGCCTCAATGTTTCCCCAAGCCATTTCTGTTATGGACGTCAAAAACAGGTCTTGTTTGGCAAAGGGTTAATATTTTCTACCATATCATACTAGGACGTCGCGCACGGTATTGCGACCAATTTATGTAACGTCAAAATATAGAAAAATGTTGCACGTAAACGTTGCGCGTAACGAATATTTCTTTATTATTCATGTTTTATTTTCCTTATATTGTAGGGAAAAGTCAAGCGGCGTCGTTTAATTACAATAAAATTCATACCTTTAAGTTGACTTTGTTTTTTAATAATCGTTTGACCTGGGTGTATTGCCGCGACATTTAAAACTACTATTTCCCAGATTTGGACCAAAAAATTGTCAAATACAAACGAAATGTACACTTTTTAAGCTTTATATGACCTGATTAAATGATTACGAGAAACTATTGAAGCAACGACTCATTTTTTCGCAACTTGATATCAAATTCATGAAGCGATGTCAAAAGTAGGTCGAAACAGTAGGACATGCGACTTTCTTAAATGACGTCACAACATACATGATGACGTCATATTGAAATTTAAGTATGAATCTCGTTTGAATCATGGTCCGCGCTGTATGCGCATGCGCAACAATTTAAAAATATTTCTAACCCCATCAGTGATGGGGTTGAATTTAGGCTTGGATTCTCCCTAAATTCAGCTATCTGTCTTGTAATTTCGGCTCATTCTCTGTCTGAATCGCATATTATTAACCATCCCGAGGTGGTCAACACAAAAGTTTTGCATATTTTTTTCAAAAAATTTCATTTTTTGCAATTAGACCATCTGTTACCGTCGCCCTTTAAAACACTGGTGGTATTTAACCATATGTTAAAAAACTTTTTTAAAACACAATTTGCAATTATTACTTTTTCGCAACAAACATACACTATCAAAACTATCAACACGAAGGAAAAATTGTCTTAGCTATAAAAAAAAGATATCTGTGATTTCTGTTGTCTGTGTGATATTTGCTTATTACACCCCGTAAATATTGTGTCATACAGAGTTGTTTATTTTGGTTTAAAATTGGGGAAAAAACAATAAATATTATAGCTTGTTCAAATAAATTAAACTTGTATAGTTATGAAACAATATATATGCCTACTTGTAAAACATGTTTAAGAGTGGATATATGAAACACGGGCCTTCTCGTATAGAGAATAGTGGGATTCATGTAATTATGAGGGAATAATTTGAAAGATACACACGAAGAAACTTTAACATGATTTTGTTACTTTTAGTACATTTTAGTGTTCGAAAGAAAGCAAACAACTTTACATTTGATAATAACCGATGCCCTTAACACAATTTGCGTTTGTTATAGATTTTCCAAAATATTCAGATAATTTGTTCAACACCCGAATAATCAATCGCTTTAAAGTCGACGTTAAACGTCCATTTTGACGTAAATTTAAGGCGGTGGACATTTCTGTTTTACCTGGGAAAAATTCTGGCGTTTCTCCTATAATGATGATACGCATCTACATGTTATATCATTTTAAAGATATTGTAATGAACTAACTAGTATTCAAAATATCGATGTTCAGAATTCGGAGAATCAAAAAATATTCATGTCAAAAGGCGCACCAAAACATTTTTGCGCGAAAAAACGCAGGGGGTGGACATTTCTGTTTTACCTGGGGAAAATCAAATTAAGACATGAAAACGGCGTAATAGATCGTTCATATTTCATACATCTTTTGTCGGTATGATGAACTTGATTGTGCACGAAGTTTGAATGAAAATAATTCGACTGTATTCATTTCAAAGACAGTGAAAAATCGCGTTTTAATGAAAAATTCCAGAAAATGGCTCACGTCACGCGCCAATGCGAGCTTGTTTTTCCATTATTCTGACTTTAATCTTTGCTTGTATTTTACAGCAATCGTATCAAATGATAGAAAATAGGATAAACAAACGCTAAGTACTATCTTTAAATTTGTGATTTTTTATGTTACACGTCACGCTTTAAAACGGGTGTCTTTTCCGTTAAATTTTAACCGAAATTCAGGACTTTCCGGTGTTTCAGGTCCATGTAAAACTATAGACAGACAGGTTCATGTATACAGAAAGAGTATCTACCAAGAAAACGATTCTCAATTAAATATGTGTCTTTAACCAGCACAGGTTTCATTCGTGAACCGGAATTTTCACGACTGGTCGCAATAACGTGCGCGACGTCTAGGAGAATAACTGTCTGTCCTATTCATTCTAGTGCCTACCTCACTTTGCAATTCAGACGGGTAAAATTTTTGTTGTTTAGGATAGGGTTAACCTATTCCCACACAGTGACGTTTTTGTATAGCTCACGATAATTGAACTGGCAGAGCAGCCCTAGCCAATAGGCTGGGATGCTCTGCCAGGTCATTTTTCGTGAGGTATTATACGTTACTCCAGAAAACTAATTGGAAAAAAAATTGTGGAAAGTGAAGAATTTGCTTGTGAGAAGCAATTTTTTTCAATATCCACAATGTTTTCTAACACTAATTGCAAAGATTTTTAACCCTTTCCCAAACGACAACATTTTTATGTTGGTTGTATTTTAAAGCAACTGTAGACAACAAAATTGAAATTAAAAAGAAAGGACTTTGTGCACAATATAGCACAGAAAATATTGAGAGAAAAGGAGAAACTGCTGGTAATCAGCAGTTTCTTCTTTTGTTTCTATGTTTTCCCAAGCTTTTTCTCATAAAGGACGTCAAAACCAGGTCTTGTTTGGGAAATGGTTTAACCTAGCTAGCTAGACAGAGTATCTAGGTACCATGAAGCAAACTACAAAACGAAGATGAGCATATCATATGATTTTTATTTTCCGATTTTTAGAGTTATCATATAATGATTATAATAGTAATGTAATTCGGCACTGTATGCACTTAAAATATTGTTTTACAAAAAAAACAAACATCATATTTGCAAATTTCCCATGCAGGTACTGATAACCAGCATTTTCTCCTTTTTTCTCAATATTTTCTATGTTTAATGTTGTCTTTTTTACAATGAATTGTCACCCTTTTCGGTATGCAATTTGAATTTGGACCAGCCTAAAACTATATTGCATAGAAATAGCAAAACCCCCCTAAAATAAGTCGGATCTGGGAAAAAAGCTCTTATACCATTTGAGACCAACATGGATTCGAATCAGCCTGTATTTTAAAACAGCCTACAGTCTGATCCAGGTCCATTTGTTCTCTGATAGCTTCTTGGTAAACTGTACTGATCTAAGTGAAAAATGGACACTTATATAAATAAGTTAACACATTCCAAAACAGCAAAATTTTAGTATGGTCCAATTAAAAAGCTACTACAAAGTAGGCCCTACAGAATATATGTTGGAGAAGATAAAAATTATATATACAATAGCCCAGAAAATATTGAGGCAAAAGGAGAAAACGCTGATTATCAACATTTTCTTCTTTTGCTGCAATGTTTTCTCAAGCCTATTAGAATTCTATATTAGGAACGTCAAGACCAGGTCTTGTTTGGGAAAGCTAAAGGTACATGTATTTAGGCATAACTTTATCAGCTGGGTGTGTTAACTATTTCCCAAACAAGACCTGGTTTTGACATCCCTAAAGAAAACATTGAGGCAAAAAAAGAAAAGAAAATGCTGATCATCAGCATTTTCTCCTTTTGCCTCAATATTTTTTTAATCATATAATAACTAATATCTGACTTTTTTCAACATTTATTTTGTCATCTGTCACAGCTTTTGAATTAGACCACCCTAATTTTTTCTAGTTTTTGAAAAGGTTAAAATGTAGCCATGTGTCCATGGTAACAACCACTCCGGTAACCATATTCACGGTGGATAATCCCATGATACAATATTTTCAGAAAACCTTCAATAATTTTGTAAATACTGGACCGATTTGAATTCGGTTTAAAGCAGAGAATGTGGACAGACATCACGCATTGGATGGACGTGTTGGATTTTTGAAAAATCAACTGATAAAAAAGTAATTGAAGATAAACCAAAATTTTGGTTTATCTTCAATAACTTTTTTATCAGTTGATTTTTCAAAAATCCAACACGTCCAGCTTATTCCTGGCATTTTCTACCTTCTCTGCTTTAAACCGAATTCAAATTGGTCAAGTATTAAAAAAAGATATTGAAGATTATCGGAAATTCTGAGTCACGTGATTATACACCATGATATTGATAATCTTGGTAGAAATAAAATTTTTGTGTAAGATTTTACACTGTCTGGGTGAATTCCGAGTCCAAAAATCTTCAACAGCCCATGATGTATCCTGAAATGTTTCCATGGTAACAACTTTTCGTGTAACCATGACTACAATCTTGGTAGACATAAAATTGTTGTGTCAGATTTTACACTGTCTGGGTGGATTCCGAGTCCAAAAATCTTCAACAGTCCATGATGTATCCTGAAATGTTTCCATGGTAACAACCACTCCGGTAACCATGACTACAATCTTGGTAAACATAAAATGGTTGTGTCAGATTTTACACTGTCTGGGTGGATTCCGAGTCCAAAAATCTTCAACAGTCCATGATGTACCCTGAAATGTTTCCATGGTAACAACCACTCCATGTAACCATGACTACAATCTTGGTAAACATAAAATTGTTGTGTCAGATTTTACACTGTCTGGGTGGATTCCGAGTCCAAAAATCTTCAACAGTCCATGATGTACCCTGAAATGTGGTAAGAAAGAAATATATTTGTGAGTCAAGATCTGGAAAAAGGTCCTTTAAGGCTTTGGAACCCAAAAAGGTTCAAGAGCAGCATGTGTATACACACAATCTGATCATGAACCATGTTGGTCTCCAATAGTCTCTTTGTGACGTGTAGCAACTTAGAGGCAGCAGTATGGATCCCAGTCAGATTACTTTTAGGCACATCCTAATCAGGAAGCTCCATTGTCTTAAATGTTATAAGGGACCTTTTTTCAGATCATTGTTCCACTATAACATTGTGAAAAACCTAGGTCATTGAAAACACAAACTATCCTAAAAGTATTACTTTGCTGTTTTAGCTGTATCTCTAATAGATCATGAAATATGGACAAGAATAAAGTTTTTGCGGACGCCGCTGCTGACACCGCCTACAAAATCTTAGGGTATGACAATAGCTCTTCCGAAACTTTTGTACTGGGCATTGAGCTAATAAAGGAATTTACCCCCACAAAAATAACCAGTTAAACAGTATTGGGATAACAAAGCATAGAAAAACAGGAAGATGCTGGCAACACAGCATGGACACCTTTACCTTTCCATCTTACATAATCATAAGTCAACATACCTTAAATGCAAGATGTCTGCATTTAAAATCTCATTATCCACGTTCCACACTGTTTTACTTTTTTGTTCTTCCCTAGCTTTCTTTTTCTCCTCCTTTTTCATCGCCCTTTTCTTCCGCTTTGCTCGATCTTTTTCCGCAAATGTCATTCTATATGCTGGACCGACAAGTCTTTGAGGTTCTGCGTTCGCTGATCGGACAGTTCTGACACCGTTGATATCAACAGACTGAAAATGAAGTACAATTAGCCCATTACCAGACTGCCAAATATTAGGCTGGTCCAATTTTAAAGACAGCATTTTGTAAAAATGAGTTTCGAGCTAAGCCTGTGGTTAAATGTAGTCTAAAATGGATAAAATCTACTAACTTACATTTGCTATTGGTCATAAACAAGCTATTAGAAACACTATGGATCTGGATCAGACTGTGCGTATGCAAAGGCTAATCTGGATCCATGTTGTTCTCAAATGCCTTGAGGGACCTTTTTCCAGATTTTTCCAGATCATGGCTCAATTGTTTGTTTTCAAAATGAGAAATCAAGTAGATCACGTGACCCTAAATTCCAACAAGAGTGCCATGGTCACAATAAACGCCGCCCCAGAGACTAAGTTAAAAGGGGGAATAACTCAGGCAAAAATCAATGAACTATAAAATCCTTCCTTCATGCACATCTACCAATTGAGGTGACAACATTGACCAAGTTTCAAAAAGTTCCAGCCAGAAACTTAGGAAAAGTTGCACTCACAAGAAAAGTGGACATATGTATGTACGGATGGATGGACGGACGGCGGAGAAGATGACGCCAATATACGACCGCCTCCGGCAGCGTATAAAAATAGAGCAAAAGAAACTTACCACTACTTCCTCTTCCGACCCACTACTATTATCTTCCTCACTATCCGAATCTAAACTATCCACTACCATCTCAACTTCCGTATTAGTCCTTTTAAAAAGTTTCTTTGACGGGATTGTTTGCAGACTCCCTTTCCGTAACATTGGCGGTTTTGACTTAGATTGCGTATTTGTTGGTTTTGGCGTAGATTTTCCACTGTCAACAACATTGTCATCATCATCATCATCACTTAAATCGTCAATTTCCAGAATTTCCACTGATCGCGATAAAGCACTTTCTGTTTGTCGTTTACGTCGTTCCAGTTCGTAATCTAGTTCACTGTACGAATAGTCATTGTAATTAAATCCCGTGGGAAGACGAAGCCGGAATCTGATCTCTGTGGCTTTTATATGTTCAACAAATGGAAAATCAAACTGAAAATATGAAAAGAAGAAATGAGCCAGGATCTGGAAAAAGGTCCCTTAACCCTTTCCCAAACAAGACCTGGTTTTGACGTCCCTTATAGAAAAGTCTTGGGAAAACATTGAAACAAAAGAAGAAACTGCTGATAACCAGCAGTTTCTCCTTTTGTCTCAATATTTTCTATGCTATATTTTACACAAATCCTATCTTTAATAACATCCATTTTGTCATTTGTGGCAGTTTTTGAAGTGGATCACCGTAAAATTTTGTCGTTTGGGAATGGGTTAAAGCATTTCAGACTTACCATGTTTCCAGGTAGGCTTGTACCACAAAGCAGTGTGGCTGTGATCGGTGCTACTCTCGTACGGTTGCTACAAATCATGAAGATGCTATTTGAGGACATCATGGATCCTGATCAGACTGTGCGTATGCACAGGCTGGTCTGGATCCAGGTTGTGCTCAAATGCCTTAAAGGACGTTTTTGCAGATCCTGGCTCAAATTATGACTTCTGTGTCAGTGTGTGGCAAGGTCTTTTTCGAAGGCCCCAGACACAAAATATGACTATCAACAAAACTCTGAGTTTGGATAACTATAAAACTGTAATAACTGATAACAATTTTATTACCCAAGCAATTTCCTCTTCATTTTCCACAATGCTTTCCAAAGCTTTTATGTACATTAACATCAAAACATCATTATGAGGTAATGGGTTAAGTCCCCTTTTTCTGTGACCAAATTACAGAATCCTAACAATATGGACTCAGGAGGGATATTCTTTCTTTATCTTTAATTGTTATCTATGCCATAACATACAATTTATTTTCTCCATAACATTAAAAAAAAAAGCAATCTGCAACATCTTTCAGCAATTTCAAGCAATCCAAAGTTGTGTCGTCTTGGAAAGGTCTAAGATTTATTGAATGGGGTTACCATTTTAACACTACATTCAACAATTATCCAGTCATATGATGTAAGCTGGTGGCACTAACCATGTTTTCCTGGTATTTCTTGCACCTGTACAAAAACAACATCCTGCTTTCCCAACTTAGCAGATTCATTAACATTTTTATCCATTGGTGAGAAACAAATGACTTTAATTGTTAAATTTCAGAAAGTGTTAGAAATCAAGCCCGTGTCCCCTGTATTGATAGACTCTTGACTTAACCCTTTTCCAAAAAAACAAAAAAACTAGGGTAGTTCAAATTCAAAGATGTTGCAAACGACAATTTTGAGTAAATGAATTAAACATTAGTTGGTCTGTTGGGGTAGAAAGCATTGTGGAAAATGAAGAAATTGCTTGTCACAAGCAATTTCTTCATTTTCACAATGTTTTCAAAAGCCATTATCTCGTAGGGAGTTAAAAGAGTCCTTGTGTGGGAATGGGTAAACTGGCTCAGATATCGGGGCTCAGCAGAAAGAGTTAAAAGCAAAATAAATACTTAAACAGATCTTACTTGATCTTTATTATTGCCTAATCTTTTTATTAATCGTATAAACTCTTTTCTGTCTGTCTCTTTAACGAGTGCCAGATCGATTGTCCCATCGTTTAGATGCGTATATTTGCTGAGTCCGCGCGGAGCCATTTCCGAACGTCCCGTGATTGTAAACAAACCAACGTTCATGTAGTCACCTTTCACAGACCTCCAGGGTGTCTCTTCATGCTGGGCTAAATCTGGTGAATAAAAACATAGAAATTAAACCTTTCCCAATCTATGGAATTATGGATAATTCAAAGTTCACAGGGGTAACAGAATATGACATAATTATTGTGGCAAATATTTTAATTTAATGTGTTGGAAAACATTGGAAGAAAAGGAAAAATGGGGCAAGCAATTTCTCATTTTTCCACATTTTTTTCTTTTCAGTAACATATACATTTTCTTCTTTAAAAATAAATTAACTTATCATCTGTCCGCCTTTTAGGTTAGACCTAAAATTGTGCTATTTTGAGAAGGTTGTTTGTGAAAGGATAGTCTGAAAACACTTTTATTATGACGTGACATTGGTATCAAGGCGCAGAGGTATATTGTTTTCACATATTTTTCCTATGAGGTATGTCACAAAATAAAGCTTGGGATAGGGTTAACCCTTTCCCAAACAAGACCTGATTTTGATGTGTGTCTAGTTGAAAAAACTTTGGAAAACATTGAGGCAAAAGAAGAAAATGCTGATAATCACCATTTTCTCCATTTGCCTCAATTTTTTCTGTGCTATATTGTAATTATGCCTATCTTAAACAACTTCAACTTTGTTGTCTGTAGCAACTTTCAACTTACACTGGTCTAGAATTTCAATGTTCGGGAAAAGGTTAACAAACTTATCTTATGAGGTATGTCACAAAATAAAGCTTGAGAAAGGGTTAAGAAACTTTGGAAAGAATCTACAGAGGAAGATCAGTATTTTCTCCTTTTCTCATATTTCATTTTTTGATTGATATTGACTGCATATCTTTGAATTTTGCCAAGCCTGAATTTTTCATCAAGAAGAGGGTTAAGCACAAGCATTTTGACAAGGAGTATGTCACTATCATTTGATTCAGCAAATTGGTGAAAGGCTCATCATTTTCTGCTTGGCGTTTTGTTGTTGTTGTTGTTGTTTTTGGCACAAGAAATTTCTTCATTGTTTTCTACATAGAAAGACCAATCAATGTATCAAATTCATTAACTTGAAATCGTCATCTGCAGTTTCTTTGAATATGGATCAGTCTAAAATTTTGCTGTCTGGTAATAGATTAACCTATCACTGAACAGAAAAATTCTGGACTGGCCCAAAGTCAAAGATGATGCAGACGAAAACTTCCAAGTGAACATCTTTTAACATTTTTTGATGATTTTGGATAGAAATATTATGGGAAATGAAGAAATTGCTTGTCACATGATGTTTTCCAAAGCCTTTTTCTTTCTTTCCCAAAGTCAAAGATGATGCAGACGAAAACTTCCAAGTGAACATCTTTTAACATTTTTTGATGATTTTGGATAGAAAACATTATGGGAAATGAAGAAATTGCTTGTCACATGATGTTTTCCAAAGCCTTTTTCTTTTGGGGCATCAAAATGTGGGAATGGGTTAGATATGGATCATCCGAAATTTTGCCATCTGGTAATGGGTTAAGCAAAAGTACCTTCCCTACCAGTGTGCCATTCCAGAGGGGGCTAATTAACCCATTCCCACACAAAGACGCCTTTTGACACCCTTTAAGAAAAATGCTTGGGAAAACATCGTGGAAAATGAAGAAATTGCTTGTGACAAGCAATTTCTTCATTTCCCACAATGTTTTCCATCCAAAAAGACGTAAAATTTAAAAATTCTATTAACTTTAAATTGTTGTCTGCATATTCTTTCAATTTGGACCACCCTAAAATTTTTGCCGTTTGGTAATGGGTTAAACACTATAAACACAAGCACCTTACCTACAAGTGTGTCGCTATCATTTGATTCAGCTAGAGGGTCAAAGGCCTGTACAAGATCTTGCGTAACTTCATTATCATCAGGGGTATCTGCATTCCAGCATATGTCACATCTATAGAAAAAAACAAGAGCCGTCATAGACAGGTTATGCTCCCTACCTAAGTATTTGTCACAACAAGAGCTGTCCGAAGACAGCGCGCTCGACTTTCTAAGTGCTTAGTATAAAGGGGGCATAACTCCAAATAGAGTGGTCCCAGGGTCATGGGCCCTAATAGTAAGGTAGAGGGTGTGATGGTGAATAAGTATTCCAAGTTTGGGTTGAATCCCTTCGATAGTATGGAAGTTATTGATGTTTGAAAAAACTTTAACCTTTGTTGCAACGCCAACACCAACGCCAATGCCCGGGTGACAGTATAAGCTCTCATTTTCTTCGAAAAGTCAAGCTAAAAAGAGCTATCATACATTTAGCCACCATTTCCCATGATAGATTTTTTGTACACACAATATTTTTTATAGAATATAGTCTAGATTATATCATTTATCATCCTAGTACAAAATTATATTTCATTAAATTCTACCTATTACATGAAGAAAAATAAGAGAAAAACTAATTTCTATGTTAAAGCCATTTTTTCTGTGAAACAGCCTCAAATTAAGTAACGGAGAAAAAGGTCCCTAGGGATTATCCTAGGGAATTCACATGTGAAGTTCATTGAATTTGGTCTAAGGGTTGCTGAAATCTGACTGTGGACAGACAGACGGAAGGACTCTGTATATGAGCCAGAATCTGGGAAAAGGTCCCACTATGACATTTGAGGCCAACATGGATACATTTAACCCTTTCCCAAACAGCACAATCTTAAGGTGATCCACTTCAAAAACTGCCACAGACAACAAAATGGAACTTGCTAAAGACAGATTTTGTGTAAAATATAGCATAGAAAATATTGAGACAAAAGGAGAAACTGCTGGTTATCAGCAGTTTCTTCTTTTATTTCAATGTTTTCCCAAGCCTTTCTATTAGGGACGTCAAAAGCCAGTCTTGTTTGGGAAAGGGTTAAGTCTGCCTCTAGGTTCAATCTGCTAATAACCCGTGTAACTCTTCAATCAATCAGAGAATAGCATGGATCTTGATCAGACTGTGTCTAAGCATGGTCTGATCTTGATCCATATTGGTCTCCAATGCCACAAGGGCACTTTTTCAAGACCTAAGCTTATATATCATTGCTTTCAACAAAAACCTCGTAACTGCAGCTAGTTTTAAGCTGCAGTTATGAGGTTTATGTTGATAAGCGGCCGTATGTAGCCTGACATCCCGTGGTTTCGATAGCCTTATCTAAAACCATGTGCTTGCATATTTACAAACTGATTTTATAAAATTCTGACCATCTCAATAGATTCAAGAACCAAAGTTCTAGACATAAAAAATAGAATACAACATTTGTAAACAGACTAACAAAATAGATTGGCCAGAATATTCAAAGCATGTCATCACGCAGCGTCGAGGTGAGGCTCTCATCATTCGGATAGGGCTTTGTTTTTGTTCCTATTTAAAGCACTAGGATGACCTAATAACAATCGCAATTTTTTGGATGGGGACTCGCTCAACCGTGGAGAAAATCAAGCGTCTTGAAAACTTTTCTAGGATGGAAAGAGGCTTGGATAAGGTTGAATGATTTTTACCCTGACCTTGATTTTCTAGTTTCTGTTTTGTTTTGCAAAATATATAGTTTGTTCATGTAAAAATCAGGTGTCTCCAAATTTCTTTGACCAAAGACTTTGTTTGCAACAACAGCATTTAGATGCACAAGGAATGGTTCTCAGATTGTAAGCACTTCTGAAAATAACAAGGCTATCGAAACCATGTGACCTATCGAAAGCATGAGAGGAAAGGATACAATAATATTGGGCTAAGCCTGCGACTTACCCTTGCCAGCAAGGAATATTACGTTTTGCTGAAGGTGGTCTTTCTGCAGGAATGTATTCTACATCACATTTATATGACCTGTTCAATAAAATACAAAATATATTATAACTATTATAACTATTGTGCATGGTACAAGCCTTGCCAAGTCATTGCTATATTAAAAGTGAAGCAACCAGTTGGAAAGACACCAGATTGTTAAAGAATAGTAACCGTAGACCTATAACAAGTCAGATATTCCGCATCACTAGTGAGGAATTGGGAATACTGTACAATCATAAGAAAGTGAGTCATAAGTCAAAACTGGCAAAAGTCAAAACAGGCAAAAGTTAAAACTGGCAAAAGTCAAAACTGGCTGGCCCTTTCATTGGGGTGACACAATGATAAACAAAGTCTTTACAGCAGGGAATCATATTATATTACTACATTATACAGAAAACCTTTCTTTTTCACAACATATTTGTCGTCTGCAGCAGCTTTCAAATTTGATCACCCTTATTTTCTGTCTTTTGGAAATTGTTAAATTGGCAATTTATTTGAAACAAAATAGTGAAGGACAAATGTTATGTTCAAACAACAAAGGAAAATGCTTTCTAACATACCTCAATTTAGCTTTAGTCAAAGCCTTTACAAAGGCTGCTTCCAAGCCCCGTCGACCCAAGGCCTTGTATCGCTTTCTCAAGGCAAGAACATTACCAGCGAACCCATACTGACAATTAAAACACCACTGTTGGAACTTGTCATCGACGTAGAGGGAGCAGACGTCTACAGGGATCTTTTCCCCCATGACAATGTGTAAAGCTGCTGTGATAGGATCGTCTGTCCCCATAATGGATCGAGCTGTGTCATTCGTGGATCCTTATGTTCATAAAGAAACATGTAAATTTTTGTCATTAAATAATATCCAAAACAGCAAAACCAATTAGGCTTTACTGATTTGCAACATACAACAAATTGGATAATGATAAAAATAGGTGTGATGTAACCTATATGACAGAAAATATTGAGGCAAAAGAAGAAAATACTGATCCTCAGCATTTTCTTCTTTTGCCTCAATGTTTTCCTTGGTACAGTTAGATTTGGCAATTATGTACCAAGGGTACCAAGAGACTAATCAAAGAGAGAGCAGACATCTGTAGGGATCTTCTCCCCCATTACAATTTGAAGTGCTGCTGTGATAGGGTCGTCTGTCCCTATAATGGATCGAGCTGTATCATTCGTGGATCCTAATATTTGTAAAGAAACATGTGAATTTTTGTCATTTATTATATCCAAAATAGCAAAACAAATTAGACTATACTGATTTGCTCAGTGCAACAATATGGATTATGGTAAAATCAGGTGTTTTGTATGCTATATGACAGAAAATATTGAGGCAAAAGCAGAAAATGCTGATACTCAGCATTTTCGTCTTATGCCTCAATGTTTTCCTTGGTACAGTTAGATTTGGCAATTATGTACCCAGGTCACTTTGCAATGCACAGTTTGAAGACAGCAGCAAGAGACTAATCAAAGAGAGAGCAGACATCTACACGGATCTTAAAGTATTTTTGGGTAGAAAACATTGTGGGAGATGAAGAAATTATTTGCCACAAGCAATTTCTTATTTTTCACCATATTTTCCAATACTTTCATCTTTTAGGGAGTCACACAGATTTTAAAATAATTTGTGGTAAAGGGTTAAAAGTCCATCTAAAGTTACCCCACCCATCACCTACCTATAGGAATAATACCCAGTGGTATTCTAGCTCGTGTAGGAGTGAACCCAGACTTCTGTTCTATGTCTCGGTATTTCTGTGATGCTGTCAGAAGTCCATCTGCAACCTTGTTGACAGTCCCATCTCCACCCATAGCAACAACACTGAAATATAGGTGTCTGTGTTAAGGTAGTCCATCGCTAAAAAGATTTACTCAAAGTCAGAATTTTTTGGGCAAAATCATTAAAATTTGTCAATGGAAAGTTCCCATTTTTCAATTCTTAACAACACTGAAATACTGACATGCATTATCGCAACATTGGATGAGTGGAATTTCCGCTAAAGTAAAAGTCAAACTCTGGCCATTGTTCTGCAACAAAAGTCGCTTAAATTCAATTTAACATGAAACAAGTTTTTTGGGGTTTTTTTTTTAAATGTTATTTTGCATTCAATTCTGTCTAATTTTCTCTTAGCCCTTTCCAAAGCAAGACTTCATTTTTATGTCCAAAGTAGAAAATGCTTAAGGAAAACATTGAGACAAAAGAAAAAAGGTCTTGTTTGGAAAAAGGTTAAATTGGAACGGCTTAACACTGTGTCATTAACCCGTTATTACTCATTGACACTTTTAGACACCACTCAAGATAAAGGCTTTACAAAACATTGTGGAAAATGATGTAATTGCTTGTTGAAAATATTGTGGAAAATGAAGAAAATGCTTGTTGCAAGCAATTTCTTCATTCACCACAATGTTTTCTACCTGAAAAGACCAAAAAATGTATCATTTATACACTTAAAATTGTCGTCTGCAACATCTTTGAATTTGGACAAGTCTAAAATTGTGAAGTGTGGTAATGGGTTACGGAAATAATTACGCAAGACAAAAAGATGAACTTACCAATCAAAGTCATCCAAGTTTATGTGAACCATCTCCTGCTTGATATGTTCATTATGTTGTACCTCTGTCAAAAACAAGGGGAGACAAGTTAAAAACTATTTTCAGTGATCGTTTTGGAAATTTTGGCTTTTGAGACACTGGCTCACCAGTAAAAGATGATGATGTCTCCTGGCTTATGGCCTAATGCTTTGTTTGTTTTTTTTTTTTTCGTAGGCCATCAACACAGTGGAGATTGTGCATGATGGGATGGGTGAATCCACAGACAAATTTGTCTCGCTTCAGTTAAGACATTTTGAAATAACTTTCCTGTTTCCACATCAGTTTTCAAACGGATTGTTGCATGTACCCCCACCATACTGAGCTCTTTCCACTGCTGTATGACTTACTTGAAAACTTCTTGTACTTTTTGCAAAAATTGGTCCTAACCAACCAGAAAAGGGACACAAAATTAAGATTGTTCTTCTGGTCGGTTGGGGACAATTTTTGGAAAAAGTATGAGGAGTTTTCAAATAAGTCATGTATCTAAGGAAAGAGCTCAGTAAGGTGGGGTTCATGCAACAAACCGTTTGAAAATTGACTCATAAATGGCAATGTTTTTTGCACATTTTTTTACCGGAAGCATGGCTGATTTGTCCGTAGTTGTTTCTGGTCGTAGAGATCAATTTTTGGAAAAAGTCCAAGGGTTCCACAAATAATTCATATATCTGAGAAAAGAGCTCAGTTAGGCAGGGTACAGGCAGAAAACCTTTTGAAAATTGATGCAGAAATAAAAATGTTATTGCAAAATATTTGACCAGAATCAAGATTATTTTGTCTGTAGTTGTTATCCATCCAATGATGCACACTCTCCACCATGAAAAAGTCAAATTCCTGAAAAATCAAATTGATGACATTTGGCTCCAACAGTGTAAGTTTTCATTATCATCACAAGCTATTTCTTTCAAAAATGTTTGTAAAAGCTTTATAGTTATCAGTTATCAGTATGTGTTAAAGGATTTTAACCCATTCCCACACAGTGACGTCTTTTGATGCCCACAAGAAAATGGCTTTGGTTTTCGGAAAACATTGTTGAAAATGAAGAAATTGCTTGTGACAAGCAATTTCTTCATTTTGCACAATGTTTTCTACCCAGAAATACCAAATAATGCAAATTTCCATTCAATAAAAATTGTCGTCTGCAGTATCTTTAAATTTAGACCCCTCTAAAATTCTGCCATGTGGTTATGGGTTAATTTGTAGACTCACCGACACAATCCACGTTGATACCAGCAATTTGCAGTACAGGAAGGACCTTGGCTTTATAGAGGTTCCATGGTGTATTTTTGGTCTTTCTGGGTAGAACATTTTGAGAAATGAAGAAATTGCTTGTCACAAGCATTTTTTTTTTTTCATTTTCAACAAGATTTTTGAAAGAGGTTATTGTTATCACCATGCGTTAAAGGATTTTAATCCATTCCCATACAGTGACGTCTTTTGACGCCCACAAGAAAATGGCTTTGGTCTTTGGAAAACATTGTTGAAAATGAAGAAATTGCTTGTGACAAGCAATTTCTTCATTTTCCACAATGTTGTCTACCCAGAAATACCTAACAATGCTAAATTCCTTTCAATAAAAATTGTCGTCTGCAGTATCTTTAAATTTAGACCCCTCTAAAATTTTGCCATCTGGTAGTGGGTTAACCCTATCCCAAACAAGACCTGGTTTTGACGTCCCTAACAGAAAAGGCTTGGGAAAACATTGAAACAAAAGAAGAAACTGCTGATAACCAGCAGTTTCTCCTTTTGTCTCAATATTTTCTATGCCATATTTTACTCAAATTCTATCTTAAACAACTTCCATTTTGTCATTTCTGACAGTTTTTGAATTGGATCACCCTAAAATTTCGCCATTCGGGAAAAGGTTAATGCATAGACTCACCGACACAATCCACATTGATACCAGCAGTTTGCAGGAGAGGCAGAACCTTGGCTTTATAGATAGAGTTTCCATGTTTGTTGCCAGCATGGGTTTGTAGAAATAGCTTTATGAACTTGGGCCGACCTCGCATCACTGAAATATACAGAACATGGTTGGTTATGATATTGTAGAGACTAAATAATGAATGATGTTCATGGTCAAGAGGTACAGTGCACAATTCGTCGCCTTATTCTTATAATGTTCTAACCCAACTTTTCACACTTTCGAGAAAATCGAGTTTGAAATTTCAACCTTTAATAACTTTTTTACTATGAATCCGATTTCGACGGGAAAAGAATATATCATCCAAATATTTTTGTTCTCTATAATTCTATTACAATTTTAATATTTTGTTGAATACAATTTTTGTTATTTCGGTTTTTCGATTTTCAGATAGAACAGAAATGTAATATTTTTTCCATTTTTTTAAATATTATAATGTTGAATTCCAACGCAGCCAATCATATCTCAATAAAGATGCAGTTAGAACATTATAATTCAAAAACATTGATGGTGGACAATCCGGGACAGAATAAATTCTTTTATTTCATTGGTTGTAATTCAGATAGAACATTTTAATAATTTCTTCATTTTCTCATGGAACACTTTAATACTCAAACTTTTGAATCAGGTGACTTAAAAAAGCTGATTTCATTGGATGATATTCACTTAGAACATTATAATGTTGACAAAAACGTGAAATGGGTACAGATAGAACATTCTGTTACTGGGAATCTATTGAACCAGACTCGATTTCAAAAATCTGTAAGCACCATCAGATAGAACACTCCAAGACGATTCCAACGGTACCAAAATCTCAATTTTCACAAAAAATGAGTTAGAACATTATAAGAATAAGGCGACGAATTTGTGACCAAGAAGTTCCCAGATGTGTGTGCTTAGAGGCAGGACCTTGGCTTTATAGATAGAGTTTCCATGTTTGTTACCAGCATGGGTTTGTAGAAATAACTTTATGAACTTGGGTCGACCACGTATCACTGAAATATATAGAACATGGTTATGATATTGTAGAGTCTAAATGATGGTGTCCATGGCAACAATGTACAGAAGTTCCCAGTTGTTTATAGTAGAGGCAGTACCTTGGCTTTATAGACAGAGTTTCCGTGTTTGTTACCAGCAAGTTTCTGTAGAAATAGCTTTATGAACTTGGGCCGACCTCGCATCACTAAAAATATACAGAAACATGGTTATGATATTGTAGAATCTAAATAATGAATGGTGTGTGTGGTTAAGAGGTGCAGTCTCATACAGTGCACGCCTTTGGCCTGTATTATCAACGATTATACTATTAGTTTTAGCTTAATTACTTGTAACAACAAACCTGATTGGGTCCCAATCTGATTTCTAGCGCTGAATCAGATGTTTTGTTACACAGTTTACACAAAAACGTGGTCGGTAGATTGTTGATAATATGGGCCCCAGGAAACCAAGAAGTTCCAAGCTGTTTGTAGAAGAGGCAGGACCTTGGCTTTATAGATAGAGCAGGGGTTTTCCTAGGCATTTTGAGAAATGGAGTCTAGCTAAATTGGGATATTTTTGAAGTGCAAAATGGCTCATTTTGGGCAAAAAATAAGCAAAAAAATTATTTTTCAGTAGTGAAATAAACCATTTTAAATAGATTGGGAAAAATTGAAGAAAATTTACTTTGGGAACACAGCTGTTTGCTTTGGGAATGCATCCGTTTTCAGGAGGCACAGAAAGCATAGGAAAACCCCTGTTACAAGAGTATCATAAAATGTTAGGATCCAGCATTTTCTTCTGCCCCAAGGTTTTCTCATTTTTTTTTTCTTAATAGCGATGTCAAAACCACTGGCTTGTTTTGCAAAGGGTTTTATATATAAAATATGAGCTTGATTCATATTTACCGTCCATGTATGATGATATTTTTCTGACATACATCGTATTCAGGGCCTCACTAGGATGTTCAAATAGTACAACTCTCTCAGCAAGGTTCTGCGCACCCATCATTATTGGAATGTGTATCGAGAACCCTGAAATGGAATATCGAATCAGAGCCATAGTTAACCCTTTCCCAAACGACAAAATTGTAAGGTGATCCACTTCAAAAACAACAATAAAAGACGAAATGGATGTTATCAAAGATAGGGTTTGTGTAAAATATGAAGCAGAAAATATTGAGACAAAAGGAGAAACTGCTGGTTATCAGCAGTTTCTTCTTTGGTTTCAATGTTTTATCAAGTCTTTTCTATAAGGGACGTCAAAACCAGGTCTTGATTGGGATAGGGTTAAGAGAAAGTGAAGGCTTTTCAACCGATGCAATATTATATTGTTCAACAAACCCTATGTTGTGTCACTCATCATCTCATTGAGATGATTCAAATGAGAACCCACAACACATGGTTTGGATTTGATGTAACAAATTTAAAATGCCTTATCTGTAGCTCTGTCGAATAAAATAGATAACAGTTACAATTCTTGTGCACTGCACTCCTCCATAATGAGATCTATCTACCTATCAAGTTTTCATGATTCTACCTTGTATCCTTTGAGTAATGCTCCGAGCAAGGTTGGTTTCAAACCGACCGACCGACAAACTAACATCATTTGCAAAAAAACATAGCCCCATTTTCTTCAAAAGGGAGCTCAAATATGACCATATTGGTGTCCTTACCACAGGAATGATTGATAGAAGATATTGTCGATGTGACAACAATTTCAGAAATTTGTCAATAATTTTGTCAATACTTGACTAATTTGAACTCGGTTTGAGTCAAAGAATATTGGAACCCATTAGGGATTTGCTGAATGCAAATGATCTTTTAAAAATAAGCTGATAAAAATCTATTGATGACAAACCAAAATTTGGTTTGTCTGTCATCAATAAATTTTTTATCAGCTGATTTTTAAAAGATCTACCACATACAACTAATTTCTGGCATTTTTCCATGTACATCTCTGCTTCAAACCGAATTCAAATTGGTCAAGTATTTACCAAATGTTGATGATATTCTGAAATTTTTGTCACATAATTCCTAGCAGTACACTTGAAATGTTCTGTTTTCCTTACCAATACATAAGCCCTCCTCTTCTGCGTTATTTGTTTTCTTCCTGCGTAGTTGGACTCCAAATATCTCCCGTAGTGCCACACTTTGGTTTTCCTCTGTCTTCTTCCCTTTAAAAATTCCCTTCTTTTTACCTGTGAACATAAAGTATGAAACTCAGATAGTCTGCTATAGATCTACGTTGGTTTTAAATATTGGGAGTTGGGATCTGGAAAAAACAAGATGTGTTGGTGAAATGGCCATTTTTTTAAAATGTTAAGTAAAGGGTTGATAAGGACTATAGGATGACCTTTAGGAAGGTCAAATTGCATGGAAGAAATAGATATTATTGAATTGAAGTTGCATACCAAATTTGAGTTTTGTATGTCAAATACTTTTGGAGAAAAGGCAAATGTTAAGTTTTTGGAGTAAAATGTTAAGTTTTCGTAATGTAAAGGGTTTATAATGGTTAATGAATGACCTTGAGGAAGGTCAAATTGCATGGAAAAGATAGATATCATTAAAAGGAAGTTGCATACCAAATTTGAGCTTTGCATGTCGAATACTTTTGGAGAAAAGGCAAATGGTAAGTTCTCGGACAGACAGACAGATGGACGGACCAAACAACAGACAGACGGACAGACAGATACAAGTAAAACGATATGCCCCCCATCTTTCTATACGGCGCATAAAAATGTTTTTGATGCAGTTATGAAAATAAACTTACAAAAAAAGCTTGAAACATGTCAATCTCATAATTGACAAATAACATAATGTGCAAAATGATTTGTCTATTCATTTAATTAACCCATTACCAGAATCGGAGGAGTCTTTTTGACCGATCTGAATTTAAAGATGTTGAAAATGCCAATATCAAGTGAATAAAATTTAGATGTTTTTGGTCTTTCTGGGTAGAAAATATTGTAGAAAATGAAACAAAAAGCTTATCACAATTGTTTTTCCAAAGCCTTTGAATAATTTATCTTTTGGGGAATCAAAGTGTGGAAATGGGTAAAACCACCGTAAGAAAATGTGTGTTTTCTTTTTGATAAAAAATTGCGAGGTTAAATGAAACTTTTTGCAGACAAATTGTAACAAATTATCTTACGGTCTGTTCACATACAATTCCTCGTCCATATCGCCTCCAAAGATAAGCTGTAAAACTGACCATTTTGGCCATGCTTCATTCGTGATATGGATGCCAAATTGTGTATATGACCAGGCCTTTTAATTGTGTGCTTAAACATCAAAAACATTTTCAAGACGAAGTATCTCTTACTTAATCCTTTCAAAAACAAGACCTGGTTTTTGATGTCCCTGATTGAAAAAGCGAAAGAAGATATTGAAACAAAAGAAAAAAATGCTGAGCATCAGCATTTCCCCCATTTGCCTCCACATTTCCTGTGCTATAATCTTATCATACTCAAATTCTATCTTTATCAACATCTAATTTGTCATCTGCATGATCTTTCAAATTGGGTTGCCCCAAAATAAAGCTGTTCGGGAAAGGGTTCAAAGTTTGAACATTAAAAGCTTTGATGACAGCATGTCCGTACTTGTTTGTCTTACAACATAGACTCTATACTTACCAACAACTAGGGAGCAAAAAGGGCATTTAAACCATTACCAGACAGAACTTTTAAACCTGTCCAAATTCAAAAATGTTGCAGATGACAATATCAATTAGTGAATGAAATTATACATTTTGGGGTGTTTTGGGGTTGAAAACATGTTGGAAAAATAAGAAATTGATTCAGGGTGTCCGATCACGTACAAATGTACGTGAATCACGTAAGATCAACAAAAATCACGTACTACTTTTTCACCCAAAACGTCCAAGAACGTACGCAAAATGAGTCCCTTATCATGTATAAAAATAAGATGACAATCCAACGAAGGAAAATCGAGTTTGCTAGCCGAGTAATAAAATCGAAACTGCCAAATTCGGTCATTCGGATCCCTCTATTTTTTCCCATAATTGTAGTTGACCGAGATACTGCGTTTTTGAGATTTTTTTTTTTAACCAAACGCTTGAAAAATAAAGCGTCTGCATGATCATGGCATCTAAACAGACTGGATTTTTTTTTTATTTCAAATGCACACAATCAGAAAATCAACATAAATAGATGGAAACAATGAATGAATCACTCAGTCTGGAGTGAATCTAAAAACAAAGTTCATGGCTCAGCCAGTTTGGACGGAGAAAGGGGAACAATGCCGATATTAGAGGCTCGGTTGAAAATAGCTTCGAGATCGTAGCCACAAACTGGATGATGTAGATCTATATCTGTTTGTGATCAAAATTCAAAAAGGTTTCGGTAACAGTATTTTAACCAAGTTGAAAACTGCATTAGACTTCTGAAAACAGTCGAAATTTGATTGATTTGCAGGTAATTGAAAGAAAAAAATGCTGAACAAAATGCCTAAACCCTTTCCCAAACAAGAACTAGTTTCATGGGTGAAAGTTTTCAGGCATATGCCTGAAGTTCAGGTTTTTGATTACTCCGAAATGCCCCATTTTCTAGATTTTTACTAGATATAAATACTTTTCTAGGTTTTCAGGTTTTTGAAAATTTTGTACTTTCACCCATGTAGTTTGGATTAAGTTTACATTAAGGAAAAACAGGAGAAATGAAACTTCTGACAATCAGCAAATGTATATTCATTTTTTAGTCAAATCCTATTTTATAGGTAATGATTGGAATCCAATGAGTAGCAACAAACAACATGCGATTTGGATTTGATTTAAAAAAAACCAAAAAAACTCGGGTTGCTTTTCCATTCAAAGCAAATAAATGTATCCTGGTGTGTTTTATGTGGTAAATTTGGAAATGGATTGTGTTAACAAAATTAATGTTAACCCATATAAATACAATTATTAAGTCTAAAGTGTTTCCACTATTTAATATGTTTAATACTTCTACATCACAGAGTCAATAAATAGAAGAATTGTCTAAATTTGGCATTAATTTTCTTGTACCCCCTATTTATTTTTTGTACCCCCAACTTAAACCACCAAGAGGTACAAAAACCCCCAGTCAAAATTTTCAGTGGACACACTGTTGATTGTCACAAGCATTTTATTAATCTTTCACAATACTTTTCCATAGGGTATCAAATTGTGTCACTGTGCAGTAATGGGTTAATCAAGATTTTCCTTGGCACACAAAATTGATCATTTTGGCACAGTTTTAACTAAAAGGACCCTCTAAAAATTATCATCTGGGACATGAAGAAACAGTGTAACAATAGGTATGACCCCCTAATTTGAAGACCAAGGGGACATGATCATGACCCCCTCTAGAAAAAGGCAAGGGAAAACTCTGGTTAATGGATGAAAAGGATGGAACTATTTTTGTTACAAGCTGCTGTGGAATCTATCAACAGAGCAACTTTAAAAAGTCAAGGCAGGGAATCGCGTGACACAACACCAGCAGAAAATCTTTAATAATTCCGTTAACCCATTACGACACAATGACTCTTTTTGACTCCCAACAAGATGATGGCTTTAGAAAACATTGTGGAAAATGAAGAAATCGCTTGTGACAAGCAATTTCTTCATTTACCACAATATTTTCTACACAAAATTACCAAAGAAAGTACATTTTCATGCACTTTATTTTGTCTTCTGCAACATCTTTGAATTTGGAACTATCCAAAATTTTGCCATCTGGTAATGGGTTAATATATTATATATGACTGATTTGAATTCAAATTGAATCAGAGAGTGTGGTAATATGTCAGGGATTAGATGCATGTGGTAGCTAGATCTTTTAAAAATCTATTGATAAAATAGTTATTGATGACCAATCAAAAATTTGAAAAATATCTGAAATGTTGTGCCACATGATTCCCTGTCATAAATGTGTGATAGCATGCAGACTTGTGTTTTACAACATAAATATGGATAATCATTCAGAATTTCAGAAAAAAATTCACTATTTTGTTAAAATACTTGACCCATTTGATTTTGGATTGAAGCAAAGAAGGTGGGAAAATGAAAAGAATTTAAGCTGGACATGGTGGAGTTTTGAAAAATCCGCTGACAAAAAAAGCTATTGAAGATCAACCAAAATTTTGGTTGATATTCAATAACTTTTTTATCAGCTGATTTTTCAAAAATACATCAGGTCCATCTAATGTGCGACATCTGTCCACCTTCTCTGTTTCAAATTGAATTCAAATCAGTCACATATTAACAAAAATATTGAAGATTTTCTGAAATTTATGTATCCCATGATTATCCACTGTGATTCATGCAATTAAGATTTACAATATGGACCAGCCTCTACTTACCAACCACTGTTGACATGGAGAAAATGTGAGAAAAAACATTGGATGAAAAGGATAAAAGTGGAAATGAAGGCAAATTAGAATTGAAAAAAAAACATCAATGATAAAGTTACTTAGTTTATACAACTTTAACCCATTCCCAAATCAGCAAAATTTTAGACTGGTCCAAATTCAAAGATGTTGCAGAAGACAATTTTAAGTGGTTGAAATTTAAGATTTTTTGGTCTTTTCTAGTAGAAAACACCCCATCATCGGATTTTTTAAAGAAATTAAACGACTTATTTAGATTACAGAATTCATTTGGGATGGTAGACCAAAAATTAAAGCTTCAATAATTATCAAAGATTATGAGGATGGAGGTCTGAAAATACCAGATATCGTAAGCTTTATCAAATGTATGAAATTAAAATGGTTAAAAGACTTAGTCTTAAATCCAAAATCATCTTATTATGATCTAGCAAATATCTGTATTGATATTAATAAAGTAATGAAATGCGGAAAGTTTTACTGTGACATTTTGGTAAATAAAATTAAAAATGCATTCTGGATTGATGTTCTACGATCGTACATATCATATATTGAAAAGTTTAGATTCCAGAATGGGAATCAAATATTACATTCGCCTATATTTTACAATGAAGGGATCAAGACCGATTCGAAATACATTTTCAACAAAATCCTATTTCAAAGGGGAATATTCTTAATTAAAGATGTATTTACGGAAAAGGGGGATTTTAAATCATTTGATTACTTCAGGAATTTAGTTCATGGTAAATTAAACTTTCTTGAGTATTATAGCATCCGAAATGCGATTAAATCATTTTTACAAAAACTACATATACCTATTGATTTTGCATCTTTGAATCAATGTCATAATCCTTCTATGAATAGCTATATATTTCCAATTATTACTAAACTAAATGTAAATAAGCACACTTACTCAACATTGATTTATAATGAAAACATTCCAACAAGCCAAAACAAGTGGTTATTAGAATTCAACAATCTAAATAAAGACTGGAAAAAGGTTTACTCTAATGTTTTCAAATTGACTGATGATTCTTTTATTCAATGGCTACAGACTCGAATCGTTCATAGGATATTTCCTACAAATTCGCTTTTACAAAAAATGAATATCACCGACGATAAAACATGCACTTTTTGTCACATAAATGAAGAAGATCTTTTACATTTATTTTTCGAATGTAACAGAATCAAACCAATTATTCAATATTTAGAGCAAAAACTAAATGAAATGAATCATTTTCATCAACTAAGAAGTACAGATGTGTTGCTTGGTTTTGATGACAACCCTCAATTAGATATTTTATGTTTAGAATTTAAACGTTATATTTACAATAACAAATTAAAAAAGATAGTACCCACTCGAAACGGCTTCATACGACACCTTAAATTAACCTTTGAAATTATCACTCAAACAAAGAAAAATCAAAATAAAAAAGAAAATTGGGCAATTGTTGAGAGACTGGTACAAGTTCAATAATAAGCCAATAAAATATACAAAACTATAGCATGCTTTGGATACTTGTGTTTATTTTCACTTTGTATAAAGGGTATCTTTTACCACCATTGCTGGTGGAATTAAGATTTTCTCTTTCTGTTCCTTCATATCATGTAAAACTTTATTTTTCACATTATTACAAATACATGATCTGTTTAATGATTATACTTAGTATTAATATAATCCACGATTTTACAGTTGACAATACATTGCAATTTTCGAATTCAAGAAACTTTTCTAAAGACAATCAATCAAAAGAAAGCATGGAGAAATTGAAAACAAAACGTTTGAGCTTCGACTTTTATCTTTCGTTATCTCCATGACTCCCAAAGTGCTTTGAAAATTATTCATAAAGATCATATAAATGATATAGTCAACTGTAATCAAATATATGTATGTATGGCTACTCCCTTTTGTTTATTTTTCTACATCAAATGTATCATGTAAAACTTTGATATAAATGATGTGATTATCTGAAAAATAAAGATTTAAAAAAAAAAAAAAAAAAAAAAAAAAAAAAAATCGACCAAAACACATTAAAAAAAAAAAAAAAAAAAAAAAGTTACTTAGTTTATACAACTTTAACCCATTCCCAAACAGCAAAATTTTAGACTGGTCCAAATTCAAAGATGTTGCAGAAGACAATTTTAAGTGGTTGAAATTTAAGATTTTTTGGTCTTTTCCAGTAGAAAACATTGTGGAAAATGAAGAAATTGCTTGTCAGAAGCAATTTCTTCATTTTCCACAATGTTTTCTAAAGCCTTTTTCTTATTGGCGTCAAAAAGCATTTTTGTGTGGTAATGGGTTAAACAAATCCAGGTTCAAAAATGGCAATAGAACTTTGAATTTGTTAACCCTATGCCTGAGCAATATTATTAGTTTTCGGAGAGAAGAAAACTTTTGCCAAAAAAATGAGAGAAAATAAGAAAAAGCTCATAATAAGCAACTTTTTTTGACTCCAAAGTCCCATTTGCTATGGAAAACATTGTGAAAAATGAAGAAATTGCTTGTGACATGCAATTTCTTCATTTCCCACAATGCTTTCTACACTTAAAGGCCAAACAAAGTAAAATTTCATTCACTTGAAATTGTCGTTTGCAACATCTTTGAACTTGTACGGATCTAAAATTTAGTAATGGGTTATAGATCAGTAGCTCTGATGTTTTGTGTTTTTCCTGTGGAACTTTGGCTATGCTTATCCATGGTTGATTAAGAATACATTGCAATAAAGCTGACTAAAAGAAACCAGCCTTCAATAATTAATCAGCTTTGAGGGTTATTTAGAACCCAGACATCAATAATTCCTTTGCACTTCTCTTTACAATTACACCTAGCGGAAAAAATTGTTGGTTTTAAATTGAAAAACCTCGTAACTCCAGCTTGATTAAAGCTGGAGTTATGAGGTTTTGCAATAACACCAAAGAAATGATGATAGAGCAAATTGTTGAAGTCTGTCGTCCACCATTATTTTATGGTAATATTGTTTGTTAGCCCTTTATTTGCTATATGTATCATATTAATGTATGTTTGACACTCAATGTAAAGCTTTTAGCCTTTCCCAAATAAAACCTCCTTTTGATGTCACGTCAATAATAGAATTATACTAAGGAAAACATTTAGGCAAAAGAAGAAAATGTTGATAATCAAAACTTTAACTTCTTTGATGAAATTAATTGTACCATAATAATCTATTCTAAAAACGCCCGCTCATTTATCAGAAACATGGTCAATGAGTACCCACACACAAATAAAATTAAAATAGATCTATCTTTATTGAGAAAAAGGGAGAAATTAATGTTAATAAGCAGCACTTTTTTTAGAACTGCATTTTCTTTTGCCTCAATATTTTCCTAAGTCTTTTCTATTTAATTGGGAGCATCAAAAGGGGTCAATCTGTGAGAATGACTATTAGCAGTGCCTGCAACGCTGTAATCAAAATTTTGTAATCAGAAATCAAGGGCGGATCTAGAGGGGGGTCTATAGACCCCTCTTGGCATCAACCGAAACTTAAATTTTGACTATATAACATTAGTACTAGTAGATCTATAATGATTCATATAGATCTAGCACATTTAAAGCCATCATTAAAAAGTTTGGGATTGGAACACCCCCCCCCCCCCCCCCCCCGACCCCTGGAAAAAATCCTGGATCTGTCCGTAGAAATTAGTTACAATTTGGAAGGATGCAACCTTTGGCATTCAACCCTATATCAAACGAGACCTGTGTTTTGACCCCCTTGATAAAAAAGGCTTGGGGAAACATTCAGGCAAAAGAAAAATATGCTGATTTATAACATGTAGTTTCTTCTTTTGCTTTAATATTTTATAATCTAGATCTATGCCGATGTAAATTAGACCTACTAGAGATATTTTAAGCAAAAAAATGTAACAAAAGGTGAATCAACCAAACTCTCCAAATCAACATCTGCTTTTGACAAACCTACCAAATGATTTACAGAAAATTGAGATAAAAGAATAAATTTAAGATCTATAACAATTTCTCCTGTTCCCTTTATGTTTTTTACTAGTAACTAAAACATATAAATCTTCAATTTGATAGCCTGCCCTATCACCATTCTATTAATTCGTCGTCGGCAAATTCTCTAAAATTGTGAAGGTGTGAAATTTTTGTGATTTCAAGAGTGAAATGGGAAGGACAGTACTGTTCAATCAGAATGTTCTCCTTTTCCATCAGAGTGTTTAACCCATTCCCACAAAATGACGCCTTTTGACAACCCACAAGATAAAGGTTTTGGAAAACATTGTGGTAGATGAAGGAATTGCTTGTCACAAGCAATTCCATTATTTCCCACAATGTTTTCAACTGAAAAAGGGAGAAGAAAAAATAATCACTTGGAATTGTCGTCTGCAAGTTGCAGTGCAACTTCTTTCTATTTGAGCCAATCTTAGATTTTGTCGTCTGGTTCACTAACTTAGTAATTAAGGGTTTAATATTTCGCCAGAATAAACCCTATATAGACTGACCTGTTGGGTTGACGTTGGCCCATGACAAGATCCCTCTGGCCAGGGACAGCGTGACGTCGTACCCGTCCCCTTTTATGTGAAAAATATCCTTGGTGTCATCTTCGTCTGCAAACATAGAGTTTTGCGAGTTTCCGAAGTTCGAACTCAGGACCGGATTGCCGTCATCGTCAAAAATATATTCGTCGATGTCACCCATTGTAAACAATCAAAATTATTTCTCGTCTTCTCAAATTTTCAATTTAAAGTCTTTAATTCCGCACAATATTATCATAATCCGCTTCATTAACTGTCATCGTGGATCGACCGTGCAAGATTGTACACAACATTTTGACCCGGAAGTAAACAAGTGCGACCTGAATAATTGGCAATCTCGTGATCTGATTGGTCGATATAGAGAGGTCGGGGTAGTCTGGTTCCCGTACCTGAAATCTACTATGAATATAGGTACGGTAATAGCTAATCTCCGAGGCCGTATACATGGTCGTCAACGAGCGGCTCTGATTGGTCGAGACGTTTCATCGGTTGCGTATACTAACCAATCAATGGACCCGGTTTGCCAGGCATTACCAGACTCTTTATAACGTAGTGTATTAGAGGCGGGAACCAGACTAAGGTCGGGGTTCGCCGGGTGGTTGTCATAGCGATAATGTAAACGATACATGAATCACAGTTTGTTTTATGATTAATTCTGTCCCGACTGTGTTTCTTACACAAATCTATAGAATCAGTCGGCATGACGTCATAGCCTCACTTTCATTTTTTCACCGAGGGTACAACCTCGGTTTTTATCGTTACGGGATACCATTTTTGAGGCAGAATATTTTCAAAATCCATTGCTAAAATTCACAAACAAAACTCTTTCTCTAAAGAAAGTGATTTAAACTTTCTAACTACCAACGCATTTTTAATAATTTGGCGTAGTCGTCGAGATACTAATGCTGAAAGTTGGTAATGCCTTAAGGAAAAAGACCGAAGCTTTCACCTCCACCGAATGAGTGCAGGTCGACTGACGACGTTTTTGATTGGCTGAAGGGATTGTGCCGACCGAATCAATTGTTTGAATACGTCAATCATAGGCTGTTTACCTCTTAACAAACATATTTTCTTCAACATGTACGCATAGATGCTTGTAAATGCCTTTGAATAATGGTGTCAAACTGGTCCATTTTAGCAATTTAAAGTTTCAATCAATTCATTAATCAATCAGTTCGATTGATTGATTGATCGGATTGATTTATGGGATTGATTGATGGGATTGATTGATTGATGGGATTGATTGATGGGATTGATTGATTGATGGGATTGATTGATGGGATTGATTGATGGGATTGATTGATGGGATTGATTGATGGGATTGATTGATGGGATTGATTGATTGATTGATTGATTGATTGATTGATTGATTGATTGATTGATTGATTGATTGATTGATTGATTGATTGATTGATTGATTGATTGATTGATTGATTGATTGATTGATTGATTGATTGATTGATTGATTGATTGATTGATTGATTGATTGATTGATTGATTGATTGATTGATTGATTGATTGATTGATTGATTGATTGATTGATTGATTGATTGATTGGTTGGTTGATTGATTGATTGATTGATTGAATTAATCCGTACTGTCAGATGGCAATATTTTGGATTTGTCCAAATTTTAAATTTTCATAGGCGACAATTTCTTGAGAGCAAACGAAATTTCACATTTTTGGGTCTTTCTGGGTAGAAAAAAATGTAGGAAATGAAGAAATTGCTTTTTATAATTTCTTAACTTTCCGAAATGTTTTCCCTAGCCTTTACTTGGTGGGCGCCAAAAGGCGTCCATATGTGAATGAGTTAAGTATTTAGAATTAATGGAACTTTCATGCAAAAATAGTTCTTCACAAATGTAGGGGTGGCCGGCGGGTTATCATGAACCACTTTTTGATAAATTTCAACTAGGGTTTTCTTGGTTTCACACAGAGTACTCTGATCAACACCATATCAAAGATCAACATCTCTCGCATGTCTCTAAACGTTTGACAGATATTTTCGACATCCAGAATCCACAGAAAATCATTTTAAACACATCTGGTGAAATGGTTCATTTAACCCCTTTGACCGGCGGGGTAGGTTGAACCAGTACATGGGGTAAGTTGAACCAATTGGCATGTTTGCGATGATTATTCATACTGAAAAGAGAAATAAACACGAGATTGCATTCATAATAATGAAGACGGGTGTTACCTGCAATAATATCATAATATTTCACTCAAAGAATAAACATATATTCCAGTTTTCAAGATAATTCGCTTAGACATACAACAGGCAATTTAATAGGCCCAGAACTATTTCTAGCGTTTTCTGCACTTATTTTCATAGTGGTTCAACTTACCCCGGTACACACCATGGTCATATACTTGTCTTTTGTGAAGAAACCATCTTACGAAAGCAATAACCCGTGCCTCATTTAACCCCGGTCTCCCCTATTTAACAAAGGGAGATCGAGGCATGCTATTCGCAAATGTGTTTTCTATATATAGCAAAGTTATGCCTTCAGATAAAAGGGACAGTGTTGTTGTTGTTTTTTTTTTTTTTTTTTTTTTTTTTTTTTTTTTTTTTTTTTTTCAAATATCTGAATATTTTTCATTATCAACCAAACTCATTATTGTTGGTACTCATCTAGATTATCTCATAGAGTCGATTCAAATGGGGCTAATTTAACAACAAGGGGTTTGAATTTGAAATAACAAATTTAGAATGTCTTTACCTCCCAACTTTTTCGCTGCCTTGTATAGAAGTCTGGTCAAGATATGATATTATGGCACACGTTTACAATTTTTACAAGTATAAATAAGGGAAATTTAAGCGTCCTTAATTCCCAATACAATTTTGTATATACGTATATGTTTGTATATATGTTTGTTCGAATCTTGCAAGTGTCTTACATCTTACATTCGAACCATCACATGTGAAATAACAGTAGATTTGAGTTTGATAATGTGTTGTTTACATTGTGTAAATTTTGAAAACATGTCGTCGGTGGGGGTCAAAACCTCGTAACTCCAGCTTTTTAAAGCTGTAGTTACGAGGCTTTGACCTACCACTAACGATGTCATACTAGTAATATCTTGATCGGACAGAGTGTATCGGATAGGTTAATCAGGACCTTCGGTGTTCAGGTCACTTTGCCCAACGCCCTAAATTCATGTCATTTTATCGTTTTACATGGAATCTTTTCTTTCGTAATTCCACGAAAATGTCTTTTTTGTAATATAGATAAGGCATAATGACCCCCTTTCGGAGTACTTGACACATACTTGGTGTCCCTGGCCCTTTTGAAGAAAAGCGTAGCGTTAACCAAAAACAATCCCTACGTAGCCGATAAAAAGAGATGATGCTTTTTTCCTGGTGTGTTGTTGATCCATCATTTTCAACAATTTTCCTTACCTGTCAAAAAATGATATTTCAGAGATATTTTTTCATAAATTTTACTTTTACTTTTATCTGAAAGGGCACATTTTCTTGTGAAAATTCTGAAAATTTCAAGCCAAAATATTGCGCCGTTTACAAGAAATGTATATTTTTGTGCTAAAATTAAACAAATTGATGTCCACAGCTCAGTTAAGATTTATATGGAATTTGTCATTTCTGTCTCAACTTTGAATACGTATTTTTCTCTTTTAAACAACATCTTAAAAAATGATAGCATTTATAATTTTATATGCATTGGAATACCCAACCTTTGCATTAAGACATACTTTAAAAAAATATATTGGAATGTTTTGTCCCTTTAACCCATTACCACACAGTGACTTTTGACTCCCTACAATATAATGGCTTAGGAAAACACTGTGGAAAATGAAGAAATTGCTTGTGACAAGCAATTTCTTCATTTCCCACAATGTTTTCTACCCCAAAAGCTATAAAATTTCGAAATTACATCACATTGAAATGTCGTCTGCAACTTCTTTAAAATTGGACTACTCCAATTTTTTGTTGTTTGGTAATGGGTTAAGGTAGTGAGTTTAGTAGTTCAACCAAAACTGATAGACTTACAATAACATATGACAGGGACGATGTATACACGTAGTCTGATCAAGGTCCATTTTGCTCTCTAAAAGTTTCTTCGAAGTCTGTAGTAGGCTAACTACCATAGAACAACATGTAGGTCTATAGGAACAGGGAGCTAGGGGAGCGACTTAGCTCCCAACGTTGGACAAAAATGCCGTATTTTCCTTATTTTAACACTGAAAGTTAAAGCTACTATTTCCCAGATTTGGACCCAAAAATTGTCAAATACAAACGAAATGTACACTTTTTAAGCTTTATATGACCTGATTAAATGATTACGAGAAACTATTGAAGCAACGACTCATTTTTTCGCAATTTGATACCAAATTCATGAAGCGATGTCGAAAGTAGGTCAAAACAGTAGGACATGCGACTTTCTTAAATGACGTCACAACATACATGATGACGTCATATTGAAATTTAAGTATGAATCTCGTTTGAATCATGGTCCGCGCTGTATGCGCATGCGCAACAATTTGAAAATAATTCTAACCCCATCAGTGATGGGGTTGAATTTAGGCTTGGATTCTCCCTAAATTCAGCTATCTGTCTTGTAATTTCGGCTCATTCTCTGCCTGAATCGCATATTATTAACCATCCCGAGGTGGTCAACACAAAAGTTTTGCATATTTTTTCAAAAAAATTCATTTTTTGCAATTAGACCATCTGTTACCGTCGCCCTTTAAGGGATAATCCAATTTAGCCCCTCCAATATTCAGACACTGGCCCGGGCCATATGGGTCTGTAATTTGGTTCTTCGCACCTTCTACTCATTATTAATAACGTTATTAATAATGAGTAGAAGGTGCTAAGAGTCAAATTACAGACCCATATGGCCCGGCCAGGGGCTTTGACACAACAAATAGGCCTATAAAGTTGCTTCCTACGGGCCAGACATGGATCCTGATCAGGCCCAACTAAGGCAAAAACGGTATTTTCAAACGCATTAATGCCCGTCAAGGGCGGATCCAGGATTTTTTCCAGGGGGAAGGGGGGTCCAAACCCAAATGATTGCCTAAAAAGTGTTAAATATCGTCGCTTTTCAACGGACACCTCGTAAATGCAGCTTGTTTAAAGCTGCAGTTACGGGGTTTTCGTTGAAAAGCAGCGATATATTAAACGTTACACTAAAGTTATAATTTATAAAGTCAAAATCAAATTTTCGGTCAATGCCGGGGGTCCGGACCCCCATCCCCTCTAGACCCGCCCTTGCCCGTGTTTCAAGATTAATTCGTATTGCGTTGTTACAAAGAATCCAACGTTCTTACGGAGAAACCAATGCTCACGTGATAAAGATAAGAATTGTATGCCATATAAACAGCGTACCACAAACTGGACTTGCTAAACCGACCTTTGATGCAAAATGTCGAGACTACTCTTCTATTCGTTTGTTCTTCTGTTTGAAAATGCTCTATTTGGAAAAATATCACAAGCAATGCAGATAAAGGACACCGACAAAGATGTTTTGCATCGCCTCGATGAGCTAGATGAACGCACCAGGATTCAACAGTTAGAATTAGAATCCCTAAGTAAAGAGAATACAGAAATTCGCGGGAGTAACATGATGTTGAAGTCAGAAGTCAGTGAACTAAGATCTGAGACTGCTGAACTGCGCAAGCAGCTAACAGGGCTATACAACCAAAGTGAGCTTGCTTTTATTAACCTTTTGTGAATGATTGAATTTTGCTCTGCTCCAATTTGGATTCTGCTGTCAAAGACGAGTAAATGAATGTTGACAAAGTGCAGATTTGTGTACAATCTAGTATAGAAAATATTGTGACAAATGGAGAAAATGTTGATTATCAGCATCTTCTTCTTTTGCCTCAATCTGTTCCCCTCTCGTTCTTTCCTTCTGTCTTTTTTATTTGGCCCCCCTTTCACCCTCCTTCCTCATTCTTCTTTCCTTATTCTAATTTCTTTCATTCTTTCTGACACCCTATTTATCTAGGTCACTTTACCACCAGATACTTTCCCTGTCTCCCTCTAATTGTCTTTTCCATTGGAACAATAAACTCATCTCACGGTAAATGCATAGGAGCCCACTATGTTCACAGCCTATCGTGTTGGGGACAGCACTGATGTATCATCGCTACTTTTCAGTTAACCCTTTCCCAAACGACAAAATTTTAGGGTGTGTCACTTTAAAAACTACCACAAAAGACAAAATGGATGTAAATAAAGATAGGATTTGTGTAAAATGTGGCACAGAAAATATTGAGTCAAAAGGAGAAACTGCTGGTTATCAGCAGTTTCTTCTTTTGTCTTAATGTTTTCCCAAGCCTTTTGTATTAGGGACGTCAAAACCAGGTCTTGTTTTGGAAAAGGGTTAAAATCCAGTAACTACAGCCTTTTTTAAACCTCTAGTTAATATATATGTTTTTGAAAGGCGATGATATAGGCCTATATAATCATATTAGCAATTAAAGTCTGGGTAACAAACTACTTTTACAACTCCATTCATGATTACCCAATTACATAATACAAGTTTAAAGAAGACATTGTGGATAAACAATGAATTTATCAATTGCTTAACCCCAGAGACTTCTTAACCCTTTCCCAAACATGGCCTGGTTTTGACGTTCTTAATTGAATAGGCTTGATAACCAGCATTTTCTCCTTTTGCCTCAATATTTTCAGCAATATATTGCACACGCATCATTAGTTCTATCTTTATCAACAACGATTTTGAAGTCTCCAACAGCTTTCTTATTGGAACAGACATACTCTTGCCATATGTGAAAGGGTTAAACCTGGAAATTACTTTAAATTCGTAAATTGTGCAACCGGCTTATATAAAGACTTTGAGTTTGTTCACGCTGGATAATCAAGAGACAAAACAATTTCAGTTCATCCTCAAAAAATATGTAAATACAAGACCGATTTGAATTTGGTTTGAAGCAGAGAAGGTGGACAGACGTCAGACATTAGATGGTCATGTTTGATTTTTAAAGAAATCATGCGATAAAAAAGTTATTGAAGATCAATCAAAATTTTGGTTGATCGTCAATAACTTTTTTATCACCTGATTTTTGACTAGACAGCATTGACGGACTGGAAGCGCTCCACAGGCCCGAATTGTTTGTCTTGTTGAATGTTATTTCAAAAGTTCGGGCTGCGCAAACAAATAAATGCTTGACTGCTTTTACAACAATAATTAAAAAGAGTCTCGATTTAAAGAGACCCATGCTAGATAACTCAGGCATCAAAAGTAAAAAGATATCAAAGAAGATCTTAGCACGGTCTTTAAAATTTGTCATGATTGGTAAATATGTGGGACTGTTAAAGTGAAAACAAAGACACCATTGGAAATTTTATCAAATTCAAGGGAACATAACTCAAGATGTTATCAAGCTTAAGATCACACTAAAGCAAGATCTTTTAAAAGTTCACCAACGTTTTATATCAGTTTTGACATGATTGGTCATTATTTGTAGATGTAAAGAGGGTGAACGCGGAGTCGATAAGGGAAATTTACAGATATGCAAAATCTTGTGGTCAGCAAGATTCTGTTAAAGTTGTTTGTTGATATGGCTAACATTTAGGGTTGTTATCTAGAGTGAAAAAAAAATCAAAAATGACAATTGTGTCAATTTAAAGGGTACATAACTCATGATGTAAAATTTGAATCAAGCTGAAAATTACACACAAGGAAAGATCTTTCAGTCACCTTCAACATTCTGTCCAAGTTTTGTCTTGATTGGTCAATGTTCGTAGTTGCTAGAGTGAAAAAAAGGGTCAAAAAGTAGCCCTACATTTTAGACATTCAAGGGCAGATAAAATTTGAAGGAATCTGAGAAAGGATCACCCAAGGATAATTCCACTTAAGTTTGGTTGAAATCCATCCAGTAGATTTTGGGAAGAATTTTTTAAAGAAAACGTTTACGGACGGACGAACGGACGAGGGACACATCGCCATGACAATAGCCTGCCGGCAAGTGGAACTAAAAATTCCACCACATCAATACCAGTATTTCCGACCTTCTATGCTTCAAATCGAATTCACATTGGTCAAGTATTACCACAAATATTGAAGATTATCTGAAATTCTGAGTCAAATGATTAATCATCGTGTCCGTTCTAGATAATACCGACAGCAGCAGCCACGGTCGAATCACCCTCCGCCAATCAGACCCAAGACCAAGGGTCGCTTTCTTCGCTACCAGAACCACCATTGCTTTGCATCTTGAACAGGACCAACCAATCGTATTCGACAACGCGCTTACAAATCTAGGACAAGCCTATGATTCGTCCACTGGTGTTTTCACCGTGCCATTGTCTGGGGTCTACATGTTTTCATGTACCATAGTAACCCACAGACAGACAACCCATTTCCAACTGACGGTAAACAACAAGGCCGTTTCTACGCTGGTCTCGTACAATTCAGAAATCTACGAGACTCTAAGCCAAACAGCCATTTTGAGTTTGAACAAGGGGGACTATGTTGCCATTCAGAGTCACGACGAAGATAAGCTGATCTTTGGTTCCAATCTCAGCTCACTCGCTGGTTTTCTGTTATATTCGTCTCAAGATGTTATAGTTGGATGAAATATATGGATCTAATGAATCTAATTTTGTCGAATCAAATTATTTCACTCTGTCCAAACCAACTGGTTTTTTAACGCTTAAAAAACTGGTTTGACGCAAATCATAAAAAGTACGTGAAAATCATTGAAACAAAAACAGAAAATATTGACTATTTTATCCTTTTGTCTTAATATTTGGAGAAAAAAGTTGATGGCCAGCAAGGACTTCTTTCTTCACGATCATTTCTCACGCGTGCGACGAAGACAGACGAGTCAGCGAAGACAGATTAATTAACCCTTTCCCAAACAAGACCTGGTTTTGACGTCCCTAAAAGAAATAGTTTGGGAAAACATTGAGACAAAAGAAGAAACTGCTGATACCAGCAGTTTCTCCTTTTGCATCAATATTTTCTATGCTTCATTGTGCACAATTCAAATCTTTTCCAGCACCAATTTCGTCATCAGCAGCAATTTTCAAATTGGACCACCCCCAAAATTTGTTGTGTGGGAAAGGGTTAAGGATCTGATGTTAGGTAAACGGTAGGCCCTACGTCAAATTAATTTATTCTTATAGATAAACGAAAGCATTTATGGTATTCTACAGTTGATAAATACGCGTGTAAATATTCAGAGCGTCTATAGATAGACAACGACCTGTGAATGATCAAAGATCGGCGAGTCTAAATTGACGGGGGAAGAGGGATTTCGAATTATAAAAATGTGTGACTCGAACCCGTCTCCCTGTAATAAATCGACGAAGTACTATCTGGACACAACTACTGAACTCACACGGCATCACGAACAGCACGCAATACCTGTCATTGTTCGCTTTTATTCACGGGAAAATAGGCACTCCTCCCTATTTACATGTATTGGAATATACCGTAACCTTTCGTCACGGCTCACGACTCGATGTCCATTTATACAGAATAAACCTTTCCACGTATCTCTCACAAATAATGCCAGTCATTGATTATTTCGGAGGTCTTCCACAAAAAGTTACGAAGTTGACTTTGTGTTCGAATATTTCGCATAGCTCTCAATATGTGCTATTTTAGCTTGTACACAATCTAATTTTAATCATCCAACAATATTTCTTCCAAATTTGAAGCCGTAATTCAAAACAATAAACGAACCGTGTGTCCTGAAAGACAACATGTAGTAAAGAAAATGTTACCTCTGTCGACAGATTCTATTTCACGGAGTTGCTGTTTAACATAGATATTAGTGATTGTCGACACAACTGTATTTAGTTATACACAGAAAAAAAAGTGGTTATTTCTAATGTCGGATTCTAAATAACAACTCCAGACTATGTAGATTGACGTACATGCCGATGATTTTCCCATAGGAATCCGGGAAATTGGACGAAACATTTTCGGAATTTGTGATGCTTTTTTCTAGACTAAATCCCCCCGCTCGCTTGTTGATCCCCATCCCTATGTCTTCCTCCGAACGAGTTGTTTGATGTTATTAAATTTAAAGTAATAAAATGCAGGAAATCTGTGCATCTTTCAAATATTCAATATTCACTGATTCTACGATAAATTGATAAAACCGCTGTCCTTGTGCATGCATGTTAATGTTAAGGCACCGAGGTGAACATTTATTGCTTTCCTGTTGACCCTGACATCGTGTCTAAATATTGAACCTGAAACACATTGCTGAATATGAAAGTTGAATGTTGTGCACAGCAAAAAGCATGCCAGATTATACAACAATTTGCTTGTCCTTACACCATATGTCTTATTTCAAAGCCGAATTTCAATTTTGTTAGTAAGCATTTGGCACTCTGAGAGGTCTTTTTTCCAACAGTAATGAATTCGAGACTTAAAATCATCCAAATAGTGAGCGATTAGAGCAATTATTTGACCAAAATACTCAAAAGAGCGTTGTCCTCATTTTATACATCAAATACGTTAAACAGATATAAACGATACTGGAAAGCGTAATAGCAACGAAACAGTAACATATTATTGACAGAAACATAGTTGTATATGCAAAAAGGCTGAAGAAAAACTGTTACTCTGTTTAAGTTGGATAAGTTTCGAAAAAATTGTGTCTGAAATCACAACTTTTATAAATATAAAAAAAAATATCATCAGATGCGTTAAGATGTTTTTCGTCGCTGTGCAGTTAAAGCTTTATTCCGAAGACAAAATTCCACTATAGCTTCATTATGGCTACGCCAGTGGTGTAAAAACACTCTCTTACAAACTAAAATGATAAGCATGTTGAATTTTATTGCCATTAATACAGTTCGACCATCAAATACGTTAAAATCAGATACGTTAGATAAATTCTATCATTTGATTTCCAACCCCGTCTGACTCCCCCAAATTTGAAAAAAATCTTCGTGTCATGATGCCATATTGTTTTGTGATTGTAGTACAAGAACTTCAACCCATGTGATCAGCATAGCCTTATATTTACAGCGTGTTTGTGTACGTGCGAAGTGTGCATGCAGTTTAATAAAAATAAGTTAAAGGCTAGAATTGTATCAATCCTCTTTGAATTTGTTTTTATTTCCTCCTGTTTAACTCAATATTACATGATATAACATAATTATATTTACATGATGATGATCGTGACGAAAGGTGAAGTGCTTAACTTTGACATTATCTGATATCTAACGTATCTGATGAAAAAATCTAACGTATTTGATGAAAAGAACATTTGTGATTTAAGTTATATTTAACAAAACATATGCCATTTCGTCCATCATTATGTCAAAATATATTTTTTCAATGATTAGCAATGCATATACGAGGGGGTATCAAAAAGTTTTGAGCCTACCATAGAAACCATGAAGTACTTTCATTTAAAGTGTGCTACTTTTCAACATAGTCCCCTTCCAACTCTACACACCTATTCCATCTGCTCTGCCAATCATTGATGCCTGATTTAAAGATGTCAGCAGGTTGGTCCTCTAACCAGCCCTCAACAGTAGCAGTCAACTCGTTGTCATCATCAAATCTCCGACCCCGGAGATACTTTTTCAGTTTAGGAAAGAGGTGGAAGTCGCTGGGGGCAAGGTCTGGAGAATATGGTGGATGTGGGAGGAGTTCGTAGCCACATTCCCGCACAGCCTCCATTGCAATACGGCTGGTATGGACAGCCGCGTTGTCCTGATGGAGCAAAACCCCACGACGAATTTTACCACGGCGTTTCTCTTTTATGGATTGGCGCACCTGCTTCAGTAGGTTAGCATAATATTCGCCATTCATTGTAGTTCCGACTGGTAAGTAGTCGATGTGGACGACTCCTTTGCTATCCCAAAAAATTGTCGCCATAACCTTCTTGGTGGACCTGGCAGCTTTAAACTTCTTGGTCTTCGGAGAAGAGGCGTGTTTCCATTCCATGGATTCCTGTTTACTCTCCGGATCATAATGATAAAGCCAGGTTTCATCACAGGTTACAACCCTAAAATGAAAGTCGTCTGGGTTGGCGTTATACCTAGTCAGCATGGCTCCACTAATGGTGACCCTCGACTGCTTCATTTCATCAGTAAGCATTCTTGGGACCCATCTTGCGCATACCTTGGACATGTGGAGCTTATCATGTAATATGCTGTTAATGGACCCATATGAAATGCCAGTTGCCTCTTCTAACTCATACAGAGAGATTAGGCGGTTTTTCATCACCAGAGCGTGCACTTTATCAACCATTTCTGTGTTGGTACTGGTTGATGGCCGTCCAGACCTGGGGTCATCTTCTAAGCTCTCCCTGCCACGCTGAAATTCCTTAACCCAGCGTTTGATTGTTGCAGAAGAAGGGGAAGACTCCCCATAAACTGCAGTCAATCGTTCTTCAACCTTTGTAGCGGAATTGCCCTCAAGGACCAAAAACCTTATCACGGCTCTATACTCAGTTTTGTCCATTTTACAATATTACTGGGGGTACGTCTATTCAACAAATTGTTGTGACTAATTAGTAACAGTTAGCAAAACGATTTTGCATGTAAATTGATGTGAACATATTCATGTTCATAAGGCGTGAAGCATTATACTGTCTGATTGGTAGAAATGCCCGAGGCTCAAAACTTTTTGATACCCCCTCGTACATCCAGCAATGCGAGTTTATTTAAAATCATCAAATACGTTAAATGATCTGAAATATCAGATAAAAACATATTTTTTTATATGCTGTGTTATAATGTATACCTACCAAACTGTAATATGACTGAACTGTTCAAATCGCATTAATTACTTAGAAGATGATAAACATTTTGAAAATCTACATTTAATTGAAAAAAGTGTTTTTGCTTCAAAAAACAATACAAGAATTCCTGCATTGAAAAATGCTTCATTGTTTTATTATTACTTATTATGCTATAATCTATTTTGCTAATTCATGTGAAAAAAGTGTGACCGTTCAAAATTTGTTAAAGTACAAATGGTTTTTCTCACAAAGTAACGCATAATACATCTGTATAAGCAGATGGTATATCCTAACGTATCTGACGTATGAAAAATAAGGACTTTTGATATGCGTTGTTTTTCCTAAAAATTTATGTACATTTGAGGCCCCTTTTAAATGATTAATGAACTAGACATAATAGACTATTCATTTATGAAAAAAATATATGACTTAGATATGGTTGATATTTTTTTCATTTTTGAACCGCTACTTTATACATTTAACGTGGAATCAGTGTATTGCGTAGATCGCGTCATGCGATCGTTGTGCTAATTAGCTCTAGGTCTGTAAAATGGATTTGAAGAATCGCCGCTACGGAGAAAGAATGCATGGGAAAAAATATAACAACAAATAAAAAACAAAACACCAAACATTTGTTTTAGTGGGATACGTTATTATATGCGGGGATACGTGGAAATGTTTATTCTGAAGCTCTGAACACCTTACACGCGTATTTATCAAGTATAGAATACCATAGATGCTTTCGTTTATCTATAAGAATACCGGCAAATCAATTTGACCTACAGATTTCCAGATATCAGATACATAATCTGTCTTCGCTGACTCTCGTCTGTCTTCGCCACAACCGGCTGTACGGTGTGTTCTGGCACATGGACTTGCCATATTATGAGAATTATTAACACTGATGTATCATGGCTGCTTTTCAGTTTAAACCTAGAGTAACTACGTCGATGTTTTTTGTTGAAAAGCGACGATATACAATCATATTACCAAAGTCTGGATATCAGACTACTTTTACAACTCCATTCATAATTTTGCATAATTGAGTCCTTTCAATTATCGTTTTAGTCCTTACCCGCAGAACAGTTCCGGTGGCAAACAATGTGTTTATGGGAAATTTACATTGAAACGTTTTGATTTCGTATGCACGGTCATGCTTTGTGTTCGATAGTATCGTTGCTAAAACGCTTTGGGTTCGAGAGTATTGTTATCAAAATGCTTTGGGATTGAGAGTATTGTTACTAAATTGCTTGGGTTCGAGAGTATTGTTACTACAAATAACAAATGATAAACGTTTGAGCGGCATTTTAAGACTCCAAAGACGACTTCCGGTGGCTGTTGTGTGTGTGTGTGTGTGGGGGGGGGGTCTTAGTGGAAATAACCTTATACAAGTTTCATAAACACCTTGTGGATAAGCAATGAATTTAGCATTTGCTCAACACCAGAGACCTCTTAACCCTTTCCAAAACATGGCTTGATTTTAATGTCCTAGAGTTTATTATGCGGGCTTATTAACCCACATTGTCTCCTTTTGCCTAATATTTTCAGCGATATATTGAACACAAATTATATCTTTATCAACAACGACTTGGACGTCTTCATCCGCTTTCTAAATGGACCAACCATACTTTTCTCACATACGAAAGGGTTAACCCCAGAAATTACTTAAAATTCGTATAGGGCAACCGACTTTTGCGTTTGTCTTTTTAGATAACACTGACCAGGGAAGCCACGGTCGTATCGGCCTTCGCCAATCAGACCCAAGACCGACAGTCGCTTTCTTCGCCACAAGGACCACCCACGCTTTGCACCTTGAACAGGACCAACCAATCGTATTCGACAACGCGCTTACAAATCTAGGACAAGCCTATGATTCGTCCACTGGTGTTTTCACCGTACCATTGTCCGGAGTCTACATGTTTTCATCTACGATAGTTACCCACATGGAGACAGCCCATTTCCAACTGACGGTAAACAACAAGGCCGTTTCTACGCTGGTCTCGTACAATTCAGAAATCTACGAGACTCTAAGCCAAACAGCCATTTTGAGTTTGAACAAGGGGGACTATGTTGCCATTCAGAGTCATGACGAAGATAAGCTGATATTTGGTTCCAATCTCAGTTCACTGGCTGGTTTTCTGTTATATTCGTCTCAAGATGTTATAGTTGGATGAAATATATGGATCTAATGAATCTAATTTTGTCGACTAATAAAGTTTCACTCTGTCCAAACTAACTGGTTTTTAACGCTTAAAAAACTGGTTTGACGCCAATCATAAAAAGTCCGGGAAAATCATTGAAACAAAGGAAGCAAAATATTGATGATCGCCATTTCATCCTCTAGTCTTAATATTTGGAAGAAATGTTAATTGTCAGCATGGTCTTTTTTTCGCAGTAATTTCTCACGCGATTCTTTTTTCTAAGGGGCGTCTTTGGGGTTCATGTCTGTTTGTCGGCTACCATAGCTTTTTGCATAAAATTATCAAAGTGTTTCTTATTACAGCGTTGACTTATCAAATCAACTTGTTTGAAAAAAAGCACGAGAACATTCTTAAGGCAACGATTACGTTGGAACATTATTGTTGTTTTTTTTGTATTCGACCCAGTGCATGTTCGCTATTGATGTAGATTTTATTCTAGGAGTTTTATAGATTAGAAAAGACACAACATTCAAATCAAATATTTTTAATGCATTTTTCAACAAATAAACATTGATTATTTACAATCTTCAAGCATGATATTTACACTGACAATAATGAGTAGACAATCACATAAATAATACAAAACATGTGACCTGTCACGCTGAAAGGTGCCATCTAGTAAGTTGATAACACCATTATATGATCGTGACAAACTTATCAGACAAAACCAAAGCAACCCAGATCTTGTATTTTGTAAATTGAACAGATATTAACCCATTACCGGAGGGCATAATTTTTAGACTAAACCAAATTCGAAGATTTTGCAGACAACAATTTCAAGTAAATGTAATTGTACATGCTTTGATGTTTCAGTGTAGAAATCATTGTGGGAAATGAAGAAATTGCTTGTCTTCATTTTCCACAAGGTTTTCCAAAGCCTTTATCTTGTAGGGCATCAAAATGTGTCACTATGTGGGAATGGGTTAAGATACATCATGTAGAAAAGAATCCAAATAGAAATGAGCCAAGATCTGGAAAAGGGTCCCTTAAGGCTTTTGAGCCCAACATGGTTCCAGATTAGCCTGTGTTTACACGCAGTCTGATCATGAACCATTTTGGTCTCCAATAGCCTCTTTATGACCTGTAGCAATCATAAGAATGCAGTATGGATCCCAATCAGACTCTACGTAGACGCATGTTACGCTGGAATCATATTTGTCTCAAATGCTATAAGGGACATTTTTCCAGATCCTGGCTCAAATGAAAAGTTTTGACCCCTGTTGATCAGCCTGCTCAGTCCAAGCAAAACATATCACTTTGGCATGGCAAAACAACACATATTTGTGCAAAAAACAATGTCACTATGGCATACAACAAGAGCTGTCCGAAGACAGCGCGCTCGACTTTCTAAGTTGCTTAGTATAAAGGGGGCATAACTCCAAATAGAGTGGTCCCAGGGTCATGGGCCCTGATAGTAGGGTAGAGGGTGTGATGGTGAATAAGTATTCCAAGTTTGGGTTGAATCCCTTTGATAGTATGCAAGTTATTGGTGTTTGAAAAAACTTAAACCTTGGTTGCAACGCCAACACCAACGCCGACGCCCGGGTGACAGTATAAGCTCTCGTTTTCTTCGACGAAAAATCGAGCTAAAAACAAGATTGTGATCTAGTTTGCTTAATGACAGTGGGTCCATGATCCAGGTACAGAAGATGCCACAAAAAATCAATATGTGACTATGAATCTTGATCGGACTGTGCAAAGGCAAATGCTGATCATGATCTATGTCGTTCTCCGGTTCCATATTGGTATCAAATGCTATAAAGTCCTTTTTTTCCAGATCCTGGCTCTTATATAAAGCATATCAATACTATGACATAGGGAAACAAGACATCTTTGCATTTTTCTTTTGATGTTCCTGTTGTTGATGTGGTTGTTGTTGAAAAAAGAAAACTAATTCATACCAAATCAGAATTTCTCACATTTTGGTATAAATTTTGTCATGCAAATTTGAAATTCTTTATTCAAAATATCACATTCTTAATTCCAAAATGGCCAAATAATGTTATCGTCAACTTTAGGCATTTTATTGAGCAGCCAAATTGACTAATTTGAAACAAGGAATTTCTCACATTTTATCTGTATGTGTTTAAATGAATTTGAACCATCCAAATATTTTTCTGTTTGGGAAAGGGTAAACTAGGATCAATGCTTGTCTTGAAGTGAAAATCAGGTCCCACTCTTGTTAATGGGGAACTAGTGCTTTCACTTAACTCTTTCCAAATGGCAAAAATTTGAATTGATTTAATTAATGCTGACATATCTGATGTTTTATAATGGATTCCACAGTGTGTGCTAGCCAAGATGGTTTCCCACTAGGACCTGCCTATTGTTGAGTTGCTACTTGTAGTCAGCACTTAACCCTTTTCCAAACGGCAAAAACTTGGACTGTTCCAACTTAAAAGCTACTGCAGAAAACAAGAAGTGTGTTGATGGCAGATACAGATGGGATTCATGGACAAAATAGCACAGAAAATAATGAGGCAAAAGGAGAAAATGCTGATCATCAGCATTTTCTTCTTGTGTATCAATGTTTTCCCAAGCTAATTCTATCTTGGACGTCAAACCCTGTCTTGTTTTGGAAAGATTAACCCTTTCCCGGATAACCAATTTTTATCATGTACTAAATAGAAAATTGTTGCAGACATCCGAATTAAAGGTGTTGGACATAGAAAATAGGACATAGAAAATATGACTGTTGTAGTATACAAAACAAATAGAGAAAAGGAAAAACTGATGATCATCAACAATTTCCTAAATAGCCTTCCAAAATAGGGTGATCAAAACTTGGACTTGTTTAGGAAAGGTTTCAACAGCATTTGGACTAGACTATCTTTAGATAGGTTCAAAGCAAAAGATTAGAAGGGGTAAAAGGCCTTCTACACACATTACTTCAAAATCTAACCCTAAGTAATGGGAACTCATTGGAATCGTCTCAACAAGACAATTCCAGAGAGTATAAACCACATAGGGTTTTCTGGAAAAACCAATAAAATTTTGCGTTAGTGAAAAATTACCCCATCTAATCTATAACTCTTACAATTAAGGTTTAAGCCTCTCTTACAATCCATTGTGCGTCCTATCGAGTGTCTTCGGAAATTTTGAAAAATCTCCAAAGATGCATAATTTATAAGGACGTGTCGCTGCTTGTGAGAGAGGCTCTTGTGTGCGCCTTGCGCAGTAAAAGAATGGTCTAAGCGAAGAGTTGTCTGGTCAATTCTTTGGTATGTCTATTCTGCATCATGTATGCTTTCACTAAAGTAGTACTTTGCATGTGTGTTTTATGTGCGTGCAGCGCACGACTAGACCTAAATTTCTGACGCAGACAGCTCACAGGAGCAAGTGCGACGAGTTGTGAGAAAGGCTACAGATTTCATCTCCCCCTCACTGTAATAACTTGGCCGTTACTATCTCATACACCATTCTCCGTCGAAAATAAGGCATATGTTGCTGAAAGTAGAATAAAATTTATTGCAATAATAAAATAGGCAAACGGTAGTTATCCATAAAAGAGATTCAAAAGGCATTTGCATATTTTGGGTCATGTCGTAATGATTTCGCAGCAGAAAATGCAGAATTTTATCTCTTTGTATCTAATCTGTATAGATTGGATAAGGCCCTTTATGACATTGCCCAAGAAATTAATTTCATGTAAAATTGGGCAAGTTTAAAAAAAATGTGACCATTCACTTTTTACATGCCATGGCTTAACAGAGAAACATATTCAACCCAATCAAAGCTAAAAAGATGTGTTATTGTGTGTATATACTGGGTACCAAGTTTAAAGAAAATCGCTTCACAAATAAAAAAGATGTGTCATTAAAACATGTCAAAAATGTCAGGAGTGAAACGTTTTTGTGTGACACTTAACAGTTTTACCAAGTTTCTAAGCTATGGTAAATAAAAGACAGTGACAGGATACTACAATAAGCACTTGTAATTCATAAAACAACATGTGCATCATCATCTTGAAATTACTTTTTTATCTTATCTTCATTGGTTTAGGATGTGGAGCCTGTTGTATACAATACCCCTCTGAATTTTATGTCAGGAGTGAAACACTTTTATTTTTCAAAATGTGTTCTCATTTTTGTCTATTCAGCCAAAAATCTACCACTCAAATTTTTTTAGGAAGCCATCAACCTTGTGGGCATTCTGCACTCTACTTTTTAGTGAATCGTGGGTTACAATTTCTCATATTGTGCAATATATATGCTGTCAGGAGTGAAACTCTTTTTTGTTGTCATTTTGCAAGATTGTGCACACAATTTTAGCTAAAAAGTATTGAACATGAATTTAAAATATAATTTTGGCACTGCTTAACCATTTAGAATAGTTTTTAGCCACTCTAATTAAGAAATCTGGATGATATTCTGTAAAATTAGCTGTTATTCTCAACATTTAAATGTCACACTTTGGTCACATTTTTTTTAAACCTGCCCAATTGCATGTTGAAGTGGGTTCTGTGTTAAGGGCTGATAGCCTGATAAGAGCTAACCCTTTCCAAAACGACAAAATTTTAGGGTGGTCCAAATTCAAAACTGCCGCAAGCAACAAAATGGTTGTGGATAAACACAAGATTTGTGCATATTTTAGCACAGAAAATATTGAGACAACAGGAGAAACTGCTGGTTATCAGCAGTTTCTTCTTTTGTCTCAATGTTTTCCCAATTCATATCTAGTAGGATATCCAGGTCTTGTTTGGGAAAGGGTTAAAGGATGGCCAGATGACCTTGAGGAAGGTCATATAGCATGGAGCAGATGTTGAGTTTCTGACAGACAAATGGACAGACGTATGCTAATTTTATCAACAAAGTTTAAATTGTAAACAAAACATTGAGGCTGATATTATGGTCACAGAAACATATGAAAAGTTTCAGAGCAATAACATTTTTAGAAAATATAATATTTAATATAGAAATATAATATGACAGTTGCACATAAAAACTTAACCTAAGCATAACATCAATGCTCAGATGTCAGAAATAGCTCTCCTTTTATGCTAAAAACTTAAGACTTGCCCAAATTCAAAGGTGTTGCTGATAACAGCATCAAATGCACAATCTTTTAATGTGGGCAGTGTATAAAATGGTAATTAATCTTACTTGTGAGAATGAGATGGGCTTTTCTCTGGTAATGTATTCAGCAAATTTACAGGCAAACATGCCACAGTCACTGCCATTCATCTGTTGTGGTATATCCTACAAAATATTGTTAACCAATTACTAGATTGCAAAATTTTGGACTGGTCCAAACTCAAAGATGTTGCAGACGGAAATTTAAAGTTGATGAAATTTTAAATCTTTAGATCTCTTTGCATAGAAAACATTGTGGAAAATGAAGAAATTGCTTGTTACAAGCAATTTCTTCGTTTCCACGATGTTTTCAAAAGCCATTATCTTGTAGGGAGTCAAAAAGAGTCATTGTGTGGTAATGGGTCAACCCATTACTAGACAGAAAAATTTGGACTGATCCACACTCAAAGAGGTTGCAGACAGAAAAGATTGTGGAGAATAAAGAAATGAAGCAATAGAATGGGTCATTGCTCTGTGATCTAATTATGCCTATCAAATCTAATTAGGACTGAACTGATTTTAAATTGGTATATAAGCTTATTTAGAATGCAATAGCGAAGCCTCCCTATAGAAATTGGTTTCAGTAAATTAAAATGTTACCAGTATGTTGCATTTTGATGAAGAAAATCACCAAAGTACTGCCTATTGATAAACATTGGTGGATATGTCATCTTTGTTTACACTTGGTAACTGGGGACCATCTTAGAATAGTCAAACCTGTTTTCACATTCTGCCATATTTTTGGGAATGAATTAGCATTCTACTGTGTACATTCTGACTGGCTAATCTCCATTAATTCTAGCACAAACCCAATTCTTCCTCCTTAGACCGATCTAAAATGATCAACAAATTGTTATATACTTAATTTTCCACTCATCCTGCAGGACGACCATGATTATTTTTTTCACTATCCACTTTTCTACATGCAAATACAAGCGAACAAGTGAATTTTTGGACCCTGAATAAAGGATTGAAGTATTTTATATTCACTCACCTTTGTTATTGAATACTTCCAACCACTCACGTCAATCTTTTCAGTAATATTGTAGCTTTTCAACTAAAACCTCGTCTGCAGCTTGTTTTAAGCTGCAGTTACCAGGTTTTTGTTGAAAAACAGCAATATAATGGATGAAGTATTTTATCTTCACTCACCTTTATTATTGAATATTTCCAACCACTCAAATCAAATTCTTTCTTTTTCTTATCTAGACTCTCATCACAAAGATACTTTCTGAAATGGGTAAAAATGGTCAACTTATATCTAAACCCTTTCTCAACAGCATTAATTTAGTATGCATTTGTGAAACATCAGTGCCTGCAAAAAGGCTAATGTTAAGTTTCCGAGCGGACAGATGGATGGAAAGACAGACAATCAGATGGATGGAAAGACAGAAAAAAAGATGGACAGACACAATGGACACTGGTTAAACAGTATGCCCCCTATCTTTCCATATGAGGGCATAAAAATGCTGGTTACCACCATTTTCAATCTTTTCTTCAATATTTTCTACACAGAAATTTGTCATAAGTCATAGTCACAATATACGCCGCCACATAAAAAACTTGAGACACAAAAATGACATTGACAAGGATTTATAAATCAATATCAAAAACCTGTAAAAAGTTGTGTTCATAATTTTTTTTATAAATATCCAGTCAAAACCCTGGAAGGAATTGCGTTCACAAGGCTGAAATATCATTAAGCCCCAGAGACTAAGTTTTAAAGGAGCATAACTTTTGCAAAAATCAATGAACCATAAAATCCTTGATCCATGTACATCTACAAATTATGGTGATGACATTGACCCAAGTTTCACTTAAATCAAGACAAAAAGTTGAGTTCACAAGGCTGTAATTTCAATAAGCCCCAGAGACTAAGATTTAAGGGGGCATAACTCAGGCAAAAATCAATGAACCATAAAATCCTTACTTCATGCACATCTACCAATTAAGGTGATAGCATCCACCAAGTTTAAAAAAAAGATTCAGCCAAAACCTTAGGAGGAGCTGTGTTGACAAGAAAAGTGGACATACATACAGACAGACAGACAGAGAAGATGACACCAATATATGACCGCCTCCAGCGGCATATAAAAATTTTAACAGTCTGCACTTAAATATCAAAGTGCTTATTTGAGAGTTTTAACCCTTTCACTGCCAAATATTTTTTTCGGAAGCGTTTCTCACTGCTGAATTAATTCGAAGAAATTTCCAAGAATCGATACCCTGTACACAAAAACATGCATAACTTTTGACTCATTTGATGGATTCCTTTCAAATTTTCAGCCCATACAGACAAATTAAGCACCTATATGTGACCAAAATTTAAAGGTTATTTATGATATCACAATATTTTTTTTCTTTTTTATGTTGTGGGTACTCATATATTCCGCCCCCATAAATTTGTCGACAGAAGTCGCCTATGGCAGGGACCCCCTGTAGTCGACAAAAGTCGCCTATGGCAGTGAAAGGGTTACAGAACTATTTCAACAGAACTACAGATAAGAGGTAATAATCGCTTTTCTAACTTAAAAATATATTTAATTGAAAATCAAACCTTAATTGCCTCTATGAGACAATTCCAATGAGTACCCGCAATACAGGGTTGATAAACAAAACAATGTGAAATATTGCATTAGGAAAATCCTTCACTCCCTCTCATTTATTGCTTTGTAGTAAATCAAAGCACTTACTTGAGAGCACTTAAACAATCTGTATTGGATCCTCCCATAGAATCATAATACTGTATATCCTTCTTTTTGAAATTTATCACCTGTAAAGAAACGGGAACATGTCAATAACATATCGCTGGTGGGGAGTCAAAACCTCGTAACTACAGCTTGAATAAGCTGGAGTTACGAGGTTTTGACTCCCCACCGACGATATGTGACCCGTCACACTAAAAGGGACCTTATCCGAACTCCAAAAATCAAAATTTTGACAAACTTGTCAGACCCAGCACAGGTCAATCAGGTTCCGTATGCGAAAAATGTAAATATAGTAAGATAGGGAAAACTTTCCGGTTTTAGAAAATTACATAAAGGTGAAAAGTGTCGGCCCTAGTCTGGCTGCGCGGATTGCGCAGACTGACTAGGGTCGATATTTTTCACACATCCGATAAGGTCCCTTTTAGCGTGACGGATCACATATAATTGTTTAAGTAACTCAAATATCAAACAAACATTACATTTTTGTGTCAAGGTAGTCCATCCCTAAGGAGATGCAATGTCAAGATTTTTCCTGCAAAACAGTTAACACTTGTTACGTATCCAAATCTATTCTGGCAATAGTGTAAACAATCAGCAGTGGAACATTTCACCGCAAAAGGTTCATGATGTCACACACACAATGTCTATGCAGCATGTATCTCATTAGGGGTGGACTACCTTGGATTTTTAGAAAAGTTTCTTACAGACAGTCAAATCTTTCCATACAGGCGCTTAAAATATTAAAGGGAAATCATTAACAGAGAAAGCTTGGAAAAGCATTCAAACAAAACAAGTTAAAGCCGATAACCAGCATATCATTTGCCACTACAGCTTTGAATTATTCAGCGAAGAGCCCTGCATATATAAACAAACTGCAAATCACCAGTGCATTGTCGTCTGCATCATCTTCAAATTTGGACTAGTCTATAATTTTGCCGTTTGGTAAAGTTAAGGTAAGTTGATTACCACCAACACATGGATACTTACCGCTAGACACCAGTGCATCCCCAGATGGACTGAATAAGAATATAGTCCACCGCCAGCCCTTCTCCACAGAAGTGGCATTTGATAAAAGTATCATAAACCTTGAAACAGAGTTATCATACAAGTATTTGTGAATAGAAACATAATGGGAAAAGAAGACATTGCTCATTTTGATGAGAACACTCACCGCCAAACACCAGTGCATCCCCAGGTGGACTGGGATGAGAATATAGTCCACCGCCAACACGTCAACCTTACGCGTCCATCGTCTCACAGATGACTGACCACCACCCATTACTTTAGGATAGAAAAATGTGTTGAACGCATGAACCTTCGCCATACCATCTTTTTCTCCTCTTTCCATTAATAAATTCATGTAAAAGTTGATCACCTAGAAGTAAAGACAAGATTTATCTGTATAGAATGTGTTTTTGAAATTAAGGTATCCAACCCCTCAAAAGCACCAAAGAGCCAGAGGTGAAATTTAAAAAGTGCAAATAATGCCTAAACTGTGTTACATTTCCATTCCAAATACAAACATAAGCATTTTGTACGGTTTAGAATTTTGAATTAATGCATACTTACGGAACTTTTTGTCAAAAATGTTCAAAATTACATCCCTTGCATATGAATATAGAGAAAAACAATATTTGTAAATTATTTTCTTCTTGGAGCGTAATCTTGAAATCCGACATGGTGAATCAACTCATGTGAAGTGTATTTACAAGCGTGTGTAGTTTGATGCATTTCATATGGCTAGAAAGCGGTAATTTTTTCAGGGTCTCTAAACCTTAACATAGCATTTTGTTAACAACAAGGCGAATAGAATATATCTGGTGTTCTTTTTAAAGTTTTTTGGAAACCAGATTTTTCCCTCAATGTTTTCAATGCAAAAACCAGACGTGTTTGTGTAAAGCCAGTGTAATACTTTTGGAGAAAAAGCCAAAGTTTCTGGACAGACAGACAGACAGATAAACAGACAGACACAAGTAAACAAATATGCCCCCTATTTTGTATTTTATAATAAGGGGATATAATAATTATTTTTCATTTCCTTTTTTAAGTTACTGTAATTATTTCAAGTTGACAAGACAGTTACCTCATCATTCAGCCAGTTTAAGCCAGATAACGTGGCAATGTCTTCACGCGTGATTCGTAAACCAAACTTGTTTACTAGCACTTCACTAGGGGGACCTCTTTGTAAACATTGTCTAATACGATTTTCCATCTCGTTTGTTAACTCTGAAAATAATCAAATTAATATTGAAATCCTCCTGTAAAAATTGATATAAGTTCAATGACAGCTTTATATAAATCTGTTGAGGCTGTTGGACTGTATCAAATTAACTAACCCCTGTCCATATGACAAGCAATTTGTCTCAAAGTTTTTTGCAATAATAACATAGTTTAACGCAGGCAATTTAGGCTAATGTCAGACTGCAAATCTGTGCAGGCTGATCTTAGTCTATACTGCCTGCAAAAGCTGGGGTCAAAACAGGAATGATGCCAACAGCATGAGAAGGGTTAAATGCTGATTAATTGTAATTGTAATTGAATATATTAAAAGGTGCTGCAATCAAATCAAAATTTTCTTTACAATTACATTTTGTTGCTGGTTTTTTTTTCTATATGAATTAGCATCAATTTTGTCATCTGTAATTCCTTGTATTTTGGCCCAGCTAAAAAGCTGTCATTTGGGAAAGGATTAACCCTTTACCAAACAAGACCAGGTTTTGACTTCCCTATTTTGAAAGGATTGATGATCAGCATTTCTCTGTTTGTCTAAATAGATTTTATAGCTGTACACAAATCATATCTTTATAAACATCCATTTTGTCATCTGCAGTAGTTTTCAAATAAGAGAGACCTCTAATTTCGTTGTTTGTTAAAGGATTACGAAAACATTAAAGCAAAACGAGACCTGGTAAAGTTTCTTCAACCTCCTCCTCTTCCTCCTCTATTTCTTCTTCTGATGAGGATTCTATCTCGATGGCTTCCGGCTCTTCAGTGACTGGAGGTACCTTTCTGTAGATTCGTAGCTGTTGACGTATCCGTCGCTCAAGTTCCTCTTCCTGTTCTCGTCTCTGTTCATTTATAACTTTGGCTTTCATCTCTTCTTCAAGTATTTTTCTCTGTCTTTCTCTTGCTTTAGCCCCATATGTCTTGTTCCTGAAATTGTAATGTGTTGTGCTATAATTCTTTTAGATAAATAATTGATGAAAGGCTCAGAATCTGTTTCATTACAATACAAAGATGACTGTTTGGACTATTGAATAGATTTAAAAGAACCCACAATTTGAAAACCTGTTATCCGTTATAAACTTCTTCCTCAATGCTTTCTATGCTAAAATTTACCCATTATCAGACGGAAAAATTTTAAACTGGTCTAAATTCAAAAGTGTTGCAGTTGACTTGAAGTGACTGAAATTTTACTTTTTTGGTCTATTTATAAAACAAAGTGGGAAATGAAGTAATTGCTTATCACAAGTGATTTCTTCATTTCACATGATGTTAACTAGAGCCTGTAACATGTAGGCGTGAAAAGGTGTCACTGTGTGGTAATGGGTTTAAGAACAACATCCAGAGCTTTTGTCTAATTAGTTTGAGTGATCCGTTGCACAAAATTCCTATCTTTATCACCATTTTTTTGCATACCAACCAAATATCATTAGGCTAGCATACATAAGTTGTAAAGCTTATTATTCTATTCCCATACAATATACTTTTGGACCTTTCCATATTCAAAGTTGTTGCATACAACAAATAGTAAGTATGAGATTCTCTAAGATAAAGTGGAAAATATTGAGAAAAATTGAGAAAATGCTGTTTGAGAAAAAAGGAGAAAATGCTGCTTATCAACGTTAAACCTCCTTATCTACAAAATTTTGCCAAGGTTTTACATTTGAGCATTTGATGCATAATAAGGTGTCACTATTTGGAGAAAGGATAATTATCTTTAGTTAGAACTTACAGATCTTTGATCCAGTCTTCTGACATGAATTTTGAGTTCCGGTAGTCTGACACTGTGGGGGATTTCACACGATTTAAACTCACAGCACTGCTCGATCTTTCTAGTCTACTGGGTCTGAATAACAAAAGACAAACAAGATGTGTTTGTGAAACACACCCCCGAAATGGCAATGGACAATGGTAAAACAAAATCTCTATAAAGATGCAAAAAATCAACACTTCAGACTAAAAGTGGTAATTATCTAGGAAGTTGTATTGGCTCTGTCATAAAATCCCTGTATAGAAACTTCCAACATTAGGCAAGATCAACATTACATATCTGAAATATCAAAGCTGTGATATCATGTAGCATGGTTAACAAGTTGGGCGTACTGTTATCACAAAAATTTACACACATAACGATAGGTAAACCCTTTACCAATCAAGACTTTCTTTTGACATATCTTAAAGAGAGCTTGGGCAAAACATCATGAGAAAAGAAGAAAATCCTAATGCTCAGCATTTTCTATTTCGCACTCAATACTAAGTGCCATAAATTATATCAACTCAATTTTGAATAGCAATTATTTCCTTTTCAGCAAGATCTTTCATATTGTCCAAGGCAGCCAAATATCAGAAACGATTAAATCTTCCTGATATAAATTCCGAGCACAAAAATTTGCTGATTAAAAAGTTTACCTTTCTTCTGATATAATTTGTACTTCTTCATCTTCTGTCAAATCTGGAAAATGATATTTCATTACTTAGTTATTTTTGTGTTTTCCATCAACAAGTAGATTTAGTGTTTAGACAAGTAAGTGACTTATTATGTCCAGCAAAAGAACAAGATGTATTTGTGAAACACCAATGCCCCCGAAATGGCCATTTTTCTAAAATGTTAAGTTTTCGTGTAAAGGGTTGATAAGGGTTAACAGATGACCTTGAGGAAGGTCAAATTGCATGGAACAGATAGGTATTATTGAAAGGTAGTTGCATACCAAATCTGAGCTTTGTATGTCAAATACTTTTGGAGAAAAGGTACATGTTAAGTTTTCGGACAAACAGACTGACAGATGGACATGAGTAAAACAATATCCTTATATGCCCCCAATCTCTCGATACAGGGGCATAGAAATTTCATTAGCATTTTTCGTGGGAAGTCATAAGAATTCATACTGTATCTAATCTTTTAGGACATATTACGAATTAAGTAAAATCAACTATTTCCACTATTTCCGTTTAGGACATTGCCCAAACAATTCGTTAGTGTCGTGAATCTCATTAGAGGTGGACTAATTTAACAAAAGTCATAAAAGGGTATTGGCCAAGCTCTGTTGAGAAACCATGTTTTACTGAATTATCAGTTGCGGAGAGCAATAAGTAAGCTATCCAGGATTTGAAGTAGAGCAATTAAACAAAATTCAGTATACCTATATCTTTTTGTTGACTGACATGAGGTTTGTCTGTCTGTTCTAGCATTAGAAAATATGCTCTTTCAGATAAAGATAACAGAAAATTTTGAGAAAATATCTATAGAATGTCTCTTTAATACAACTTTGACAACAGCAGGGCAATGAAATAAGATAAAGTATACCTATGACTTTTTGTTGTCTGTTATATGAGGTTTGTCTGTCTGTTCTAGCACTAGTTATGGCTGATATGTCTGTGATGCTGAGTGGGGACTCTGGTCTACTTGAACCTGAATAATAGGGGCACGCTTGGTTAACCCTTTACCACACATTGGCGATTCACAATGATGCGCGGAAATAGTGAAAGGAAAATATGGTGGTCGCAAAAGACAATCACCCCCATTTTCCACCTGATTTTTTTTTGTCTGTGGTGGGCAAATATTCTAGCCAAAAAACACGATAGCTGTACTGTGCTATGGTCGTACTGACAGATTATAATGGTTGGTAAACCGATCTAGAGTGTTACAAAATTCTTCTTTTCTTGCAATATTCTTAAGTCTTCTTCAAACAGATTTGGTTACTTGAGTTACATAATATTTGCCTCTTTATCTGAATCAACTTTAAGCCTTTTCCAAACGTCAAATTTTCAGAGTAATCCACTTCAAAAACTGCCACAGATGACACAGGAGCTGTCTGAAGAGAGCGCGCTCGACTTTCTAAGTTGCTTAGTATAAAGGGGGCATAACTCCAAATATAGTGGAGCCAGGGTCATGGGCCCTGGTAGTAAAGTAGAGGGTGTGATGGTGAATAAGTATTCCAAGAATCCCTTTGATAGTATGGAAGTTATTGATGTTTGAAAAAACCTTTGTTGCAACACCAACGCCAACGCCCAGGTGACAGTATAAGCTCTCATTTTCTTCGAAAAGTCAAGCTAAAAATGGAAGTTCTTAAAGATAGAATTTGTGTAAAATATGAAATAGAAAATATTGAGACAAAAGGAGAAACTGCTGGTTATCAGCAGTTTCTTCTTTTGTTTCAATGTTTTCCCAAGCCTTTTCTACGTCAAAACCAGGTCTTGTTTGGGAAAGGGTTAAAATTAGGCATTACTAATTTTAGCTGCCTAGGAAAGGGTGTTTGTCTCACCATTGACTACATTTCTGGGGGCTGTCCTTGTACTTGGCTGAACTTTAATCTTTGGTCTATCTGGTGGCTGTGTCGGGTGTTTTTCCCACGTCTTGAGGCTTGAACCAAGGATACTGTCATTTTTTAGGCAATAAAACCTGGAAAACAAATGACAAAAGTGACACAGTCATAATATATTGTGCTTTCTTCATGAACATCCCTTTTTTGACATAAGAGTTGTATGGCAAAACTCAGAAAGTATGCACAATACAAAAAAATATGTATCAGATCACACATACTTTTATTCTGGAACTTTTCAATGGCACTTGTGAGATTTGAACCAAGGACCCTTTTGTCCAAAAGCCTTTGAAATACCATACGACTAGACCAAAATTAATGCCAGGAGAGATAACAAGAGCTGTTGGAAGACAGCAAAGCACCACTATCAAGTGCTGGATAGTGAAAAGTCTGAAAAGAGTAAAATTTCCATTAAATTAATTGTCAGAGTAATTCATCTTTGCCTAGAGTCTGATATTATGGTCACAGAAGCATGTGCAAAGTTTCGGAGCAATATCCTCAGCAGAAACATAGATGAGACACTTGCATGTAAAACCTTCACACATCACAAGAAAGCAAGATTTTAGACTGGTCCAATTCAAAAAGACAAAAAATTGAAGTGAACAAAAGTTAAAAGTTAAAAGTTTTGGGTAGAAAACTTTGTGGAAAATGAGGAAATTGCTTGTGACAAGCAATTTCTTCATTTTCCACAATGTTTCCTAAGCCTTTCACTTGTAGGGTGTCAAAAGACGTCTGCTGTCATTAAGTGGGAATGGGGTTAACCAAAGAACAAGAGATGTTTGTAAAACATATATGCCCCCTCAAGGGCCTACATTTGATGTAGGTCAAAGTCCAAGGTCAAGTTAACAAGGTCCAAGGTCATGGTCAAATATGAAAGGTCTTGGTAGGAGGTGTCTATGTGTGAAATATCAAAGCTGTATATGTAAAAGTAAAATGAAACATAGGCCAGGTTAAAGTTTTCAAAAGTAGGCCAAATGCCAAGGTTAAGGTCATGGTCAAATGTGAAAGGTCTTGGTTGGAGGTGTCCATGTGTGAAATATCAAGGCTGTAGGTGTAAAAGGACATGATATATATGCCTGGTTTCAGTCTTTTTAAAAGTAGGTCAAACTCCAAGGTCAAGGTTGCAATATTCAAGGTCATGGTCAAATGTGAAAGGTCTTGGTAGGAGGTGTCTATGTGTGAAATATCAAGGCTGTATGTGTAATAGGACATACGATAAAGGCTAGGTTAAAGATTTCTAAAAGTATGTAAAAATCAAAGGTCAAGGTCACACAGGACAAGGTCATGGTCAAATGTGCAAGGTCTTGGTAGGAGGTGTCCATGTGTAAAATATTGAGACTGTATAGGTATCAGGACATGAGATATAGGCCTAGTTTAAGTTTTTTTTTAAAGTAGGTCAAACTCCAAGGTCAAGGTCCAAGGTCATGGCCAAAAGTGAAATATCTTGGTTTCAAGTGACCATGTGTGAAATATCAAGGCTGTATATTTAAAATGACATGAAATATAGACCAGGTCAGGGCTAGAATTTCCCTGAAAAAATGACTTGCAATATTTTGCTAGTGGCTTTTGAAACCACTAGCAAAAATGCAAATCCACTGGCAATCTGGTTTTGTATATTATGAAGGTTTTCATTTGGAAAAATAAAAGCATAAAATGCTGCATAATTTAAAGGGCATGTCCAAGATGGTCAATATTTGGAAGTTGTTTTGTAAGCTTTTTCAGGCTGCATTGATAAAACTTGTGGGTGGGGAACATTTTTCCACTTGCCAAAAAAATCTAGTGTCAGATAGAATCACTCACTAGCAATTTTTAATTTTAACTAGCAAATTGCCAGTATGCTAGTGGAAATTCGAGCCCTGCAGGTTAATGTATTATCAAAGTAGGTCAATTACCAAGGTCAAGGTCAAAAGGTCCAAGGTCATGGTCAAATGTGAAAGGTCTTAGTCGTAGGTGTCCATGTGTCAAATATCAAGGCTGTATGTGTAAAAGGACATGATATATCAGCTAGGTTAAAGTTTTTTTAAAAGTAGGTCAAAGTCCAAGGTCACAAGGTCCAAGGTCATGGTCAAATGTGAAAGGTCTTGGTAAGATATGTCCATGTGTGAAATACCAAGGCTGTATGTGTAATAGCACATAAGATATAGGCCCAGTTTAATTTTTTTACAAAGTAGGTCAAACTCCAAGATCAAGGCCACATGGTCCAAGGTCATAGTCGTATGTAATAGGTCTTGGTCAGAGGTTTCCATGTGTCAAATATCTAGGCTGTATGTGTAAAAGGACACGGTACAGGGCTCGAATTTCCACTAGCATACTGGCAATTTGCTAGTTAAAATTAAAAATTGCTAGTGATTCTATCTGACACTAGATTTTTTTGGCAAGTGGAAAAATGTTCCCCACCCACAAGTTTTATCAATGCAGCCTGAAAAAGCTCACAAAACAACTTCCAAATATTGACCATCTTGGACATGCCCTTTAAATTATGCAGCATTTTATGCTTTTATTTTTCCAAATGAAAACCTTCATAATATACAAAACCAGATTGCCAGTGGATTTGCATTTTTGCTAGTGGTTTCAAAAGCCACTAGCAAAATATTGCAAGTCATTTTTTCAGGGAAATTCTAGCCCTGCGATATATCTGCCATGTTAAAGTTTTTTAAAAGTAGGTCAAACTCCAAGGTCAAGGTCACAAAGTCCAAGCTCATGGTCAATTATGAAAGGTCTTGGTAAGATGTGTCAATGTGTGAAATATCAAGGCTGTATTTGTAAAGGTTCATGAGATATATGCCCGGTTTATTTATTTTAAAGTAGGTCAAACTCCAAGGTCAAGGTCACAAGGTCCAAGGTCATGGTTAAATGTGAACGATGTTGATAGGAGGTATCTATGTGCGAGATATCAAGGCTGTATGTGTAAAAGGACATGAGATATAGGCAAGATTAAGAATTAAGTGTAAAAATCAACAAAGGGCAATAACTCCAAGAAGTTGATTGGCACAGTTATGGTTCTTGTGCACTGCACCTTTCCATAATGAAATCTATTCACCTGTAAAGTTTCATGATTCTACCTTACATATTTTTTGAGTTGTGCTCCGGACAAGAATCAAGTTATAAAATCAACAAAGGGCAATAACTCCAAAAATTTGATCGGCAGAGTTACGGTTCTTGTGCACTGCACCTCTCCATAATGAGATCAATCCACCTGTAAAGTTTCATGATTCTACCTAACATAGTTTTTGAGTTATGCTCCGGACAAGAATCAAGTTTGAAAATCAACAAAGGGCAATAACTCAAAAAATTTGATCAGCAGAGTTATGGTTCTTGTGCACTCAGAGCTGAATCTAGGTTTTCACAAAAGTGGGCCAACTCCCCAACCATACTTCAAAATGTGGGCCAACAGGATTCAGGCTTGAGCCAAAGTGAATTTAACTTTTTATCGCAAAAATATTAAGTTATAACTTATCTGTAACTAGAGCCATTATATGAAACTGAAGGAACATTATCTTTACTCCACGTAAGTTAGGATTAGCTCTTGTCTAACCAGTCTCTTTAAACAACTGTTGTCCATGTAACAAACTTTATATGTTCAATTTCTTTAATTTATTGGTTGTTTTAAGTTTAGATTATACTATTCATAGAAAATGATTACACTGTCCAAGACTGGTTGAAGCAAATTATTTACGCCACAAAATCGTTTTTAATTTTGCTTTAAAACTCTTCTCTCCAGATTTAAATAGTCTCAGGGCTGTAGAAAAAAAGGCTGGACCATTTAACTTCAATCGTAACCCTGGGCAGAATTCACCATACATGATGTGGCTACTGCAGTAGACATCTACGCCGAGGAGGATCACTTAATATCAATTAATTCAAACCATTTTGTGATAAAAACAATTTTCAGGCAGAGTTTCTTTGTTTCGTCGGCCATTTTGATTGTGTGCCGCGATGATAGCATGTCACTCAGTCCATTTATGTGCTTAAAAACGATTTTAACACAGAGTTCCTTTATTTTGTTTGTTTTGACCGCCATTGGTGTTGTTGTTGTTGCGGTGCACCGTAATAATTACAAATTCTGAAATTTTCACAGCCATTTCCCCCCTTCATTCAACTCGTTTGTTTTCTTCCCGTTTTCGGTTTATATCTCGAACATGAATCTATTTCATTTCTAAGACAAATATCTATTTTTGACTGGAGATATAAAACACTATATAAATATAGAATTGCAGGGGTTTCTCTGCAATCTGTTTTTAGCAACTTTTCAATGATTATGAACCTACGTTATTACGCGACATATATTGAAAAATGCGCCAATCTGAAACAACGTGCGTGACTTCTCCCGCGCAGCCTATCGTTTTTTTGCGCCAAGCAATAAATTACTGCGGGAATCCCGCAATCCCGCGCCCTAGATTCAGCTCTGTGCACTGCACCTATCCATAATGAGATCTATCCACCTGTAAAGTTTCATGATTCTATCTTACATACTATTTGAGTTATGCTCCGGACAATAATCAAGTTTGAAAATCAACAAAGGGCAATTACTCCAAAAATATGATCGGCAGAGTTACGGTTCTTGTGCACTGCACCTCTCCATAATGAGATCTATTCACCTGTAAAGTTTCATGATTATACCTAACATAGTTTTTGAGTTATGCTCCGGACAAGAATCAAGTTTGAAAATCAACAAAGGGCAATAACTCAAAAAATTTGATCAGCAGAGTTACGGTTCTTGTGCACTGCACCTCTCCATAATGAGATCTATCCACCTGTAAAGTTTCATGATTGTACCTTACATACTTTTTGAGTTATGCTCCGGACAAGAATCAAGTTATAAAATCAACAAAGGGCAATAACTCAAAAAATTTGATCGGCAGAGTTACGGTTCTTGTGCACTGCACCTCTCCATAATGAGATCTATCCACCTAAGAAGTTTCATGATTCTACCTTTAATACTTTTCCAGTTATGCTCCGGACAAGGTTTGGTCTATGGACAGACCGACCGACCTACGGACCGACCGACCGACCTTCCGACCGACCGACACATGCAAAACAATATACCCCCATTTTCTTCGAAAGGGTCATAATTATGCCGACCCCACGTAACCAGAATAGGCTTATTATAGCCCGCCTATTTTACAAATAATCGCGCTAAAACTGACCTTGGTAGCTGAGGTACACTGACTTGATGTTGAATATCAACCGGATGTGAAATATCTGGCTGCTCTAAAGGTACTGTAGTAAACTGTTGTAATAATTGTTGGTAACGAACTTTGTCACCCATGCGAACACTCTGCAAAAAGGATGAAATTAATTGAGTCAAAAATATTGTCTCAATTCAGTAGTTTTTCTAACAATCTTCAATACAGTTTAATTACTACGACTGGTTAATTTAAAAACATTTTTTAGAACTAGAAAGACCTGAAGGTCTTGAGTCGCTCCACAGGCCTGAATTTCTTGTGGTTTACTAAAAAAAAATTGACAAATTTATCTAAATGCTTAAACTGATATATTTTTAAATTCTTGTGATTCTTAGAGCAGAAACAAAGTAAAGAGAAGCAATTATGTGGTCAAAGCGAAAAGAAAGTAAATGATTGACTAATATTTTGGGGATTTATAGAGTGATGATAAAGTTGAAAACTGTCATTATACCAAATTCAAGGGCACATAATTCAATATGTGAGTTAATAATTGTGGTAGACTAAGGGAAGTAACTTTTGATATGAGCAATTTAAAGTTCAGTAAGAGTTGTTTTTCTTTATGATAATTATTTCAAGAAGTTGCGATTGTTCATGTAACATAGTGGTCATGAAAATAAAGATATTCTGATCTAAAAATATGATTTTGACTTGATAATTTATGTCTTGAACACCACAATAATCAAGCTGAATATTAAACTCGAGCAAGATCTTATGGTCTGTCCAAATTTTGTCAGTATTAATCTATATATGTGGCCACAAAAGTGAAAGTGTTGAAAACTGGAATTTTGTCAATTTCTAGGGCACATAACTCAGATTGTAGCAATTCAATCATCCTGAAAGTTACACAAAAGCATGATCTTGTTGTCAACAAGATTCTGTCCAAATATCATCTTGATTGGTTAACAATTATGGTTGTTAGAGTGAAAACAAAGTCAAAAATGGAAATTTTGTCAAATTCAAGGGCACATAACTCATGATGCAAATTCCGATCAAGCTGAAAATTTAACCCAGGCAGGATATCATGCTTATATATATTCTGTCTAAGTTTTGTCTTGATTGGTTAATATTTGTAGATTCTAGAGTAAAAATAAAGTCAAAACCAGCTTTTTTTGACGTTCAAGGGCAGATAACTCAAGTTATTCTGGTTCAATCCACACTCTTTGTAGGAATCTGAGAGAGGGTCACCCAAGGATCATTCCTGTGAAGTTTTGTTGAAATCCATCCAGTAGTTTCTGAGGAGAAGATTTTTAAAGAAAAAGTTTACGGACGCACGGACGGACGGACGCACGCACGACGGACACACCGCTATGACAATAGCCCGCTGGCCTGAAAGGCCAGTGGAGCTAAAAACTAACTCCTTTGTCACAATAACCAAAACTGATTTTGGTATGGAAATGAGGATTTTCTAAAAATCTTAATTGAGAACACATCCTGGGAGTCTATTACCTGGAATGGTATTTCTTGCCAAAATTACACAACAATCAATCTGATTGGCTGAGATCTCATCCAACCCAACCAGATTGCTTGAAATGTAATTTAGAATTGCAGTCTATTTTGAAAATGTTGGTGAATATGGCCCTAGATACAGTTACTTTTTACCAGACTTTCAGAACAAGAGATAAGAGGGTGTAAAGGCATCCTTCATAATACTGATTTTTTTTTTTTCATTTCAAATCCAAATCCAATATTATGAGTACTCATTTGAATCATCTTGAAAACAATTCCATTGAGTGCCCAAACATTATGATTTTGTGAAAAATATTTTGCATTTATACACTTTCCCAAACACCAAAATTTTAGGGTAGTCGAATATAAAGGCTGCTGCAGACAACAAAATAATTAATAATAAAGATCAAGTATGTGTAAAATATTATAGTTCAGAAAATATTGAGGCAAAAGGAGAAATTTCTGATAATTTCTTATTTTTTTCTCCATGTTTTCTAAATTCATATTGACCAGGTATGTCAAAACCCAGTTGTGTTTGAGAAAGGGTTAAAAATCCATTACCCCAATTGTATGCCATGTACATTTTGTTTTTACTTACTTCGCCTGCTGTAAATTTGGGTTGTTTTTTCACACGAAACGTCTTGCTAAAACTGTCCTTGCCATTCTCTCGTGACACCCCATCTGGAAAACAATGGTCAATAAATGTGAAATCTCCACACAAATTATAAGGTGTAGGCCTGTTCAAGTTATTATAGAGGTCTAAATCCACAGTCAAAGTCACATAAACCAAAGACCTTGGTCTTAAATGAAAAGTCTTGATAGGAAGTATCCATGACTGAAATATCAAAACTCTATCTCTAATGATGCATAACATAAAGGTTAATTTTTTTTAAAAAGTCAGACAAAATCCAAGGTCAAGGTCACTAGATCAAAGTTCAAGGTCCCAATAGAAAAGTGCCAGCAGGGGAGGGTGGTGTAAAATAACTATCTATTATGGTTACTAAGATATAGTCCACATTAAAGTCTTTGTCTATGTAACCAAGACAAACGAAGACAAAAGGGCTGTGACATTAGCTACCCCTAAACATAAAGACCCATATTGCGAACAAGCCCCAGATTTATATCAAAGAATCCTTTAGATAACAATGACGAAAATGTAGATATGCTGATGGAATATTATTGTTTTCTACCCTAATATATCAGAAATAAATGTTTGTGATTTACCCTATAATTTGGACTACATAATGTTTGACTTTGGTTCAAGAAAAATAATGATTACCAGCAATTTCTTTTTTTTGCCTCAATAATTATCCAAATTACTACTAATAGTGACCTGGGGCCCGTATTATCAATAATCATACAATTATTTTTGCATAATTATTTGTAACAACAAACCATATTGGACCAATCTGATTTCTTGTGCAATAAAATGTTTTGCTACAGTTTACACAAAAACATGGTCATAAGATTTGCGATAATATTGGCCCCAGGTCTTAAGACATTTGAAACGGGTTCAGAAAATTTTCATTTGTGCCAGATTAATTACAGATACGGTATTTATCATTTACTTTTATTCATGTTTATGAAACTTGAAGCTCACGATAAATGACCTGGCAGAGCATCCCTAGCAAAAAGCTAGAGATGCACTGCCATGTCATTTATTATGAGCTATAATAATACTGACCATTAAAACTATCTGTTTGTACTGGGGTTGATCTTGTGGTTGAATCTCGTATTGGCCTTCTAGCTAGTGGCTGAAATGTAACAAATAGCAAATGTGATAAATAGCAAATCCATCAAAGCTGTATAGTAGGTACCAGGGGCCCGTATAATCAACAATCTTACAACCACATCTTAGTGTAAACTTTATGACTACTTCTGATTGTACAAGAGATCAGATAGGGCCAATCAGGTTTGTTGTTACAAGTAATTTCACAACAAGAGGCCCAAGAGGGCCTGTATCGCTCCACTGGCTAAAGTAAAAGAATAACCTCATGATTTCTTGTAAGCCTCGCACTGCCAATTTTTGAAAAGGGTCACCCAAGGAATATTTCTGCCAAGTTTGATCTGAATTGGCCCATTGGTTTATTTCTAAAGAATTATTTCATGGTTTGTCCAATTCTGATAAGCCCTGCCCTGCCACACCCACAGTTATAGACCAATCAAAGTTTCAAAACACTGTAAACCACCCAAGGAACATTTATGCCAAGTTTGCTAAAATTGACCCAATGGTTGTTTTTAAAGAATTATTTCGTCATTTCACCCATTCTGATAACCCCCCCCCCCCCTTCCACACCAACATTAATGGACCAACCAAATTTTCACTAACAAAGTAAGTAAAGGGCCACTCAAGTAAAAGTACTGCCAAAATTGGTCTCCATTCGGCCCATTGGTTGATTTATAGAGAATTATTTTGTGATTTCTCCTATTCTGATGAGCCCCCCCCCCCCCCCTGCCACGCCCACATATATAAACCAATCAAATGTAAAGAGTCACCCAAGGTACATTTCTACCAAGTTTGGTCAAAATTGGTTGAATGGTTAATTTTAAAAGAATTATTTTATGATTTCTCTGATAAGCCCCGCCCTGCCACGCCCACATTTATTGACCAATCAAAATTCTTTGAACAGTTAAAGTATAGGTTCATTTAAGGAACATTCTTGTACAGTTTGGTTTTAATTGGCCCACTGGTTTGAGAGGAGAAGATTTTTAAAGAATTATTTTGTGATTTCTTTAAGTCTGATAAGCCCAGCCCTGCCACGCCCACATTAATGGACCAATTAATATTTCACTGACAATTTAGGTAAAGAGTCACCAAAATTACATTTCTGCCAAGTTTAGTCAAAATTGGCTCAATGGTTGATTTTTAGAGAATCATTTTGTGATTTCTCTAAGTCTGATAAGCCCCGCCCTGCCACGCCCACATTTATGGATCGATCAAAATTCTTTTCGCAATTTAAGTAAAGCACTACCTAAGGAACATTTCTGCCAAGTTTGATAACAAGAGGGCCGTTGGCCCTAGGTCGCTCACCTGAGATGGGGTTTTATAACAGATCAGATTTCTTACAGGTAATGCAATAAAGGGTCAAAGATCATATGAACGCCTCTATGCGATTTCAAACCATAGAAAACCCAGAAAACTACCTTAGTGCAATATCATATGTAACTCAAATATGAAGTTTTATCCAATTCGGCTATGTGGTTAAGGAGAAATTGCTTTGGACAGATGGAATTAAAACAAGAGGACCATGATGGTCCTATATCGCTCACCTGAACCAAAATGATATAAGCAACACTTTTCTTCAATTCAAAAAATATTTACGACTTTAAGACTGAAAACAAACTTAATATGGTCAATAACATTGTGAAAATCAAACTCATCCAAGATTTCATCGTGCCCAACATTGTGTCCAAGATTTGTCTTGTTTGATAAATAATTGTAGATTCTGGAGTATAAACAAGGTCGAAAACAGCCAAAAACAGCAATTTTGTCCAATTCAAGGGCACATAACTCTCTACTTTCTATTCAGATCAGGCTGAAAATCAAACTCATCCGAGATCTTATGATATCCAACATTGTGTCCAAGATTTGTCTTGATTGGTCAATAATTGTAGATTCTAGAGTGTAAACAAGGTCTAAAGCAGCCGAAAACGTCAATTTGATCAAATTCAAGGGCACATAACTCTCCACTTTTTGATCAGATCGGACTGAAAATCAAACTTATCCAAGATCTTATGGTCTCAAACATTGTGTTCAAGTTTTGTCTTAATTGATAAATAATAGTAGATTATAGAGTGTAAACAATGTCAAAAACAGCCGAAATCGACAATTACATCAAATTCAAGGGCACATAATTCTAATCTTTCTGGTCAGATCAGACTGAAAATCAAACTCATCTGAGATCTTATGGTCTCCAACCTTGTGTCCAAGATTTGTCTTGATTGGTCAAAAATTGTAGATTCTAGAGTGTAAATAAGGTCGAAAACAGTCAAAAACAGCAATTTTGTCAAATTCAAGGGCTCATAACTCTCAACTTTCTGATCAGATAAGACTGAAAATCAACCTCATCCCAGATCTTATGATCCCCAATATTGTGTCGAAGTTTTGGATTGATTGATCAATAATTGTAGATTCTAGAGTGTAAACATCGTCGAAAACAGCCAAAAATGACAATTTTGTCAAATTCAAGGGCAAGTAACTCTCGACTTTCTGATCAGATCAGAATGAAAATCAAACTCATCCGAGATCTCATGGTCCAAAACATTGTGTCAAAGTTTTGTCTTGATTGATGAATAATTGTAGATTCTAGAGTGTAAACAAGGTCAATAACAGCAGAAAATGGCAATTTTGTCAAATTCAAGGGCACATAACTCTCGTCTTTCAGGTCAGATCAGACTGAAAATCGAACTCATCCGAGATCTTATGGTCTGCAATCTTATGTCCAAGATTTGTCTTGATTGATCAATAATTGTAGATGCTAGAGTGTAAACAATGTCAAAACTAAGTATTTTTCGCATTCAAGGGCAGATAACTCCCGACTTTCTAGTTCAATCTGACCCATAATCGAACTCATCCGAGATCTTATGGCCATACATGTTTTGACCAAGTTTGGTCAAGATTGGCTTATATTTGTAGATGCTAGAGTGTAAACACGAAATTGTGGACGGACAGACAGACGGACAGACAGACAGATAGACAGACGGACGACGGACAAAAAGTGACCACAATAGCTCACCTTGAGCACTTCGTGCTCAGGTGAGCTAATAAAACATACAGACTGACAAGCAAACAGAAATTTACAAATTGACCTAGATCTATGATCTTGAACCTACCTAAGTATATATTTCAAATAGAACATCTACTCATGATAAAGAACACATTTACCCATACATTTTTTCAAATCCATGCATAAATGTAGATGCTATGCCCCTGATAAGCAGATATTTACAAGAAGCCCCCCTTTTCCTGTGACAAGGCTTCATATTGAAAAGCAAAGAAAAGTACCTCTTAGCAATATCATAAGCAATGCAAATATTAAGTTTTGTCAAATTTGGCTCTGCGGTTATTGAGAAATTGCTTCTGATAGATTTCGTGTAATTTCTCTTTTTCTGTTGCCATGGCAACCAGAGTTTGTTTTTTTTTTATATAAATTTCAATTCTGTTAGCAATTTTTTAAATGTGACCTCCTAAGGAATATTTCTGCCTAGTTTGGTGGAAATTAGCCTGTTAGTTTAGGAGATATCATTCAACGATGTCATTGAGATTTGGTGGAAAATCTCCTTTTCTGTTGCCATGGCTACCAGAGCTTTAGAAGGATTTCAATTCTTTTAGCAATTTTTAAAAGGAACCTCCTCAGAAATATTTCTGCCAAGTTTGGTTGAAATTGGCCAAGTAGTTTAGGAGGAGATGTTATTCAAGGAAATTATTGAGAATTAGTCAAATTTCTCCTTTTCTGGTGCCATGGCAACCAGAGTTTTTAGTGGATTTCAATTCTTTTAGCGATTTTTAAACAGGACCTCCTAAGGAATATTTTTGCCAAGTTTAGTTGAAATTGGCTTGGTAGTATAGGAGAGTTGTCGTTCAAAGATAGTATTGAGATTCAGTCAAATTTCTCCTTTTCGGTTGCCATGGCAACCAGAGTTTTATATGGATTTCAATTCTTTTAGCAATTCTGAAAGGGGGTCATCTAAGGAACATTCCTGCCAAGTTTGGTTGAAATTGGCCAAGTAGTTTAGGAGGAGATGTTGTTCAAAGATAGTATTGATATTCAGTCAAATTTCTCCTTTCCGGTTGCCATGGCAACCAGAGTTTTTTTATGGATTTCAATTCTTTTAGCAATTCTGAAAGGGGGTCACCTAATGAACATTCCTGCCAAGTTTGGTTGAAATTGGCCCAGTAGTTTAGGAGGAGATGTCGTTAAAAGACAGTATTGAGATTCAGTCAAATTTCTCCTTTTCTGTTGCCATGGCAACCAGAGTTTTTTATGGATTTCATTTTTTTAGCAATTCTGAAAGGGGGTCACCTTAGGAACATTCCTGTCGAGTTTGGTTGAAATTGGCCAAGTAGTTTAGGAGGGGATGTCGTTCAAAGACAGTATTGAGATTCAGTCAAATTTCTCCTTTTCTGTTGCCATGGCAACCAGAGTTTTTTTTATGGATTTCAATTCTTTTAGCAATTCTAAAAGGGGGTCACCTAAGGAACATTCCTGCCAAGTTTGGTTGAAATTAGCCAGGTAGATTAGGAGGAGATGTCATTCAAAGATAGTACTGAGATTCAGTCAAATTTCTCCTTTTCTGTTGCCATGACAACCACAGTTTTTCATGGATTTCAATTCTTTTAGCAATTCTGAAAAGGGGTCACCTAATGAACATTCCTGCCAAGTTTGGTTGAAATTGGCCAAGTAGTTTAGGAGGAGATGTCATTTAAAGAAATTGTTGACGGACCGCCGGACAAAAGGTGATCACAATAGCTCACTTGAGCACCTTGTGCTCAGGTGAGCTAAAAATTGGCCCTCTGGTTTGAGAGAAGAAGATTTTTAAAGAATTATTTTGTGATTTCTCTAAGTCTGATAAGCCCCGCCCTGCCACGCCCACATTTATGGACCGATCAAAATTCTTTACGCAATTTAAGTAAAGCAACACCCAAGGAACATTTCTACCAAGTTTGATCAAATTGACCCTCTGGTTTGAGAGAAGATTTTCAAAGAATTATTTTGTGATTTCTTAAGTCTGATAAGCCCCGCCCTGCCACGCCCACATTTATGGACCAATCAAAATTTCACTGACAATTCAAATAAAGGGTCACCCAAGGTACATTTCTGCCGACTTTGATCAAAATTGGCCCACTGGTTTGAGAGAAGAAGATTTTTAAAGAAAAGTTTACGCACGCACGGACGGACGGACGCACGCAAGCACGACGGACACAACGCCATGACAATAGCTCGCTGGCCTTCGGCCAGTGGAGCTAAAGATAATTGTACGATCGTTGATAATACGGGGCCCTGGTTCCTACAGTTTTCTGCAAGCAATATTCCAGACAATTCCAGACCTTTCTCAGGATCTTTTGTCAAAATTCACAGTCTTTTGAATTGACGGAAAATATGAAATTCCATAGCCGCTTTCTAATATCTATATTACTGATTCTAAGGAAAATTCTGAACAAGAGGCCCATGATGGCCCTAGATCGCTCACCTGAAATTTTTTGCCTTGTTGAAATAAACATTTTGACCTGTATAGCAGCAAATTAAGAATTTTGCAATAAAGCGCCTTTTCCTTAGTTTTTCAAAAGAATGAAACAAAATTCAGCCTTTTCAAAAGTGTTTGCTCTTTTGCACTTTTTCTGATGCCCCTGCACTAAGAGCTTTGATATTAATCAAATTCTTATAACAACTTTGAAAGCCCTTCACCCAAAGATCATTCATGTGAAGTTTTAAGAATATTGGCCAACTACATGTAGTAAGCCAGAAGATTTTTAAAAGATTTGGCTATTTTCCCTTTTCTCATGCTGCAGCAGTCAAAGGCTTTGATGGAATCAAAGTCTCTCAAAAACTTTGAAAGCCCTTCACCCAAGGATCATTCATGGGAAGTTTCAAGAATATTGGCCAACTAGTTGAAGGCAGAAGATTTTTACAAGATTTGGCTATTTGCCCCTTTTCTCATGCCACGGCAGCCAAAGCCTTTGATGGAATCAAATTCTTTTAACAACTTTGAAATCCCTTCAGCCAAGGATCATTCATATTAAGTTACAAGAATATTGGCCTACTAGTTGGGCAGAAGAAGATTTTTAAAAGATTTGGCTATTTTCCCCTTTTCTTATGCCACGGCAGCCAGAGTCTTTGATGGAATCAAATTCTTTTAACATCTTTGAAAGCCCTTCACCCAAGGATCATTCATGTGAAGTTTCAAGAATATTGGCTTGCTAATTAGGCAGAAGAAGATTTTTAAAAGATTTGGCTATTTTCCCCTTTTCTCATGCCGCGGCAGCCCAAATCTTTAATGGAATCAAAATCTTTTAACAACTTTGCATGCCCTTCACTCAAGTATCATTCCTGTGAATTTTCAAGAATATTGGCCAACTTGTTAGGCAGAAGAAGATTTTTAAAAGATTTGGCTATTTTCCGCTTTTCTCATGCCGCGGCAGCCAAAGTCTTTGATGGAATTTAATTCTTTTAACAACTTTGAAAGCCCTTCACTCAAAGATGATTCATGTGAAGTTTCAAGAAAATTGGCCAACTGGTTAGGCAGAAGAAGATTTTTAAAAGAGTTAGCTATTTTCCCCTTTTCTCATGCCGCGGCAGCCAGAGTCTTTGATGGAATCCAATTCTTTTAACAACTTTGAAAGCCCTTCACCCAAGGATCATTCCTGCCAAGTTTCAAGAAGATTGGTCCACTGGTTTGGGAGGAGAAGATCTTTAAAGAAATTGTGGACGGACGGACGGCCGGACGGACGGACGACGGACAACGACCGATCACAATACCTCACCTTGAGCACTTTGTGCTCAGGTGAGCTAAAAATCCATATGTTTATAATGTGAGTAAACTACAAATGACCCAAAATAGGTCAACATCAACATTGATAGAAAAGGATTTAGGTCATACTCATACTGTTTTTTTTTTTTTTAATTTTTCCATACTTTATCCAGAATTTACAAAGATCAAGACTTTTTTCAGTTTTCAAGGTGGCGTTGAAACCCTATAGGTAAGAGGATCAGATAACCCTATCCCACACATTGACGCTTTTGGACGCCCCACAAAATAAAGGCTTTGGAAAACATTACACAGGACCTTTTCAAGTTGGAAAGGTCATTTGGGAAAGGTTTAACCAATTACCAGAAGGAAACATATTACATTAGTCCATATTAAAAGATGATGCAGACAACAAATATTAAGAGAATAAAATGTAACATTTTTTGGTCTTTTTGGGTAGATAACATTGTGACAAATGAAGAATTGGATTGAATGGAGTTTTACGTCCCACTCAACAGCTAAGGTCATATGGAGACGGGATCTCTGTTTAAAGTCTCATCCAAAAGACTGGAGAAGCAAGGGATCGAACAAGCGACCCCTATGTTACAAGTTCTGCGCGTTTCCACTGCACCACCTCCGCCCCTGACAAATGAAGAAACTAGCTGTGAAAATAATTTCCTACTTTTTCAAAATGTGACAGTGTTCCAAAGCTTTTAATTATATTACAGGTCAGTCAAAAAGCATCATTATGTGGAAACAGGATTAACTAATCATTCTAAAACAAGAGTTGTCCGCGGACAACGTAGCTCGCCTATACAATAGCTTGTCACAAAAACAGCAATTTTCTTAAAAGAAGGTCAAACTCCAAGGTCACAAGGTCAAAGGTCATGGTCCCAAATGAAAGGTCTTGTAGAGATGTATCTATGTATGAAATATCAAGGCTATATCTCTAATAGTGCTTGAGATATAGGCCAGGTATAAGTTTTTCAAAAGTAGGTCAAACTCAAAGGTCAAGGTCACAAGGTCAAAGCTGTATCTCTAATAGTGCCTGAGATATAGGCCAGGTTAAAGTTTTTCAAAAGTAGGTCAAACTCCAAGGTCAAGGTCACAAGGTCAAAGGTCATGGACCCAAATGAAAGGTCTTGTAGAGATGTATCTATGTATGAAATATCAAGGCTGTATCTCTAATAGTGCTTGAGATATAGGCCAGGTTAAAGTTTTTCAAAAGTAGGTCAAACTCCAAGGTCAAGGTCACAAGGTCAAAGGTCATGGTCCCAAATGAAAGGTCTTATCGCGATGTATCTATGTATATTAAATATCAAGGCTGTATCTCTAATAGTGCCTGAGATATAGGCCAGGTTAAAGTTTTTCAAAAGTAGGTCAAACTCCAAGGTCAAGGTCACTAGGTCAAAGGTCATGGTCCCAAATGAAAGGTCTTGTCGAGATGTATCTATGTATGAAATATCAAGGCTGTATCTCTAATAGTGCCTGAGATATAGGCCAGGTTAAAGTTTTTCAAGTGAAGACGGGACGGGACGCGACGCGACGCCGACACTAGGGCTGTGACATTAGCTCCCCGGACATAAAGTCCCGGCTCGCTAAAAACAGCAATTTTTTTCAAAAGTAGGTCAAACTCCAAGGTCAAGGTCACCAGGTCAAAGGTCATGGTCCCAAATGAAAGGTCTTGTCGAAATGTATCTATGTATGAAATATCAAGGCTGTATCTCTAATAGTGCCTGAGATATAGACCAGGTTAACCCTTTCCCGAACAAGACCTGGTTTTGACATCCCTAATAGAAAAGGCTTGGGAAAACATTGAAACAAAAGAAGAAACTGCTGATAACCAGCAGTTTCTCCTTTTGTCTCAATATTTTCAGTGACATATCTTACACAAATACTATCTTTAATTTTAATATCCATGTTGTCATTTGTGGCAGTTTTGAAATGGATCACCCTAAAATGGTGTTGTTTGGGAAAGGGTTAAAGTTTTTCAAGTGAAGGCGGGACGGGACAGGACGGGACAGGACGGGACAGGACGGGACGCCCACACTAGGGCTGTGACATGATTAGCTCCCCGGACATAAAGTCCCGGCTCGCTAAAAAAGCCTTACACAATGACATCAACAAATGACTGTCTTTATTTGCTTTGACAAAATATCTCATTACATTTTTCCTTAGAAAGTTTATTTCATTAACTTGGTGTAAATATTTCCTGACATGTATAATATTGCTATATCTCAAGGTTTATTTATTATCCATTCAAATTTACACCTTAATAGCATGAAAAATTGGGGAAATGAGAGAATGCTGATTATCAGTACCTTCTCCTTTTTAACTTTTAACTGCATATCATTTCCTTTCTTTATTTATTGCCCAATACACCAATATAATCTTTAAGTAACAAAACCTTCGATGGAAGTCTTAATATAATCTTACCTCAGAAGCATTCTTTGTTAGAAAAGGCCAACTTCCTTGCATGTAAGCTGCTGATGATTCAACTTGATTGATTCTGTAAAACAAAAAATACAGTAAACACCCATTATGTCGACATGGGATAAGTTGAATTTTCGCTTAAGTCGAAGTTCTAATCTGGTCCCGTCCTCACCAATGTACATATTTTTTTTAAATAAAATAATTTCATACTGAATATAGCCATTGAAATTTAGTAGGAAAAGGATAGAAATTGCTCGAAATGAGCAATTTCTTTCCTTTTCCTACTATATTTCAACAATAATCGTATTTGATTAGTTTGAAAAACGATCCGAAATATCAATGTTACCGAAACCTTACAAAATTGGATGAGTAAAACTAAGGATATGTCGAGGTATTTTGACGGCCGCTCCGATTTCGACAGAACGAGTGTCGACTGTAGAAGGCCTTGAAACTATCCCAAACAATACAAACATAGTCTAAATTGAAAGCAGTTTCAGACAACATTTAAAAGTTGGAGAAATTAATTTTTTTATGGCTCTCTGGGTAACAGGCTGAAGCAATGTGGAAAATGAAAGAAATTGGTTGTCAAAAGCATTTTCTTTTTTCATTTTCCAAAAAGTTTTCTGGAGGACAGTCATACAGCGTCATTCTGAGGAAATGTGTAATCTTTTCCCAAAACTATCATGCTTTGACACCTGTCATAGTGAATGCTTGATAAATTTTTGAAGCAAGCTGTTTACAGCTACTAGTTATCACAATCTACTTTGTGCAGGCGCTAGGCAGCGCTGCTATCCAGTTTTTGTAATGCACAAATACCACAACCAAAATATCAATAAACATGACTTTGTAAGTCAGAAATTACAACAAATAAAATATCAGTATTTCTGAACTTGCCAAAAATAATGCAATGACTTCACTTTTACCCATTCCGACACAATGACGCCTTTCGATGCCCAACAAGATAAAGGCTTTGGAAAACATTGTAGGTAACCAAGAGATTGCTTGTCACAAGCAATTCCTTCATTTCAACACTATGTTTTCCTCCCTAAAAGACCAAAACTTTTAAAATTTTATTTTGAATTTGGACAAAATTTTGCTGTCTGGCAGTGGGGTAAAGAATCTCATAACCTAGAACCTATCACAGCTTCCCTTAGTTACCTATGATGTGATCCACCATTTGTGTTTGTTCTGTTAGAGGGCTCCGATTTGCGCTGAAAGTTGAACAATCTCTTGTCCCTCATCTTGTCATTTTGAGAATCTTGTTTCGCTGTTGACCACAAGTTAAATGATGGGGTCTTCTTTGTCACCCAGTCGGACATACTCTGAATAACGGGTGCGCTAAAAATTCTTTTGAATACTGAAAAGAAAAATTCAGTTTCAATCAGCGTTGTATTTAATATGGTTCTACACTAAGTAATATGAAGCTATAGTGGGCCATTTTTATTCATACACCTCTAATAGTGTTAACCCATTACCCTACAATCTTTTTTTTTACTCCATGCAAGATAAGTGACTTGGAAAATATTCTTGAAAATAAAGAAATTGTTTGTGACAAGCAATTTCTCCATTTCCCACAATGTTTTCTGCCCCAAAAGACACAAAATATATAATTCCATTCACTTCAAATTGTTGTCTGCATCATCTATTAACTTTGAATTTGGATAAGTCTACAAATTAGTGAAATTACAAAGCAATGCACCACACAACAATTCAAATTGACTGTCCCCAACTTGTTCTGATCCCTAAAAATCTAGCATGGGTCCCTTTAATTAATGCAATTAGAAACATGGCTTCTACCATAACACAACTTTTGGCAAATTATACTATTAATTAACCCTTTCCTAAACAATACCTGGTTTTGATGTCCCTAATAGAAAAGGTTTGGGAAAACATTGAAACAAAAGAAGAAACTGCTGATAACCAGCAGTTTCACCTTTAGTCTCAATATTTTCCATGCCATATTTTACACAAGTTCTAACTTTTATTGCTTCTCTTTTGTCATTTGTGGCAGTTTTTGAAGTGGATCACCTTAAAATTTTGCCGTTTGGGAAAGGATTAAAGCAAAGAAAGACAAAAAAGTTCTTACAACTTTGACTAGAATCTGTCTGCAGTCTTGGTTTCTTTACAGATGTTATCTCCACTTCATCTTCCAAATCTCTGTAAAACACAAGTATAAACTTTAGTTGATTATTTATAACCACAGATCCAGATAAGATGGAGCAGGGCTTTTCTTCCTTCTATAACACAGAGACCGAAATTTGGTGGCTTCCCAATTGGATAATGGCTACTTTTTTCCCAATTTCATAGTAAGAATTTCCCAATTTTAAAATAAAAATTCCCAAAATTTGAAAATAAATAATGATCAATTACCTACTGGCAATTCTAGTCACAAAGAAGCAGTGTGTGTTCTATAATTCAGCTAATCTGGTTGTAAAGTGTTGTTTAAGAATTTTTTTTTTATCATTTGAACATTTTTTCTCCGGTGTCTTCTTTTTCCGAATTTGACCAAAATCGCATAAAAAATTCCCAAAGTGACTGACCAGGGCCCCTGTAGTGTATTACATTATCGTATAAGGGAGACAACTTGTGTAGTCTTAAATAGATATTGTCTTGGTTATGTAAGATTGATGTCCCTTGAGGGGTTGATTAAAAATGGCTGACGATCCTTAGATGGTGTTCATGTTGTATTACGTTAAATTGGGTCCTATCCTGGCGTGTGTGCGCCATCATCACTGAAGACAGTACAGCCCCTTCCCTATTTCTGGAAGAAAAGCCCTGGGGAGTGATATTGATAATTGCTCATCAAACCCTTTGTTGTGGGTACTCATTTGAATTGTCTCATCGAGACAATTCAAATGAGTTCCCACAACATAGGGTTTGGAATTGAAATAACAAAGTTACTATGTTGAATCTAGCTTGGCCTTCAAGGGGGCCCGATGGGCCCACAGCTCTTGGTCGAGGGGGTCATCCAACACAAATACTTATACAAACAAGTAAATTGGTTGAATTGATATCCCCCGCCGAACATATTTTCATTGTCAATAAAGTAGCGCGGAAACGAATATAACTCTGTATGTATATGGCTTCAACAGAACGAAATATCACTTTGTATGTATATGGCTTCAACAGAACGAATATCACTGTATGTATATGGCTTAAACAATCAGGGGCAGTAACTCTAAATTTGACAATCGAACCTGGTAACCCCGACGATATGCCCATGTCCACTTTGTAGTAAAGCTGTGTGCCAAGTTTCATTGAAATCCGGTCTATAGTTTTCAAGAAATAGCGCGGCAACGAATATCACTCTGTATATGGCTTAAACAGTCAGGGGTTGTAACTCTAAATTTGGTGGTCGGACCGGGTAACCCCGACGATATGCGCATGTCCTGATTGTAGCAAAGCTGTGTGCCAAGTTTCATTGAAATCCGGTCTATAGTTTTCAAGAAATAGTGCGGAAACAAAAATCATTCTGTATGTATATGGCTTAAACAGTCAGGGGCAGTAACTCTTAATTCGGCGGTCAAACCTGGTAACCCCAACGATATGGGCATGTCCACTTTGTAGTGAAGCTGTGTGCCAAGTTTCATCGAAATCCGGTCTACAGTTTTCAAGAAATAGCGCGGAAACGAATATCACTCTGTATCTATATGGCTTAAACAGTCAGGGGCAGTAACTCTAAATTCGACGGTCGAACCGGGTAACCCCGACGATATGCGCATGTTCTCTTTGTAGTGAAGCTGTGTGCCAAGGTTATATTGAAATCCGGTCTATAGTTTTCAAGAAATAGCGCGGAAACAAATATCACTGTATGTATATAGCTTAAACAGTCAGGGGCAGTAACTCTAAATTTGACGGTCAAACCGGGTAACCCCGACGATATGCGCATGTCCTCATTGTAGTAAAGCTGTGTGCCAAGTTTCATTGAAATCCGGTCTATAGTTTTCAAGAAATAGTGCGAAAACGAATATCACTCTGTATGTATATGGCTAAAACAGTCAGGGGCAGTAACTCTAAATTCGGCGGCCGAACCTGGTAACCCCGACGATATGCGCATGTCCACTTTGTAGTGAAGCTGTGTGCCAAGTTTCATTGAAATCAGGTCTATAGTTTTCAAGAAATAGCGCGGAAACGAATATCACTCTGTATATGGCTTAAACAGTCAGGGGCAGTAACTCTAAATTCTGCGGTAGAACCGGGTAACCCCGACAATATGCGCATGTCCTCATTGTAGCGAAGCTGTGTGCCAAGTCAGGGCTTTTTCGCCTATTCCGTAGGGGCCGATATTCGGCCCCATTCCCAAACCAAAACGGCCCCAATTTTTTCCCAATTCAGAAAAAAAATCCCAATCCAAAGTACTGGCATGAACAGTAATGAGTTTCACATCTGGACTGTATGCCGATTATTAGCTGAGAATCCAATATTTAATTGGCCACAGCCCTTTATTCTATCAATTAAAGTAGCCAGATGTCATAAATTACATAATATGCGTGTGTAAAAATACCCAATTGTGTTATGCAGTCATTCAGGTAAATCGCCGATCGTATCTTCGCAGCCGTAGATTGTTAATTAATTAGGGCTCTATATCAAAGAAATCCAAAAAAATCTTCGGTAATTCAGTCAGATCTTGTTACCTATTTGATGTTTTATTGTTTAGACTGTTTGATGCTCTTGGGAAAAACAGATACAGTGATAAAAAACTTAATGTCATGGGTTTTCGCGATGTAAACAAAGTGTTAATCAAAGTTGATAGGAGGAAAATTAAAGCTGTATACAATCAAAGATCCATATTTGTTCAGCAAAATATCTTTGAAAACTGATTTTAAATTTAAACAAAATTATTCTATAGTTTCTAACTAAGAGTTAGATGACATGGGGGGGATTTCAGTTCTGTATATCATTAGTACTTTCTGTTTCAGTAAATATTTAATCCTTTCCCTGACTACCAATTTTTTACAGTGAACTAATTCTAAAGCTGTTGCAAACAACAAAATAAATGTAACTAAAAATGTAAAGCTTGTGAATGAATTGATATAGCTCAAAACACAGAGGAGAAAATGCTTATCACTGACCAGCATTCTCTCTCCATGTTTTACCAAGCTTATGTAAATATGGATGTCAAAACCAAGTCTTGTTTGGGAAAGAATGAAGCAAAATAAAAAAAAATATATGCAGGATTTCAATTTTCAACATGATTTTTTCTTGATGGTGAGAGTTGTGATTCTGGGATATGTTTTAGCTCAGTTGTTTTAAATAATTAAAGTCTTACTAGATCTAGTTATATATATATATATTCAAGTTCTAATTTTTCCCAAATTTGGCACTTTGTCGATAAAATTTTCCCAATTTAGAGCTAGGGGCCCTTTCCCAAAATGCCTGGAAAAAGCCCTGCAAGTTTCATCGAAATCCGGTCTACAGTTTTCAAGAAATAGCGCGGAAACGAATATCACTCTGTATGTATATGGCTTAAACAGTCAGGGGCAGTAACTCTGAATTCAATGGTAGAACCGGGTAACCCCGACGATATGCGCATGTCCTCTTTGTAGTTAAGCTGTGTGCCAAGTTTCATTGAAATCCGGCCTATAGTTTTCAAGAAATAGCGCGGAAACGAATATCACTCTGTATGTATATGGCTTTAACAGTCAGGGGCAGTAACTCTAAATTCGGCCGTCGAACCGGGTAACCCCGACGATATGGGCATATGGATATGGAGGGGGGGGGGGGGGGGGGATAAATACTAAATGAATAACTAAATGTTATGTGAATAAACAATATGTCATATGGTAATAGGTCTTTTAGACAAGTTAAGACATTATTTGCATGTTTTCATTCAGAAAAGACTTTAAGATCTTTTGATCTAAGTGAGCCATCAGGGCCCAGACCCCCTTCTGAAGGGGGCCATTTTGGATTTCAGGGGGTCAATTTGGCCATGGCCCCCTCTAGATTCAACACCGAGTTAAAACCTGTTCACCCCCACTTATCTATAGCTCTGCTGAGAAGTACAAAAATTTTCTGAAATAACCCCCCCCCCCACCACATCTAACTCTTAGTTAGAAACTATAGAATAATTTTGTTTCAATCTAAAATCAGTTTTCAAAGATATTTAGCTGAAAAAATATGGATCTTTAATTGTATACAGCTTTAATTTTCCTCCTATCAACTTTGATCAATACTTTGTTTACATCGCGAAAACCTTAATCCGAGTCTTCTCTGATATAAATACGCTCTTTGATATTTTGATTTTTCGCTATTTACATCAGAGAGCGTTGCTCTTTGAAAAAATCAAGAAGTTCGCAACAAATTGTTGCGCTTAGTTCACCATCCGATCTTAAACGCTATCGTTAAAACCCCTGATGATATTGATTTAAAATGAACCATTTATTGTTATGGCTGCTGAAAAAATTACGACCAAAAAGTATTTCTAAAAGGTTAATAGGCAATGTTTTGCAACAGCCCTCACCTGAGCAGCCTTTGTTTACCTTGACCTTCCATTCAAAACCAAAGGTTATACTCATCCAGCAGGCCGATTTGAAATGAAATTTTTGGTCAGGTATGACAAAAAATGATTTATTGATCTATACCCTACAGTGTTTTACCGAGAGATTCGATATGATACACAAAAACAAAGCTTCAAGTTACTTGTAACGTTACCGAACTTTCCGCTGTTTTCAAAGAGCAACGCTCTCGGATGTAAATAGCGAACAAGAGTGCCATGGTCACAATATACGCCGCCCCAGAGACTAAGTTTTAAGGGGGGCATAACTCAGGCAAAAATCAATGAACCATAAAATCCTTCCTTCATGCACATCTACCAATTGAGGTGATAACATTGACCAAGTTTCAAGAAGATCCAGCCAGAAACTTAGGAGGAGTTGCGTTGACAAGAAGTGGACGTACGTACGTACGGACGGATGGACGGACGGACAGACGGAGAAGATGACGCCAATATACGTCCGCCTCCGGCGGCGTATAAAAATCAAAATATCAAAGAGCGTATTTACATCAGAGAAGACTCGGATTAGCGAAAACCTATGCAAGGGTTTTTCTCCTTCTTTGGCAGTCAGAGGCCTGTGAAAGGCCCCTTCCCCTAGACAAAAGGCCCCTTTCCCCAGAAAAAAATCTTTTAAATCATGCAGTTTTCCCAAATATTGAGGTTTTCCTTGGAAATTTTGTTCCCCTTTAACAGTTTCACGTGCTTGTTTTTTCCCCTACAAAAAGGCCAGGCCCCTTCCCCTAGACTGAAAAAAAAACCCTGCCATGACATTAAGTTTTTTATTACTGTATCTGTTCTTCCCAAGAGCATTAAAGTCTAAACAATAACAAAACATCAAATAGGTAATAAGATCTGACTGAATTATCGTGGATTTTTGGATTTCTTTGATATAAAGCCGTAATTAATTTACAATCTATCGTAGTTCAACCTGTTTTCGATATGTACCTAAAATCGTGACTCTATGGTTTTTGCGCATGCTCAGAAAACCGGATGATGCATGACGTCATTGTTTTCATTTTTTGGACCGGTGTCATTATTTCTTCACTCAGCAGAATTTTCACCAGAAATGCTTGAAAAACAAGCAAGTAATCATTAATTTCTTATTTTCGGAAAATAACATGCCATTTCCACTATTACTTTTTCTTTGTCCACAAAAATGACGAAAAAATTACTTAAAATGATCCAAACATTAACATTAAACTACCAACGAATGATTTGGCTCATTCGTCTGCTTCAAAAAGTCATATGACAGTCATGTGACGCCAGTGTTTGGGTAGGTACAGGGTGTTTCAAAAGTGGTGTTATCTTACTGGAATTTTCTGTCTTTTCTTAATATTTTTACTTCTTTTCATTTGTTTTTTCTTTAAAAAATAACAACAAAACTCTGTGGGACATTACTGAAAATGAACAATAGCTTTAAGCATGCAGTTTCTTCTTTATCCACAATGTTTTTACAAAAAAATAATTTAAAAAATCAATTGCATAAGCAAAAGATTGTTGTCTGCAACTTCTATTGATTATGAATTGGCCGAAAATTATGATGCTTGGAAATGAGTTAAAAATTGCAAAGTACCCATAGGCATTTATGAAATCATTCCATTTGAATACACCAAGTTGTCCTCCATTTTGCATGTCGCATATGTTTTGAGCCAAACTGTAAATAAATACTCTTCAACGGTAAAGATATAAAAGGTATCGAAAACAGGTAAACTTTTCAAGAAATGACCCGTTTTACCTTGTTTTTAAGGTCATTGTTTTTCCAACTCTATTTCGATAAATATCTACGAAAATAAGCTTTTTGGAGACTAAATAGGTAGGATTTTTGTGATTCAGCTTTAATTTATTGAGTAAACCCTTATGTTCCTCATTGTTTATCCAGAACCGTAAGGGTATCGAAAACCGGTCAATCCACGATACTGCTGCGAAGATAGGCCATTTACCTGAATGACTGCATAACACACTTGGGGTATTTTTACACTGTGGCCAATTAAATATTGGATTCTAAACTGATAATCGACATACAGTCCAGGTGTGAAACTAATTACTCGGTTCACACCAGTACTTTGGATTGGGTTTTTTTTCTAAATTGGGGCCATTTTTGATTGGGAATGGGGCCGAATATCAGCCCCTACAGAATAGGCGAAAAAAACCCTGAAGCACTATAATTTGTGTCAAACTTTCCTTTGTTTTTGAATGGTAGTGTGCTCTGATGTACATGGTCGACATCAACATATCATTATCAAAGAGAGAATTTCATCAGTAGGGTCACTTCGGGTAACTTCGGACTCTCGGGTAACTTCGGACGTAAATATAAAACAAAGCACAACATTAATGTTTTGTTCTCTAAAACAATCGCCTTTTCTCCTGTTGTGTCTTGAATTCTCTTTCCTAGAATTTATTGTAAATACGTATAGTATACGTCATCACATGACGTCACACAGACAATTGCCATTTAGCTCGGTATCAACACGAGTTCTTAGACCACAGGTATTTGGTATAAAGTGCACGTTCATTTGTAATAAAGCCAAAGATCATACTTTTAAAGGTAGAGCGCTAATGTCTGTATTTATATTTAATTTGTATGAAAACATGTCTATTGCTTGCTACGTTCCAGGATTTTGTTCTTTAAAATCACCACTTTTTTAGAAAAAGAAGATTTTATAAACCGTCCGAACTTTCTCTCCCAATTTTCTTAGGCGATAAACTTCGGACATGTAATTTAAATACGGGCACGGGAACTAACTGGTCGGCAAAGTTTTAAAGATTCATCCGCGCAAAGTCCCTTTCCAAAACCAAAAATATCCCCATAAAGCATCTACAAAATATCCATTTTTCATTTAAAACACTGGACGCCAAACAACAATGTCTAGAAAGTTTTGTCTCCTTGTATGAAATGCAAAAATGATACCTTGTCGTTGAAATATTCCAATTAATGGTTCAATTATTCCATGACCAAATTGATTTAAACTTTACACGCGCATCCCGAAATTTCAACAAGTGATTAGCTTTAAGTACTGTATTGGAATGAGTCTATCTAAAAAAAAAAAATCAATAACAAGGGTTCCGCATCGCGGCTTTGTTTGATGTTTTAAACTCTCCCTCAGACGGTTAGTGGTATGACGATTGTGTGACGTCATTTTGTTCTGACAAAGGAATGAGAAATCAGCACGTGAATATCCCTGTCAATCAAGCATAAACATGATCGAATGGGTGGAGACTGACAAACTGTTCCGACCAATGAATTAAACACAATTTACTCAGGTGACTTTCAAGGCGGTACCACAAGAAATAAAAGAACCGCATTCGGGTGTTTTGATAGTGGCTAAATAAGGAATTTCTGCACCTCAAAAGGTCAAATCTTGAGGGGTATAAAATATAAATTTCATGCGTCGGGTTGTTAACAATTGTGTAGGATTAATAAGGATGTTTCTCACAAAGTAAGACTCGACATAATTTTATATTTGTCTTCAGCCTGGAACTTTGATTGACCTCGAAATATGATAATGGAACAATTTTCCGCGTGAAACTTTTCAGGGGCAAATTAATGTGGAATTTGTGGAAAATTCGTATTTTTGGGTCTGTTAGTTGACGAAAAAAGGCATTATCGCTATTTCTACTGTTCAAAATAAGCAAAACAATTAAACTGTCGGCTGTTTCTGTCCAGCGTTTTTTCTCGCCAATTGGGAAAGGTACCTATACCCCTACGATTGGGAATTTTTCGCGTCGTGAAATCTTCAAATTGGGAAAAGATTAATTCGCAAAATTGATGAATTGGGAATCTTAAAAGTGCATCTTAATCTATCATTAGGGGCTAAATTTTGCACCACATATCATTGTAAGGTCTTGATTTAAACAGGAACATACTTGTGACCATATATTTTGACCATTTTTATATCTCTATATATTTAGAAATTGTAGAAAGGTAGATATTGCTGAAATCCAGCATTCACTCCAATTCTCTCAATACTTTCCAGGCATTTAAAGTAACATTAATTGTATGGTCTGCATAAAAAATTCCTGTTATTTTCACAGTGACACCATTCCAAGACATTGTGGAAAGGGTTAAGAAAGCATTAGAGCTAAACACAAAATGTTTGTAGATGGAAATTCTTCTATATGTTCTAATCTAAATCTTTTCCTAGCTACTTTGGAAGTGTTTCTATTTTGGGAAATGATGCTTTGGTCTGTTAAAAGCTTAGAGCTTTGAATTTGGATCTGTCTAAAAAGAATTCAACTTCTCAGGTAACCCATATAAACTGTTTGGATGAGATGTTTCTAGTCAAACTAAAATGTATGGCATGATTGGCCATTGGGAACGGCACATAAGATCATTGGGAACGGTAGCTATGGAGATTGGGAAACGGCCTGTACTAAAATTGGGAAAGAGCCTGTAGTCATTGGGAAAGGTTCCTTTTACAGGTACTAATTATAGTAGGAAAAAAAACCCTGCTGTCGATGTAGGAACATCCAAATTCAAACAATTAATCACGTTTTAGGGCATGTCGAAATTATACGAACTTAAAATATTTTGTTGTATAAATTTGACACCCTTTCTCAAGTTGAAAGTAAAGCGGAGAGATACTTTTTATCAACTAATTAATTGAAAATATATACATTTCCGACTTAGTATAAACTATTGACACATTTATCATACAAAAATGATTTTCATATTTTTTTTTCAAATGTCTTTGTTTAGATCCACTTTCTTACGTTAATCTGTAAGTGTAACGGCCACTTTTGCCCATCAGAAAATTTGACAACCTTTTTTCTTCCGCGATTTTTTCGGGTAAAGGGTGGGTGTTTGGAGGACATGAATTATTTTTAAACGCCAGTTATTGCCCCGACATAAGTTGTTCGATATTAGAATGCTATTATCAGGCTTTGTGTGTCAAATATTGTAAATATAATAGAAGATTGTCGAATTTAGACGACTGTCGAAATTACCCGACCTTACTCTGTTCTTTTTTAAAAAAAACATAACAAGTGTCCGAAGTTTCTTGCCATATTTTTACCAGTCCGAAGTTTATCGTCCACCGTCCGAAGTTTTTATATCGCGTCCGAACTTTCTCATTTTTACTGACAAAGAAACACATTCAGTTTTCCACTTATTACTAGAGAATACCCATTATCTCTGCAATGAGTTTTACGGAAACATCCGAGGTACGATTCGCTCCAAATATCCGTACCAAACGATCCTGGGTGCAAATTACGGATAGTAGCAGCGATTTGGGTCAAAAGTCGGATGTCATGATAGGTGCAAAAATGGTCCGAAGTTACCCGAAGTGACCCTAACTCGATTATGTTGGTGCGCTTTGTCAACCAGACGGTTTACAGATAACTCGTACCATGTCAAACTCGTACCAAATCCAACTCGTACCATTTTAGTCAACTCGTTCCAAATTTTAGTCAACTCGTACCAAAAATGGTAAAATGCAGGAGTCAACTCGTACCTTTTTTTTTTATCTCGGATTTTCATTTCCCCAAACCAAAAAATAGTTAATCTTGATAGATCTATTTCATATTAGTTCAACAATCATTATCTTTCTCTTTTTTCAGATATGATTATGTTTTCTTGTATAAAGAGGGAAGAATGCATATAATACAGAGAAGCACGCCCACAGAAAGAACATATTATCAAAGAGACAAAGTCCAAACTTTAATCCCTAATTAGAAACAAGGGAATCTTTTAATCAACATAATTGTACATTGGATGGCATAACAATTATGCCACATAGATCTAAAGGCGGCATATTCTCTTATTGTTAAAATTAAGCCTATTTCATTAAAGTGACATTTCACAATCATTTTTACATCAATTTTTACTTTTGTTCTATCTGAAAGAGCATGTTTTCTTATGAAAATTCTGAAATTTTCCAGCCAAAATATTGAACCGTTTACGAGATATATATATTTTTGTGCTTAAATTAAACAAATTGTTGTGGACAACAGTTCAGATTTATATAGAATTTGTCATTTCTGTCTCAACTTTGAAGGCGTTTTTTTTTCGCTTATAGATAACAAATTCAAAAAACTGAAAGCGTTTCTATGCATTAGAATAAACAATCTTTGCATCAAGACATACTTTTAAAAAATGAAATAAATGTGAAATGTCACTTTAAGGTCTTCAAAACAGGGTATTGTTTGTAAAACGGTAAATAATTTATTTTACTTTATCTTGATCGAAATTAAGAGTGCGAATCACACGCTACTTTAATTATGACGCGTGGCTATTGTTTACCCTTTATCCCAGTATAACAGCTGAGCATATAGGACTAAAATGATTATCTATGATAGGGTTCTTCTATTGACGGGTTTTGTTACTCGTCTGCTCTAAAATTAATACGAGTATTGTAGAAAATGGTAAGAATGCCGCTTGGTGACATTATACTCTTTTCCTCACAATACTCTGAAGCAATAACAATAAACCTCCTATTTAACCCTTTTTCCAATAATTAAGGGAGTGAATCACACGCTACTTTAATAAGGACGCATGGCTACTATTTACTGATGCGTGGCTATATTGACTATCCTTTACCTCAGCGATAAAATAATAGGCAGTTTATCTGTCCCTTTTAGTCCAGCAACCACATTTCTTCTCTTTTTTAAAGCTTTTTACAGTCAGTTTTTAATAAAAGCAATTATACTGGACAGTTTGATATTTTGTCACCATGTATAATCTTAATAAAGAAATTATACAGCCTTTTGGCGCGACAGAGGAACAAGCTTATAGAAGCTTATTGTCATCTGAATTATATTTTATATAAGCTAGTTCTACTGTCGGGCTTTCTTTTCAGACAATGGTGCCAACTGAAAAGACAGAACGATTATGTTAACCCATTACCATAACACCAAACTTCAGACATTATCAAATTCACAGAAATAATGCAGATGACAATTTCAAGTGAAAGAAATTTTACGTCTTTTGGGAGAGAAAACATTGTGTGAAATGAACAAACTGTTAGATATGATTTCTTTGATCAAAATACATAACAGACAATTAATTGACGATCTTGATAATACGATCTTGATAATAAAAAAACGCAAACTGTGATAAATAAATATACATGTAAATAAATAAATATATACTTAACCAAACTTATAAGTACCCATTACCAAAAAGTGAAATCATGCTTTTGACTCCTCACAAGATAATGGCTTTAGAAAACATCGTGGAAAATGGAAAATTCATTTTCCACAATGTTTTATATCACAAAAGACCGAAAGATTTTAAATTTCCTTAACTTAAAATTGTCGTCTGTCACATCTTTGAATTTGTCATCTGATAATGGTTTAAAGTTTATATTATTAAATATATGAAATTCTAATAAATAGAGACATTTTTTAAATACGGAGTTGTTGATTTCTTCATCCTCAGTACGATCCCATGCAACAACAATTTCAATCTCCATTTCTTGTCGATGATACCTGGAAAGACAAAAAGGGAAATGAGAAAATTGTTATATTCGCCATTTTCTCTTTTTTCTTAAATGTTTTATCATTGCTATCTATGCATACATTTAAAAAAAAGTTGAAAATACGATTTCACTAAATATTTGTATTCGGTCAAAATTTTGATCTTATAAAGGTTTAGTGGAAAATACGATTTCACTGAATATTTGTATTCGGGCAAAAGTTTGATCTAATAAAGGTTTATACTGATGTCTTCTAACAGTAAAAACGTTAACAAAGTCTTTCAATAGCATTTTTGGATAACAAATGTTAATTCCGATGCTAGCAAATAAATAAGTACAAAAATTATATAGAGAACATTTGGGGGAAAATATTTTTAAAAAAAGGTACGAGTTGACTCCTGCATTTTTCCATTTTTGGTACGAGTTGACCAAAATTTGGTACGAGTTGACTAAAATTTGGAACGAGTTGACTAAAATGGTACGAGTTGGATTTGGTACGAGTTTGACTTGGTACGAGTTATCTTGCTACCAACCAGACAAACACGAGCTAAAAGAATTGGTTAATTTTGATAGGCCGCATGATTGTAATGCTGGCTTCCAAATTTTAACAGAAGGTGTTTGGAAAATAAAGACTGACATGATATCAATCAGGAGAAACTGGATTATGGGTTTCTGAAGCAGTTTTCATTTTTTCAAAAATTGGGTTTCCAAAATTTCGTGAACTTACGTCTCGTCAAAGGGACGTTTTCTCTTTACTCTTGTATCGGTGTCAGCTTTCGATACATCTTCATTGAAAATGAATGTTTTCACCTTCCTCTTAATTGAATGAAGCATTTCACTTCAACTTCTTAAGTCTAATTCAAAGCAAATTTATTTTGATTGCTACATGCGCGCAAACCGAAAATTCGCCATCGAACGACCGTTCTTTGTTTTCTTGAGTGAAGAGCATAGATTGTCAAAAACACTATTGCGTGAAAAGTACTTTACAAAAAAAAACTAGACGGATAAAAAAAAGAAATCTAAATAAGACTGACTCAAGACACGTGTAGAACTTCTGCATTTAGAATAAACAACAAAGAAAACAACTTCTTTTGAATTTTGCACAAAGGAAAAGGTGTCATAACAAAGAAAAGGGAACGAAAAAAGGGGCGAAAGGGGGGGGGGGGGGGGCAGCAAGGTATTTTTTGGTGCAAGGGAAAAAACTCCTACAGAAATGTAAAAAGTATTCAAATTAGTAATTCCCCTTATACTGATATCTCTTATCTTCATACGGGCAAAAAGGCCGCCTTGAGCCCGTCTATAAGTCACACATACGCAATTCAAGTCTGAAAATCTCAATGTTCGTGATAACTATTTTTACCAACATGAGCATGACTACACGAGACATAGACAAGGCCATGAACCCAATATTCTGGATTTAGTACTAACAAACAGAGAAGAAAGTGTGGTAAATTTAACCATTGAAAGTCCGCTAGGTGCAAGTGACTATATGAGTATTCATTTTGAAATCGACTGTGACATAAATCTCCATGATAAACCGCGGAAAAAAACTTTTTTAAAGGCGATTACGAAGCGCCCTGAAATTTCTTGAACAATGTCTGTTATGTGTCCTCAATCAAATGCCATTGGAATACGCCAAAAATTGCAATCTCGCGGCTTGCGAGATCTTTTACGTTTTTTGACGTCATCCCTGCCTCTTTATCCCATTCTAAGATCTTCCACTCACAATTACGCCTCTATAAAGGTAAATTTGAAACGGGATTAATCTGCAAAAGCGATTTGATTCCACTGCCATCCTTTCAATGGACAGTGTAGGCTACCCGCGTCCGGCTCAACCTGGCCTGTGAGCACAAGCCAAAAGAACGCCAACGTAAGATAGACCGTACACGTAAACGCAAATAACGAAGCTTGTTCCTCACAGTACGTGCACAATTTCGTGTCTCTGTCACGTTTCTGATCAACACTGCTGTACTTGTGATGCTGAGAAACAATTACGTCGTGAATACGTTATTGTGTAATTGTCCTGACGTTGGTTTGTTTTACGCGGCCTGAGAGAGCGTAGCCTGTCTTGGGAGTTTCCTTAATGACATTCTTTACTCTCAGTTGAGATATGACACTTTGGCTCACACCAAAATGTTAATCCACCTCTTTGGCCGTTACGCCACCAGTAAGCATGCCGATAGCCTTATTCCCTTGATCTAAGGTTAGTCCTGATCGACGCCCCATTTGACTCGTCCAGCAGTTTTTTGTGGTTTATTTTTTTCTTGGCAATTACCATTACGTCGGGATAAGTTTTGTTGATATAAACTGCATGCACATATAGGCCCTAATTATGTGTGCTCGCACAAGACGTCATTTTAGCACTATTACGTCAAAGAGCGTTATGCGGGGACAAACACGTAAATGAACTGCACCATTAGTGAGTCAGTTTTTCAAATTGGTAAAAGATACTCATTTAAAGAATTCTATACTGATGTGTTGCACAAATATTTTGGTCGAAAAACTCGCGAAACTTTTTTCCCATCGTACAGTTCTAGTACAAAATTATAGGCCTGCCAATCGAATTTGAAGTCAAAAAAGTTCTTACAACCACAAAATATGTCTGATGATCAAAACGTAATATAACAAGGGCTAAGTGCAAAACTATTGTAACTACATTTTGTAAAAATTTTCAGGAGATGGAAAAGCTTAAAGGATCTAACTTTATCAGAGGTAAAGAGGTAAAATATTTTTTAATTGTGTGCCGGTATTCCTTCGACAATACCCAAAAATGATTTTCTGAAAAATATGCAGTTACAATAGTTTTGCACTGAGCCCTCGATATGTATTTCAAAAGGTCTATTTTAAACTGTAGGTTGCTAAAATAGTGCGAAATGTTTGTTTGGTGTTATTGAAGAATCCCAAGCAGCTTTTCGAGGGAATGACTGAACATTTTGATGACTCAGTGCGAAGCTGAGCCACCGATTTGTTAATATATTTTACACGTATGTCTCTTGCTCAAAAATATCTTTCAAAGAAACGCGATAGATTTTATTGTATATTTATCGACTTTTCTTAAGACTGAACTTAGCTTAACCCTTTCCCAAACAAGACCTGGTTTTGACGTCCCTACTAGAAAAGGCTTGGGAAAACATTGAAACAAAAGAAGAAACTGCTGATAACCAGCAGTTTCTTCTTTTGTCTCAATATTTTCTGTGCCACATTTACAGACATGCTATCTTTAAAAACATCCATTTTGTCATTTGTGGCAGATTTTGATGTGGATCACCCCAAAATATAGTCGTTTGGGAAAGGGTTAAGAGGTGTGCCATAATTTAGATGTCTTTATGGACCATCTAAAAAGATTATCATAAAAATATCGATTCCAAGATGGCCTCTGGCAGCCATCTCTATTTTAGTAGGCTACATTTCTGATATCCAAATACTACATTAACCCCCATATTGGATTTAGCATGCCAAAGAAACCATAGATAGACATTTTTGCGTCATTTTTGGACAATTTGGCAAAAATTGATATTTCCAGTTGCGTTTGGCGGCCATCTTGGATTTATATGGATTGCGGGCGTTGCCCAAGGTTGCCATTCTGACAACAAAGCTATACCTTCCTAGAGCACCAATACATGCAAAGAAAAAATAAAACTTGTTTGTATTCTACATTGCAAGTTTCTGAAAATTTCTAATAGACAAGCAAGTATTTCAACATGGGTAATAAAGTACGATAATATATCATTACTCCAGTGAAAAAAATCAGTCAGGTATAGCCCAGCAACATAAGCCCGGGACATCTTCAAATGTAATGAAACCACTTCGGCTATGTTTTTCTTTAGACGCTCAACTAACGGACAGTTCAGACGAAAATTAAATTGTCCCGAGTTAATTTGAGTCGTTTATAACGGGTTCAAAATGGTGAGAAAAAATGATCATAATAAATAACAAGGAAAGATAAAACTTAAAAAGTCTCATCATTTTTTGACATATTTAATTGTTTGATAGCCATGGTAGCTCATTAATATCAGTCATATAGTGACAGTCGGCCCGAGTATTCTCGAAAATTTGCCCCACATCCTATCTATTAACACATTATCACACAGACTCTTTTTGACTCTTCAAGGGAAAAGGGATATGGAAAACATTGTGGAAAATGAATAAATTGTTTGTGACAAGCAATTTCTTCATTTCCAGCAATGTTTGCTACCACAAAAGACCAAAAAATGTTAAATCTCACTCATTTAATATTGTCGTCTTTAACATCTTTGGAATGGGACAAGTTTAAACTTTTGTCGTCTTGAAATCGGTTAATTTGGAAGCGTCATACAAAAAGACTGACTGACTGATTGGGCTTTAACGCCTCTTTCAACTGGTATGGTTATATCGTCGCGGCTGGAGTACCTGACCATGGATTCCTATCGTTTCTCATATACCAGTACTACCAAATTAGTCCTATTTAGCCTTTATATCTACTCACCTACATAGGGTAACGAATACCAAAACATAAGTTTTCTCATAAAGAATGTTCATTGCGACCGGGGATCGACCTCGGGACCTCAGAGCCTGAGCTCATTGGTGAGAGTCAAATGAGCTTCACAACTGCGTAATGGCAGCGGTAAGAAATACGAAGATGACAGAGTTACAAATAAGATGGAGCACGCATCCAAAATGTGTTATTTCAAATATTTCAAACCCTATGTTGTGCTACTCATTAGAATCGTCCCGAACCCCTTCTTATCTGTGCTCTGGTAGGATCAGACAAAATTCCAAGGACGCCCCTAGTGACGTATCCAGATAGGGTTCGGATGGATCAATCGAATCCCCTCTATAGTCTGATTTTTTTTTTTTCATTTCAGTCAGAATTGTGCAATATTAGGTAAACGATTCTCTCTTTTATGTGTATGTTCAAACCCCTTCGCAGAAATCTTGGATCTACCGCAGACTCATATGCCTTCCGTCACGCGACTTCCGATCAGTGCATATTCAGAAGGTCCTCTTTTCCATGACGAACCACATTGGCCCCTATTAACACCGATGATAAATGATAGTTGGCTGTTTTAGTATAGATATTTATCTATGTGTACAAAAACTAATAGGCCACACTTGCGAAACAAAAACTGTCACCATCAAGACAAAATTGTATGAAAAAAATCAAATTGGATATTTTTTCTTGCCATTTCCGGGGATATTTCTTCCCCAATACACAATTGACATGTTTTGTTTTGTTCCGTTTTTGTTTACAACTTTCAATGTATAGGTCTTGATAAATGGCCTGGCAGAGCATGTCTAACTAATAATATAGCTAGGGATGCTGTGCAAGGTAATTTGCCGGGACATCTAACGTAGCCCAACCCTTTCCTATCAAGGCCTGGTTTCGACGCCCTTAGTAGAGAAAAAATAGAAAACATTGGGACTATTTTAAAAAGAGAGTGCTATTAATAAGAAGCATAATTTCCTCATTTTCTCTCAAAATTTTCTGTGACAGCTTTCGAAATAGAACATTCTAATAATTGACCAAACGCCAATCGACAGATCGCTCCGCCCAACATAGAATTTAAGACAAACAATGGGTATTTGATCGTTAATAGGCCTTTTAGGGAACGATTTTATCCAGTTAATCGTGACGTAAATTCGGACAAACAAAATAGTATTTCGTAGGTGTTGTTATAAAATCTCGTAACTACGGCTTGAATTAAACCGTAGTTACAAGTTTTTATAACAACACCGACGGTTTATCAAATCATAACGGATACCTTGTCTATTGTTAGCACAAAATTATTTGCCATTGGCATGTCGATTGTTTTGATAGTCAGTCGATAAATCGATACAACAACACATGCAACGATGAACAATTGGGGTATGACATTTTTCTGATCGTCCATTGGCTAATCAATGTTTTTGATTGACAGTCGGCGTTTGGTCAATTGTATTGTCTGGGAGTAGGTAAATCGACACCACAATTTGCGATATACTTTTCGTGCTAACATTTCCTATATAAATGTTTACACGGTAGGTAACCCATGTCACTTTTGAGAAGCGTTCACACCGAAAAAATATTTGAGAAAGGGTGCACTTTTATCTCGTCAAAATCCATTGAGTATAAGCTGAGGAATTAAACATACTTTCCTTAAAGCGGACGATATTTCAGTGTGAACGCTTTCCAAAGCCACGTGGGTCACCCACCGTGTTTTAGCACGGTGGGGATTGTACATCATTGGATGGATAACAACTACGGTCAAATTAGTCCCGATTCATGTGAGAAATTGTGCAATAACTTTCTGAAAAAACAATTTGATTATTTTTGTCCTCTTTCTTGTCGGTTTGGACCATTTTTTGGAATTCGCGACACTATTCTACAAATAAGCCCCAATACCTAAAGATGATTCCTTCTTTGGTCGCATTCGAGGAGAAGGGTCAGGACCCCGGACTACCCTCTGATTCCGCACAAGGTCCCAGTATTACTAAACATCTTACAATCAAGTTTTTGTGTATACTGTGTAACGACATCTGATTGCACGAGAAATCCGACTTAGCCATTCAGGGCTGTTGTTACAAGTAATTATGCAAAAAATCAAACGTACGATCGTTAGTAATACAAGCCCAAGGTGTCTATGTTACATCAGCATGTTGTGGGCGGCTGTAGTAAAATAAAGATCCAGACCGGTCTACGATCGAAACGCCATAGGCCATCAATCCCACCAATGCGTGCTCATTTTTTTTTTATTATTATTTTTTTTTGTTGTTGTTGTTGTTTTTAGGGGCGGGGGTGTTGTTTAGTTCGTTTGTTCTTGTTTTGTGTGAGTGTGTGCGTGTTGGGGTTTTTTCTCTTTCTTTCCTCAAGAGGAAAGGGGGGAGGGGGTTATTAAATTTCAATGCACCTATTTTTTCCAGAACAACAAGTTGTCAATTTGTTTTTGTTCGTTTTTGTTTTGATTTTAAATGTTTTTTCCCAGTTTTACCAGTTGAAAATATAGAGTATTATTATTAATATTACCCTTTATGTGACGAATGGGACCTTGAATTTTGACAACGCTCATTCGTTATCAAGTTGCTATTTAATGACCTTACAAGGCCACCATAGTGTACCCTTTCTATCCACGTTTTGATGTTTCTTGTAGAAATGGCTTAGGAAATGCAGTTTCTTTTTTCTCAGGATGTATGTAAGGTAATAACATCCAAAATTCTTAGTTCGCTGTAATATCTATTTCGATGTCGGCACCACCATCAAATTTGAGTAGCGTTACGTTTTTTTATATTTGGGAAAGGGTTAACAACAAAATTGTATCCTACTTGATACAATCCCAAAGCTGCTGCAGACGACAAAATGGATGATGATGAAGACGGGAGTTTTGTAAAACAAAAAATATTGACACAAAAGAAGAACATGCTGGTTATCAGCATTTTCTTCTTTTGCCTCAATGTTTTCACAAGCCATGTCTTTTAGGCAAGGTATTGTTTAGGAAAGGGTAAAACAAAGTCATTAACGCACATTTGTCCAGCGTGGCCGTGGTATTTTGCCATCTGACGTCTTGATGGATTTTCACGTTACGTTAAATCGACGTTTTAACGTACGGTAAATAAAGATGATTAAACAAACGGCTAGTAAATGTCACCATGGAGAAGAATTAACATTATTTTGCAATTTAGAATGGAAAACGCCTTTTTGGTACGAATTGTTACGATTTCACGTGGGTTTTAGTTGCACTCAAAGATATAGGCTAGGCCTATTAATTGCTTGTCAAAATATCAAAAGGACGAGTTTAGCGATCCTGAGAGGAAAATCTTGAGAAAAACGTCGAAGAAAAGGAGTCCACCTATTTCATCTTTTTCTTCAATTCCCTCTACATTATGAAATACGGATAGGCCTATTGTTGCATGTTTTACGTAGCATTTACATTCATTTGTTCGCATATGTTTTAACGGGACTCTTGAAAAGGGGGCATTTAACCATTTCCAAATCGACATAGTTTTGGGTGGGCTAATTTGAAAGTTGTGTAGACGACAAAAATGATATTGATAACGATATCATTTGCATACAGTATATCTAAGAAAATATTGAGACAACAGGAAAAAATACCGATTACCAATAATATACTGTTCACAAAAAGTAGGGGATATTGTTAGATATGGTATTATTTGGAGTAACAAATAAATTCTTTACCTTTTGAATCTGTTTCTAATCAGTCGAATACAATTTTTCACAATCATTTTTATTGAATTCGAAATCCTTCAATACATTTAATCAAAATTGAAACGACGTTTCATGTGTTTCTGTTACGTCACTATTTTCACACGTCGTTAATAACGAGTTGGACCACCTCTATTGTCACAACAGGCAACACAACGACGTCTCATACTCCGAATAAGACGTCTGATAGTCTGCTGCGGGATCCTGTCCCACTCTTCTTGTAGAGCTGTACCAAGGTCACCTAACGTTCTTGGCGGTGGATTACGTCTACGTACACGTTTTCCAAGAATGTCCCAAACGTGCTCGATTGGCGATAGATCTGGGCTCATCGCTGGCCATGGCAAAGTACGAATTTGTTGGCCTTCCAGATAGTCACTGACAATTCTAGCTCGGTGTGCCCTTGCATTATCATCCTGGAAGATGAATTGTTGTCCGTAGCGGCGAGAAAACGGAATAACGTATGGAAGTAACACATTATCACGATAGTACTGACCCGTGACGCTACCCTGGCATATATGCAGCGGCGTTCTATCCGTCATAGTGATACCTCCCCACACCATAACAGACCCTCCTCCATATCGGTCGTGGGCTACTCTTGTAGCATCCATAAATCGTTCACCAGTTCGACGCCACACCCTTCTTCGCCCGTCAAGAAAGTCCAAGTTGAATCTTGATTCATCGCTGAACATTACACGAGACCACTGGTTAATGTTCCATCGACGCCGCTCTCTACACCACACTAAACGTTCATGACGATGTCTTGCAGTCAGTGGTAAGACAACTTGAGGGCGTCTAGCGTTAAGACCGTCTGTGTGTAGACGGTTTCGGATAGTTTGTCTTGAGACGTTGACCCCTCTGACCTCTCGAAGTTGTTGTTGGAGTTCTGTTGCCGTTAAATTCCGATTACGGAGAGCTTGATTGGTGACAAATCTGTCGTCCCGAGCGTCTGTACATCTGGGTCGCCCACTTCTGCGAATATCAACAACGTTACCAGTCCTTTGATATCGTGACCACAACCGACAGACAACAGACTGTGACACGTTGAGTTGGACTGCAGCCTGTGACTGCGTACTTCCGGTCTGCAGCATACCAATGGCACGCCAACGTTGTGCTTCTGTAAGACGTCGCATTATTCCAACAATAAAATCGGATGCGATTGCGTGATGGAGATCTTCACAAAACAATATTCTTTAAGTTTTGCTCAACTAAAGTTAAAATTATCATTATTTCGTGCGATGTTAAAATCCGCATGCAACCCCTCCCTTTTTAAATGCTGAACGTGCAGCACACGTAAAGCAAAAATTGAATTGCATACCTACCATGATATCCACGCTTTAACGGTAATTTTATTAAGCAAGTGTAAGATTTGACTATAACATTTGCAATGGCAATAGAAATGCACATTAATAGAATATCCCCTACTTTTTGTGAACAGTATATTTCATTTTTTCTCTCAACTTTTCCCTAATTCTCTCTATTAGAGACGCCAAAGGGACTTGTTTTGGCAAATTCCATTGGGATCATAATAGAACTATATACGAGATCAATTTGTGCCAAAATGCAGTTTGATAAGGTCCATACTGTCCTCTTACAGTTGCTATTACGGATTTCATTTGACCTGACACTGACCTTTTTTCAAAACATGTTCATATTTCTCATACAGCAGTTTTTACAAAGTTAAGCAATAACTGACGTGACGTCCGTAACATTCTTCAAAAAGACTTGTATAATAGTACACAGATATAACAGGAATACAAGAAAAAAAACAACAACAACTGAATTGTTATTTACAAAAAGCCGAGGCGTGTAATTTATGATAGTAAAAGCCAAAGCTTCGCCATGTGAATTGAAATCTGTAATACATGTCTCTAAAGACGAAATCACAATAAAAACAGACTGTATGTGTGCGCAGGCTGATCCCAACTCATAATTTTGATTTCGAATTTGACCAGTCTAAACGGTGATATTAAACTAGGACATTCGTCACACATCGGCCGATTCCGTGTAACCTACAATACCCTGGGGGTTGGCTAAGAGGTAATTTTATATTTCAACCCTTTCCCCAACGGCGAAAAATTAGACTGCTCCCATTGAAAAGCTGCTACAGAGGACAAAATTAGTGTGAATTTATATGGAATGTGTGTATAGCAATAGTAAAGTAAATAATGAAACAAAAGGAGAAAATGCTGATTCGTATCAGCATTTTCTTCTATTGTATTAATATTTTCCCAAAGCCATTGCTCTTAGTCCTGAACGTCTTATTTGTGGGAGGGTTAAGCCAACCGACTCAAAGAAAATCGACGAAAAATATGGCGATCGCAGTAGAGCGATGTCCTTGGTATTTCACTCCTAATGAAATTCATGCCACGTCGGAAATTTTCGTACGACATCGTTAACATTCGTTCCGTGTCCGAACCATTTTCGGTGACGTCGAAAACATTCGGCGGTGGAATGTTCCACTGCCGAATGTTTACGACGTCGCCCGTATAATCCCGACGTTACCTGAATCTCATTAGTGGTGGACTACCTTAAGATGCGGCAAGTCGGCTTCTCGGTCAAAAAGTTCTGCTTAAAATTGATCTGTAGTACTGTGAGTTGCATGCATTCTACGAGTGGCATGCGTCCAAAATTTAGGCTTAAATCTTGGACGCATGTCACTCACTGGTGGTGAACTCGGCCAAAGCGAGGGAGGTTTTTTTGCGATCAAAGTATTTCGTCGGTGTTGTTATAATATATCGTAACTACGGCTTTATCGAAGTCGTAGTTACGAGATTTTATAAAAACACCGACAGTTTGTCAATAAAAAAGGTAAACCCGGTCTGTTTTTGGAAAGCAAATTTGCAAAATTTGCTTTTCTTTCCAGTCGTGCTTCTCTGCACTTTAACATTCTCTGCATACCACACAACATCTCCCGGTCCTCCTCACTATAAATAGTTCTATCAAAAGCAAAGATCAATGACAAGAACAACCTTTCGAATATTCAATATTGAATTCTATAGTTGTACACAAGATATTCAATTGTGTGACCGATGATAAAACACCCAATTAAACATGTGTTAAAAGAGGAGAAACGATCACGTAGTAATTTGCTTTCATTACGGTTCAATAGCCAGTCCAATATCTTTCGTTGAAAATGGGTCAGTCAAGTTTACTGAACTATGAAATATGCGACCCACTTCAAGCGCTAAAAATAGGAACTAGGACACGTCTATTTTTAGAATCTTTCTATGCCCAAATTCTTACACGTTTTAATGTCCGAAACTAAACAATGATATTCGATAAGCCATGCATTTAATCGCATTCACAATAATTGATTGATCAACTAAGTGGTTATTTTGAGGTTAATGACATAGACATCTTGTCTAATAGGCCTTGCTAGTATTCGCGTGTAGCTATAGGCATTTCAAAGCGAAAGTAGAAATCTGGGAAACCAGAATATGTGATGGTATATGCTCAAAATGCATAGAAATCAGACTAGCAATCCTTTCACCACTTGGTTTAAAAACGGTGTTAACTATTTAATCTATAGATATCACGGTGGATAACCCATGTGACTTTTGGGAAGCGTTAACACCGAAAAAATCGTCCGATTCAAGGTATGTTTGGTTTAATTTCTCAGCTTATACTCTGTTGATTTTGACGAGATAAAGTGCACGGAACGCGCATTTGAGAGGGCTATTTCCGTTTGTAACTCTGCTCCGATCCCGTGATTTCTTCAAACATTCAAGCGAAAGTTTTCTTCGGTGCATGTGAATGCTTCCCACTTTCGTTTTGCGCTTACAAACACTTTGGCTCGAATGTTTGAAGAAACCACTGGATTTGGAGCAGAGTGAGTTAGAGCCGGGAATAGCCCTCTCAAGGGCGCGTTCCGTGCACTTTATCTCATCAAAATCAATAGGGTATAAGCTGAGAAATTAAACAAAACATACCTTGAAGCGGACGATTTTTTCGGTGTTAACGCTTCCCTAAAGTCATGTGAGTTACCCACCGTGGATTTAGATCTAGATGAATAGGCCTACATAGAATCAAATCAATTTACATTGTTGGTATGTTAACCATTTCCCAAATAGAAACATTTCAGATTGGTCAAAATAAAAAAAAAGCCGTAGCAGACGACAAAATTGGTACATACCTAGATAAAATTAGAACTATTTGTAGATAATACCAAAGACAATATCGAGGTTAAAGTAGAAAATTCTGATTATCAGCAGTTTCTTCTTTCATCCCAATATTTCCCCCGAACATTTTCTTTTCGGGCTGTCAAACCAGGTCTTATTTGGGAAAGGGAAAAAGTAGTGACGGAACACATGTTTTAGCAAGTAAGACATGTAGTTTTCAGAGATCAAATGCTTTCTAATTAGGGTATAGACTCCTTTCATTTATGTTTTAGTCCGTACCCGCAGAACACTTCCGGTAATCCGAGACTTCTCTGATGAAAATTCGCCCGATGATACTTGGATGTCGCTATTTACAACGGAACGCTGTCCCAGTCAAACACAAAAGAAAATTCCGACACAGCGACATAACTTGTGTCGGAATTTTCTTTTGTTTTTTGAATTGGACAGCGCTCCGATGTAAATAGCGACATCCAAATATCGAAGAGCGAATTTTCATCAGAGAAGACTCTGATTAACTTCCGGAGGCAAACAATGGGTTTATGGGAAATTAACATTGTATACATGTGAATTGTTACTGAAAATAGTAACAAATCGACATTTTCAAAACGAGGCTCCCACAAAATGCGGAGAAATCGATGACGACGCACGTGCATTCAATATACAGCGATTAAGCACACGTGCATTCAATATACAATGATAAAGAGAAGTTTTAAGTGGAACAAAAACTACGAAATTGAATGAATTCGTTGATAGCCGGTAAGATGGTTATTTTATTTGATTTACAGTCAAGAAAATTCGGCATTTTTGGCCAACATTGGAGGGGCTTAGCCCCCCCCCCCTAGCCCCCCCCCCCATCCCCCCTGTTCCTACGGGCCTGTACATCAAATAGATTTATGAACCGTGACATGTCGCACTAGTCTATTATACAAGAAAACCTACTTGAGAACATGACATTGGGTATAGGAGAACATATAGAGTGCTAGAATGCCTTATAGTCGTTTTCGGCTGGGAGAATTCGACATTTTAAATTCCCTATTTGTTTATGTCAAAGGGGGGTAATTCACAAAATTGACAGATTAGACCTTTATTTTACAGCTTGCTACAAGTGATAAGAGAGATGTTTTGTGGTTTTTTGGCAACCCGGATATGACCAATTCCGTAAAAATAATGAATCGTTTATCGCGCGTATGTGGCATTAGATGAAATTAGCTGTAAATGCATTAAGGGCCGTAACTCTGACATTAAAGGAGACAAGGCAATGAAACTTCGACAAAACGATTGCCGAATGCCATGGAAATATTGTAAAAATAAAATCAGGCTTTTAGTTCGATACTTTTTCAGAAACAAGAAATCTTGCAGCGTAAAGTTTTCTCTTTTGTTCAGTATATTTTGCTGATATGGAACAGACATTATCCTTTCATAATTTGTATTTTGTAACTTTCTAAAGAATCAAATTCAATTAATTACTTTTATCCAACTCCGTGTAATTCATATTGCTAACAACTAGAAAGGCCTTTAGACATAATCAGCAAATTTGCTTTCCAACAGTACTTTCAGTACTTTGATTAGAACAAGTTCATTGTATTATCTATACCTTGTAGCGAAAATTGTTTTAGTTCACCACCAGTGCCACTCACAGAAGCACGTACGACGACTGTATTTACAGCCGACGTGAAACTCAATGAACTTTGGGTATTTAGTAGAAAGTCGGAAGAATATGACCATGAATTCGTAGATTGCAGACTTCCAAATTAGCCCCTCCAATAGACTTGAAACCAAACGTTTTATTGCCTTGCTCAAATTTGGACTTGCCCAAAATTTGGACATGCCCAAAATTGTATCATGTGCGTACTTCCTAAACTATATATATGTCCATGCTGTGATAAAAGATGGAACAAGCTAACTATTTCTTTATTGTTGACAAATAATGTTGTTTTTATTACAAACTAGCAATTATTTTATACAGTTATTTACAATAACAGGCCATTTAAAAGTAAGTAACCTTCATACGGTTGTTAAGGGGACAAGTCTCCAAATCGCTGCTTTTCTACAAAAACCTCGTAACTGCAGCTTAAAACAAGCTGCAGTTACGAGGTTTTCGTACAAAAGCGACGAAATATTACCGATGTATAGTCCGCCCACGATATTATAGCACATGTTTAAAACATTTACCAATGTAAACAACACAATATCAATCTCGCAACAACTGTAATTCTGCATATGACGGTTCGAACTTTGCAAGTGTTGCTCACTTGCAAGATTCGATCCAACGCATTCAAATGCGTGCAAACACATGTTGAAAGTTAAGAACGATTTTTGTCTTTGTTTGCATGGGTAAATTTTGTAAACATTTTTCATAATACAGAAATTGGACGATAGGTCTACAATAGTAAAAGGCAATAAAATGTAAAAAAAAATCAGAAAATGACAACCTATCAAGTTTTTCTAAATTCGTGAATACATTTCGATGACTTTCTTCAAAAACCTTGTAACTACAGCTTAAACAAGTTGTAGTTACAATGTTTATGAAGATAACCGACGATATTCAATCCTTTTTATGGAATATTAATAGTGGTCTACTCCACGGAAAAGATCTTAGAACGTTATTGCTCTAAAAAGTCTGAAAATGATTTGTGTTTCCACTCGGTAATAGTTTGACCATATTAAAATGAAAAATTAAAACGAACGAATAAATCGGAGTAATATTCAAAGTTTTTTCGTCATTGTATTTTATAATAAATATAATAGAATAGAACTTGGAAACTATGCACCATAACAAAGTGTGTGAAATGAATTTCAACGAAGATGCGTTTTAACCCTTTCCCAAACAATCATTGGTCTTGATGACCCAAGGGGATGTCAGTTAAGAAGTTAGTGAAGAACATAATCGTTGTTTTCTCCTTTCCACTGGAGGATTTCTAAGCTACAAGCATATCGTCGCTTTTTAATAAAAAAAACTCTCGTAACTGCAGTTTAAACAAGCTGCAGTTACGATACTTTTGTTAAAAAGCAGCGGTATTTGGATCAGTCTAACTTTTTTGTCATTTGGTAGAGGGTTAAACAATTTTGTAGCTCCACAATTCCACATCTAGCTTTGTTCATTTTCAACTTCCGGTTTTAACAGGAAATGGATGGACGAAGTTCATCAAAACATGCCGGCTTCGTTCAAAAGCGCCAAACTTATCAAGTTGAGTCCCCCTGTTCGTCCGCCTGAAAGAAATGTACAAATAAAATATCGTCGGATTTCAACAAAATTCTCATAACTGCAGCTGTTTTGAGCAAGGTTCTTGTTGAAAAGCAGCGATTACGTATAGCCTAAACTTACAATAAATACACATACAAAAACATACGGTGGCACTAAGGTGTCACCAGCATTGTTTTTGTGTTTTTCTTTTTTCTTAAGAAAAGGAAAAACTCACATGTCACCTTAGTGCCACCGTAAAAACATGTGTGACCCGTCTCGCTAAAAGGTTCCTTCTAGAAAGTATAAAAAGTATCGAACCTAGTCAGTCTGCGCGGTCAGCACAGATTGACTTGGATCGAAACTTTTCAATTTAAAGTATGCTAATTTTCGTTCAAAAGCGCTGTAGTTATCAAGTTGAGTCCATATGTACGCCCACCTGACAGAAACGTACAAAATAATATATACTCGTAAGTGTGACCAGTCTCGCTAAAATGCGCATTCTGGAAAGAGTGAAAACTATCGACAATAGTCAATCTGTGCAGTTTGCACAGACTGACTAGGCTAGATACTTTTCACTCTTAGCCTTGAGTTAGGTAAGTTTCGTTCAAAAACGCAAACTTATCAAGTTAAGTCCACTTCTCCCCTTGAAATAAGACCCATATAGCATTTGAGACTACCACGGCATGTTTTAACCCTTTCCCAAACGACAATATTTTAGGGTGGTTCAAATCAAAAGCTGCTCCAGACGACAAAATGAGTGTTTATAAAGATGGAATTTGCATATAATATGGCATAGAAAATAATGAGACAAAAGGAGAAACTGCTGGTTATCAGCAGTTTCTTCTTTTGTTTCAATGTTTTCCCAAGCCTTTTTCTATTTGGGATCTCAAAACCAGGTCTTGTTTGGGAAAGGGTTAAGATAGCATGTTCCAAAGAGCAGTCTGACCAGGATCGGCGCTACTCTCTTACAGTTGGTACAAATCACGAAGAAGCTATTTAAGGACAGCTTGGATCCTGATCAAGCTGATCTGGATCCAGGTTGTTCTCAAATGCCATAAATTACTTTTCCCAGATCCTTTCTCAAATAATTTATATATGAAACCAAGAGCAAACGATAAGCAAAGGTTTGGTGAAGGCATTCTAACTTTGTTAACCCTTTCCCAAACAGACCTGATTTTGACGTCCCTAATTGGTGAGACTTGAGAAAACATTGAGACAAAAGAAGAAACTGCTGATAACCAGCAGTTTCTCCTTTTGCCTCAATATTTTCTGTGCAATATTTTACGCAAATCTTATCGTTATCAACATCTATTTTGTTGTTTAAAGTGGCTTTTAAATAGGACCACCCTAAAATTTTGTCGTTTGGGAAAGGGTTAAAATTGAATTCAAATCCTATGTTGTGGGTACTCATTGGAATCGTCTTGACGAGATGCACGAAGTAATTTGTAGTTAATGATGGGTTGCAATCCTTAACTTAAGAAATGAGTCAAATCAAAGTTGTGCGAAAAGCCTAAATAGATCTAGCCTACTTGTCGGGATGTACATTATAACATCTTTAGATTTAGTTGACAACTTTTGTTTTGACATTTATGTCTTTTGTGCTCGCCATCGAGTCAGTTACGTTTGTTTTTGTGTACGAATTATTCGGACCATTGACATTTCGTAACCTCATTAGCGGGCTAAATATGGACATAGGATGGTTATAACAGGCGTATGATCGATGTCTTGACATGCTTCAGAATAGCTTTCCTTACTCCGTGAAAAAAGAACTAAATACAGTGCACTCCGTGTATAACGAGATGGTCGGGACATCGCTCGATGCCTCGTTATAGCCATGCCTCGCTAAAGCCGAATTGCAACAGAACTCAAGAAAAATTTCCACTTGTCCATGTCTACTTTCGCTTTCACCGGAAGTGAACTATGGCACGACAGGTAGCAAATAAAGAAGAAAAAGTCTTACCTGTTCTCCCTGTTTGCCCCGTGGATGCTCGTCGTTGACCTGTTGTTTGTGTATTGGCTCTGGGACTACCCATACCAAACGAGTTTAAGTCAAAGATAACGACAAGTAACAAATAAATAAGTTAAGACTGACCTGTTCTCCCTGTTTGCCCCGTAGATGCTCCTCGTTGACCAGTTGTCTGTGTATTGGCTCTGGGACTACCCATACCAAACAAGTTATTTTTTAAAGTCCAAGATAACGACAAGTAACAAATAAATAAGTTATGATTGACCTGTTCTCCCTGTCTATCCCACGAATGCGCCTCGTTGGTCCGTTGTTTGAGTATTGGCTCTGGGACTATCCATACCAAACAAGTTTAAGTCCAAGATAAAGACAAGTAGCAAGTAAAGAAGAAAAGTCTTACCTGTCCGCCCTGTTTGCCCCGCGGATGCTCCTCGTTGACCAGTTGTCTGTGTACTTGCTCTGGGACTATAGCGGACGAGAATTGACCTGGCAGAGCATTCCATTCGATTAGTATGGGTTGCTCTGCCAGGTCATTTCTCGTGGTGTATACCCATACCAAACAAGTTTAAGTCCAAGATAAAGACAAGTAGCAAGTAAAGAAGAAAAGTCTTACCTGTCCGCCCTGTTTGTCCCGTAGATGCTCCTCGTTGACCCGTTGTTTGAGTATTGGCTCTGGGACTACCCATACCAAACAAGTTAAAGTCCAAGGCTGGTCGTCCTGACATCATGTTGTAAAACATCAATCCGGCTAAAATGAGATAGAATATTTTGCCGTTAACCCTTTCCCAAACGTCAAAATTTTAGGGTAATCCACTACAAAAACTGCCACAAATGACAAATGGATGTTATTAAAGATAGGATTTGTGTAAAATATGGCACAGAAAATATTGAGACAAAAGGAGAAACTGCTGGTTATCAGCAGTTTCTTCTCTTGTTTCAATGTTTTCCCAAGCCTTTTCTATTAGGGTCGTCAAAACCAGGACTTGTTTGGGAAAGGGTCAAGGATTACAACATAATACTTATCTACAAAACATTTGGTACATCTTTCATGTGTCATTCTTGACAATGTTAATTGACGAGGGGTAAGTTTATTATCCCTCGTTAATTTCCGTTGTCACGGATGACGCTTGGAAAATGACGAAGATGCACGACGTGTTTGGATTCTAGTGATTGGTTGTAATCCTTTAAATGCCTGGCTTTGACGTCCTTGAAAGACATCGTTTCGGTAAGCACTGTTTTTATGCATATGTGACTTTTCAGCTATTGTCTTTAAACTGGCGTCCAATGAAATTTGTCGTTATTTTCCTTATGTATACATTTGCCAATCGGCCAGAGTCAGATACACCTCCTGTAACGACTGTTATACAAAAAGCGGTCTTACTTAACGTCATACACGCTTCAGGTTTGAATCGTTTAAATCGACGTCGCGTTTAGTATTCACTGATTGTGGTCACCAAATAAGACGTTTTACGGTATCTTTTGTCGTCGTTGACGTAATGTGGCCATTTTGAAATTCATAAAACATCGGCTTTTTTTTTTTGAGCGGCAACGTTACGTATCCGAACCGAATGTTTTCGGCTTAGCCCGAATAATTCCGACATCACGCGAATCTCATTAGGGGTAGACTACAATGACTAAAATTCCGAACACGAAAATTGTCCGAAAAGTACCGAAAACTAGCAAATACTCACATAATCCGTCGTTTCCGAGGATAAAAGCTTGTGTTGATGCCAATAAGGTCATACAGAGAACAACGGCTACGATTTTCTGCATCTTTATGGTTCTGTGTTGGCTCTACTGAAAATATACAGACAATTTTGTTAGTTACCGGGATGCATAATCATGTGACTCAGAATTTCAGGAAATCTTCAATGATTTTGGTACATGTAATACTTGACCAATTTGAATTCGGTTTGAAGCAGAAAAGGCGGAAAATGTCAGGAATTAGCAGAGCCCGATGGATTTCTTAAAAGTATTTGATTGAAAAGTTATTGACGATCAACCAACATTTTGGTTGATCTTCAATTACTTTTTATCACATTTTTTTCTAAATCAACCGCGTCCATCTAATGCCTGGCGTCTGTCCACCTTCCCTGCTTCAAACCGAATTCAAATTGGTCAAGTATTAACTTTGTATAGGCCTACATCAAGTTTGCTGTATCATATTCTTCGTAAACAAATGATAGAATATAGCTGTCAAACTCATACGTGGAGAATGTAAATTGTGCTATAGGCCTATATGCTGACCGCTCATATAATGTTTCAGAAAGACAGGGCATTTATAACATACATTTGTCAAAGATGCTTAACCCTTTCCCAAACGACAAAGTTTTAGGGTAGTCCAACACAAAAGCTGTTGTAGACAACAGAATTGATATTAAAAAACAAGGAATTTGTGTACAATATAGCACAGAAAAATATTGAGACAAAATGAGAAAATGCTGATTATCAGCATTTTCTTCTTTTGTTTCAATGTTTTCCCAAACCTATTTTCTTACAGGCGTCAAAACCAGGTCTTGTTTGGGAAAGGGTTAAGTGCTAAATTTAGCAGCACAGTGACAGATGATGTGGAACATATTTCGGTCAAAATGTCACATGGTAAACGAACACATCTTTGTGCATTCTTCACAGATTGATCATATTTAACCCATTACCAAACGACAAAATTTTAGGGTGGTCCAAATTGAAAGAACATGCAGACGACAATTTGAAGTTATTGGAATTTTTAAATTTTATGTCTTTTTGGATGGAAAACATTGTGGGAAATGAAGAAATTGCTTGTCACAAGCAATTTCTTCATTTTCCACGATGTTTTCCCAAGCATTTTTCTTAAAGGGTGTCAAAAGGCGTCACTGTGTGGGAATGGGTTAAAACAAGAGCTACTTTTTCTGGAACTTTAAGTTCACAGATTGACCCCGGATTAGTGAAAAAAAGGCCGTAATCCGTCTTTAGATAAACATGGATCCTGATCAGTTTGCGTATACACACGATCTAATCAAGATCCATGCCATTACCTAAACGCTTCTACTTCTTTTTGGCTTGCATTAATCAACTGTTAAATCACATTTCGCAGCTCTACCACTGATCTAATTAAAAAGATGTCAAACGTAATGGCATTTCCTCTTTTGTACAAAGAATTACCTATAGGCTTATTTTGGACGTTTCGGGGAAGGTTAATTTATGTAAAAGGCGAAACCGAGACCAATGTTTAGGCTGGTCAAGGTCGCACTGGTCGTACTGTCAAATAAGGCGGTTTATTTTCCACACTTGCCTTCACCGTTGTAAATGTCCAGTCTTAACCCTTGCCAAAATACACAAATCTAGACTGGCCTTATTCAATGGCCGCCGTAGACGACGAGACGGATTTTGATCAAGACTGGATTTCTAAACAATATGGGAAAGAAAATCTTTAGGCAAAAGAAGAAAATGCTGATCAGTATTTTCTTCTTTTACCTAAATGTTTTCCCAACCCGTTTCTGTTAGGGACGTTTAAACCGGGTCTTGCTTTTGAAAGAGATTAGAATATTCTTTGTGTGTGTGTGTGTGGGGGGGGGGGGGGTGATCACGGAACACAAGAAAAATGTAAAAAAAAAACCAAAAAACAAAAAACAAGTATGTTTCACCTAAAGGTTTTAAGTGACAGTTTGAAGAGACAATCGTAAAAAAATATGTCATGCTTTAAACTTTTATAGTTTGGCGAGTCTATACTGTTGTCGTAAGATAAAGGTCTACGGGGCAGTTTATTTTCCTAACGTGCATAATTAATGTCCTATCTTCAAAGGACGGTATAATCACCAATTAGTTACAATTAATAGTCACTTTGTAACCTTTGCCCTTTTTAGTGACATCAATCTTTACTTTATGGCTTCTTGCCACGAGGGGAGATAACTTCGATTTTTGTTTGTTTATTTTGAAACAACAGAGTTCCAGGCTTCTGATTTCCACATGTGCGATGCCTAGGTATACAATAATACGATGCAATCAACAAGCCTGGGGGCGGGGGTGCTGCGGGGCGGGTACAGCCTATTTAATAGACTCGTTTCAGATAATTTAGGCATTAGAATATTATGGCGGCAATCCAAGAAAGTACGATTGTGTCATGCTTTATCTGAAAACCCCTGAAACGAGGGGAGGGGTTGGGGGAAGGATGCAGTTAACCTATGTAATTTTTGAAGAAATTCGACGATGTGCTTGTCATCGCCATTCGTCGAACATTCTGTATTTGCGTACATGGAAAAGTGCAAGAAAAAACTTACAAAAATAACAACAACAACAACAACGCTTAAATTTGAACCATCCCTGACCTGTAAAAAGCCTTTTGCCTACAGAATTTGATTGATCCAGATCAGCCTGTGCACACGCACATACTGATCTAAGTCCACATTGTTCTTTGATAGCTTCTTCAATGTGTGTAGCAACTTCAAGTTAGCCGAATGGATCTACTATGGGCTAACTTCGACCACGCTCTGTTCTGGAAGCTTGCCATTCTAAAATGTTTTAACTCATTACCAGACGGCAACATTTTTAGACTGGTCCAAATTCAAAGACACTATATAATCACTCGCGACTCAATATTTAGGCAAATTGCCTTGTTAGATTAAACAATATGGCTGCTAGCAGTACAAAAATAATTATGTGATTTAAAAAAGTGGTTCCGTTCATCTTGAAAAAGTTAATTTGACGAGATATTGAGTCGCGAGTGATTATATAGTGTGTTTATTACATTCCCTACGGAATAATTTTGTAAAATTGTGCAAATTCAAAGATGTTTCAGGCGACATTTTCGAGTGAACGAGGATTGCCATATTTTTGTTATTCTTGGTAGTTAACATAGTGGAAAATGAAGAAATTGCTTGTGACTTGAAAGCAATTTCTTCATTTTCAAAAATGTCTTTAAAGGGTTTTATCTTCTGGTGCGTCATAAAGAGTCATTGTTTGGTAATGGGTTAAGGGCTCTTTGTCCATATGTTGTCATAGCTAAAAGTACAAATTTCCACTTATGAAGCAATGCATGACAAACAGACACGATAAATTAGGTATCCCTGCCCACTTAGACAAATTACATACAATTAAAGTTAAAATTTTGATTTTTCTGTCACTGAAAAGTCAAAGTTCTTCCATAAAAAACACGAACTTTCTTGTCAAAAAACACAAACCGCAAAAAACGCGAAAATATAGTAGTGGAATTTAATTGGAACGAAAGCAATCCTTCACGAATCTGACAGGTGACATATTATCGTTCGTAATTAAATTAAATTTTCACTGTCATTTTTTATGATAGGCCCTACCATATGGGTGCCGTTACAGGAATAAAGTTGCCTAACTCTTAAGATAAAATACCCATAATGTCGCCATTTCGAGATTCATAAAACATCGGCTTTTTTCGAGCGGTATCCTTACGTATCCGAAACTATTCGGGCGTTGTCGTAAACATTCTGCGATTGAGACTTCCATCGCCGAATGTTTTCGATTGCACCCGAATAATTCCGACGTCGTGCGTATCTAATAAGGGGTGGACTACATTCATATTAGGCATACCGATGAATGCGGACTACATGCTATACTTGCTTATTGTAAATACACAACTCAATTTTTTTTTTAAAATGGAACACGTTACAAATGCAATAGTTCTCATTTATTGTCCATTTTCTTGACATGAAAACTGATATTGCCCACGTTAGTAATTATGTTAACAAGTTTTGAATATGAACATAGCCTAACTGCAAACCTATGTTCGTTTGATAAGCTGATAAGCCGCATTTTAAAGAATCTTAGTCAATTATAAGCAAAGTTTGTTTCCAAACAAAGTTGTTTATTTCCTTTAATTATTACCAAAATATAAAAATGAAACATTTTTCATGAACATTCAAAGATCTACCCTCTTGGAAGGCCGCGTATCATTACAAAAAATGTCCCTTGGTGAAAAAGCCGACTCACATTATGTAGGTCTACAGATCTGGTATTTTTCATTAACTTATCCTTTGAAAAAGGAGATATAAATTCATACCAGAGCAAAATTAATATTCATACAATTTAATATAAACGGACACAAATGGGCTACTGTTCCAAGGGCGGATCCAGGATTTTTTCCAGGGAGGTCCAAGCCAAAGATTTCTTTCCAGGGGGGGGGGGGGGGGGGTCCAAGCTCAAGTTATAGCTTAAAATATTTTGCCTCAACCTTTTTCTAATCATCTGTCAGTGAATAGGCTTACATCATAACCAAACCGAAAAGATGTTGTTCATTTGCTGTGAACTTGAGTTCAACTTTAAGCTTGACGCCATTGTTAATGATGAAATAACGTCTTTCAACTTTTTTGACAGTAAATTTCTCTTATCCTCGCTTCATCTATCATGTACAAACACGGTGGGGAATCGTGTAACAGAGCGTTTTCATATTTTTCCCAAATGATTATATTGCTATCTGACATATTTGAAAACAGTTCAAAGCAGAGAAGGCGTGGAAAAGCCAGGAATTCGTCGAATGCGAATAATCTTATAAACACCACCTGACAAAAAGCAATTGACAATAAAAAATGGTTGATCGTTATTCGTCAATAACTTTTTTAATCAGGTGTTGTTTAAAAGATTCAACTAATCCAGAAAATCACTGTGCCTTTGTCCTCATATCTCTGTTTCAAAGCTTTTTTTCCCAAAAATGGATCATATATTATCAGAATCATTGAAAATATCATCTTGTATTTGGGAAAGGTTTCGACCATGATGATTGTGACTGAATCTTTCACTTTAAGACCCTGTCCATGAGCATTTCGTCGCTTTTCTGCAAAAACCTCGTATCTGCAGCTTGTTTTAAGCTGCAGATACGAGGTTTTTGAAGAAAAGCAACGATTTATAAGAAAAAAGAACTTTCTACTTTACCACGCAGGTATTCCTCCCATTTCCAAACTGAAAACTGCAACAAATGACAAAATAGTGTTACCTCAGACACTTTTTTTCTAGTCCAACAAAAAACTTATGAAAACTGCGACAAAATAGTTTTACCTCGGACATATTCTAGTCCAACAAAAAAACTTATTTCTGAAAATTATGACCAAATTCTTTTTTAACTTCCTAGGCATTCACAATAGTGAGTGCACGCAGAACCACATTGTGACAGAATCCCGAAATGTCAAATATCCATAATGATATTCAGTATATTGATATAAACATAACATAATGCTACCTACATTGCGGTCTATTGCGTTCTGTTGCAAACGATAATACTATGAATACTATGATTCCAAGAAGTTTCACAATACCAAGTTTTAAAAAGCAGGCGTTGTTTGAGCAAGTGGTCAATTAAAAACTTAGAAAAAATTAGAAAACAGAGATTAAACTTTGTCTTAGGTGCTTTGTGCATACGGGCCCTGGTCACATATGCCTACAATGGTTTTCCAAAGTCTTCCAAAAGTAAGTTTTCCTATTTTGCTTGACCTTTAATGAAAATCAATTTATATGCCCCTTTTTTGCAAATAAAAAATGAACTGTATTTGGTGGTGAATTTCGTCAAATACATGACCTTTTGTTAAATGTTTTATCGGTTTTTATGCACTCAACATTGTAATATTGTATTCAATCAATGCAAAAATATGCAATTTAAACATAGGTTAAGTATTGGAATTTAACAACGCTCATTTGTTTGACACGTTCGTTCTCTGTTTTTTCCTAGCTTTATCTAAATACCACAAAAATGTATTTTTTACATTTAGACAAAAATGTATAAAGTTTGATAAAATATCTAGATGTATTTAGTTTATAAATTTCCAATTCATTAAGAAGTCACAAAAAATGAATTAGACTACTGGGGCCTGTTTCATCAAAACATTTAAGACGTGTTCTTGACTTACCAACGACTTAAATATCGCTTATAACAACAATCGCATTACATAGCTTTCGGTTGATTGGCGATACGTGATTCTTCCTCTAAACGTGTGGTAAGACATCGGTAAGTCAAAAATACGTCTTAAATCTTTTGATGAAACAGGCCCCTGATGTAAGACTATATTCAAAAATTACATAACTGCTACATAGTTTATCGGATTGATTACGAAATATTGGTATCGTGGCACGTGTTTATACATTTTACCTATGTGGATAATGGAAAACTTTTCATTTTTTAATTTTAATCATCACGTACAAAATTACAGTAGGTTGCAGTTCAGAACTGTGTTATTTACATAGGTAAAATTTGTAAACAAGTTCCACAGTATCCTGACCTGGGATTGTATTCACCAACCAGTCTAAGTCAAAGAATACCTTTAAAATCACACAACAATCCATCTGATTGGCCGAGACATTCGTCCCGTCCAATCAGATGGCTTGTTATGTGATTTTGCTTTAGACAATCGATTTAGAACTTTTGGTCAATGCGTCATAGCCATATTAGTGACATACTATATATTCTCTTCGCACACCTGGGTTCCGTCATATACCTGATTTATTCCGTGTTTTACAGACATTATCATTAATTACAGTCTTGTTAATTTATTAGATAAACCTTTACCAAATAAGGCCTGGCTTTGACGTCCCTAACAGAAATGACGTCGGAAAACATTGAGACAAAAGAAGAAACTGCTGATACGAACTATCAGTTTCTCCTTCTGTTTCAATATTTTCTGTGCTATATTGTACACCAATACTGTCTTTATTGACTTCAAAATTATCGTCTGCAAAACCTTTGAATTTGGAACGAACCAAAGTTTCAATGTTTTGGAAGGGTTAATTTATTAATTAATGTAAAAAGTGGCAGACAAGAAAGGCCTTTTGTCGTCTGGTGCCTATCAGAATTTTTTGGTCGAGCCCAGTGAAAATGCCTAGAGTGTCTTACTCATGATTTATGTCCATTAACCAATTTAAAACGACAAAAGTTTACACTGCTCTAATTTGAAAAACGATTAGGTAGACGAGGTAGTGGTAAAAGAATACGGAGTATATTTATAATGGCACACAATTTGATGCTTAAGGACAGATCCTCCAGTTGTTACTGCGCAACTTACTGCGCATATCCTAAATTACGAAATAAAGCTGTTTCAGTAATTGGCCTTTTCAGCAAATGTAGGCTATTTCTTACATTTATCTAATGTTTGGTTGATAAATGACAAGACCCTTTTCGGTTATTTCAATTTTCTCTGTTTGGTCAATAAAAGTGTAATAGTACTCGGATGGTACATTTTGCTTTCTGTTACGTGTTCAAAATGTGGCGTTATCGATAGGAAACGGAGCAGCAAAAGCAACGTGGTGTCTTTATGAGATAGTCCGCTTCAGATGGACACAAAAGATGACACGTTTTATTATCTAAAGCTGGTAATAAGGAAGAAAATGGATAAAAGTAGTGAAACAATTTCGGACAGAGCTGTAAAAAGTAAACCAAATTTTACTTATAACTAAGAAAAACGCTTGGTTTGATATATTTTTCTTTTTTTTGTTTTTGTAGGTATGACCAAGCGCTATGTCTACACCAAAAAAGAAAAAATTCTTACCGCTGGAATATTTTTTATTATCAGAAACGTTGCGACAAAAGAGCAATTTCAGCTACTTTTGAAAGAATATTTTACTAAAAATTTCAAAATCATCACTAAATTTTCCCAAATTTATACTTATTTAGACAGAATAAAACATATTGAACACAATAAAGACTTATTTATGTAATCCTAGTCATTTCGAACACCTTTTTTGTGGGTATTTAAGTGACACCTCATTTTTGCAATTTTAGACAAGAGTAGTCTCCCTTGAAAATCAATAACTTTTTAATTAGCTTGGTGACCTATAGTTTTTAAGTCATTTTTTTACTTGTCATATATTTAAATATCAGTACAGAAAAAATAAAAAAATTCTTACCGTGGGAAATAAATGGAGGATCTGTCCTTAATAATTAATTGTAATTTCTCTCTTTCTCTTAATGTTTTGCAAAGCATTTCAACAATGAGCAATCAATCCAGTTGTTGTTTGAGAAAATATTTACATATGAATTATATGAGCAGGGATCTGGGAAAGGGTCCTTCGTAGCAATTTGACCCTTTCTCAAATAACAAAGTATTTGTGTTGTCTAATTAGCATGCTCACACAGACGACAAAATGAACGCTTACGAAGACAGGATTCGTGTATAATAATTATAAAATATAAAATATTGAGGCAAAAGGAAAAAATGCTGATATTTTTGCCCCGATGTTTTCCCAAGCCATTTCTGTCAGGGACGTCAAAACCGGTCTTGTTGGGAAAGGGTTAAAAGAACATCGTGTTTTGAGATCAATCCTTTCGAAAGTAGGCCTATAGATTTTTTGAAAAGCCATGATTTTTCTTACAATTGTTACAGGCCATAAAGAAGCTATTGAAGCTATTGATGAACAACGCGGTTCTTGATCATATTGCGTATGTATGCAGGCTGATCTTACACCACGATCTCAAATGCTATAAGGGCTTTTTTCTCACGGCTCATAATGTACTTTTATATAATTGTGATGGTTAAAATACGTACTTTTATATGATTTATATAATCTTTGCCATATACAACAGAAAGACAGGGCATTTATAACATACATTTGTCAAAGATGCTTAACCCTTTCCCAAACGACAAAGTTTTAGGGTAGTCCAACACAAAAGCTGTTGTAGACAACAGAATTGATATTAAAAAACAAGGAATTTGTGTACAATATAGCACAGAAAAATATTGAGACAAAATGAGAAAATGCTGATTATCAGCATTTTCTTCTTTTGTTTCAATGTTTTCCCAAACCTATTTTCTTACAGGCGTCAAAACCAGGTCTTGTTTGGGAAAGGGTTAAGTGCTAAATTTAGCAGCACAGTGACAGATGATGTGGAACATATTTCGGTCAAAATGTCACATGGTAAACGAACACATCTTTGTGCATTCTTCACAGATTGATCATATTTAACCCATTACCAAACGACAAAATTTTAGGGTGGTCCAAATTGAAAGAACATGCAGACGACAATTTGAAGTTATTGGAATTTTTAAATTTTATGTCTTTTTGGATGGAAAACATTGTGGGAAATGAAGAAATTGCTTGTCACAAGCAATTTCTTCATTTTCCACGATGTTTTCCCAAGCATTTTTCTTAAAGGGTGTCAAAAGGCGTCACTGTGTGGGAATGGGTTAAAACAAGAGCTACTTTTTCTGGAACTTTAAGTTCACAGATTGACCCCGGATTAGTGAAAAAAAGGCCGTAATCCGTCTTTAGATAAACATGGATCCTGATCAGTTTGCGTATACACACGATCTAATCAAGATCCATGCCATTACCTAAACGCTTCTACTTCTTTTTGGCTTGCATTAATCAACTGTTAAATCACATTTCGCAGCTCTACCACTGATCTAATTAAAAAGATGTCAAACGTAATGGCATTTCCTCTTTTGTACAAAGAATTACCTATAGGCTTATTTTGGACGTTTCGGGGAAGGTTAATTTATGTAAAAGGCGAAACCGAGACCAATGTTTAGGCTGGTCAAGGTCGCACTGGTCGTACTGTCAAATAAGGCGGTTTATTTTCCACACTTGCCTTCACCGTTGTAAATGTCCAGTCTTAACCCTTGCCAAAATACACAAATCTAGACTGGCCTTATTCAATGGCCGCCGTAGACGACGAGACGGATTTTGATCAAGACTGGATTTCTAAACAATATGGGAAAGAAAATCTTTAGGCAAAAGAAGAAAATGCTGATCAGTATTTTCTTCTTTTACCTAAATGTTTTCCCAACCCGTTTCTGTTAGGGACGTTTAAACCGGGTCTTGCTTTTGAAAGAGATTAGAATATTCTTTGTGTGTGTGTGTGTGTGGGGGGGGGGGGGTGATCACGGAACACAAGAAAAATGTAAAAAAAAAAACCAAAAAACAAAAAACAAGTATGTTTCACCTAAAGGTTTTAAGTGACAGTTTGAAGAGACAATCGTAAAAAAATATGTCATGCTTTAAACTTTTATAGTTTGGCGAGTCTATACTGTTGTCGTAAGATAAAGGTCTACGGGGCAGTTTATTTTCCTAACGTGCATAATTAATGTCCTATCTTCAAAGGACGGTATAATCACCAATTAGTTACAATTAATAGTCACTTTGTAACCTTTGCCCTTTTTAGTGACATCAATCTTTACTTTATGGCTTCTTGCCACGAGGGGAGATAACTTCGATTTTTGTTTGTTTATTTTGAAACAACAGAGTTCCAGGCTTCTGATTTCCACATGTGCGATGCCTAGGTATACAATAATACGATGCAATCAACAAGCCTGGGGGCGGGGGTGCTGCGGGGCGGGTACAGCCTATTTAATAGACTCGTTTCAGATAATTTAGGCATTAGAATATTATGGCGGCAATCCAAGAAAGTACGATTGTGTCATGCTTTATCTGAAAACCCCTGAAACGAGGGGAGGGGTTGGGGGAAGGATGCAGTTAACCTATGTAATTTTTGAAGAAATTCGACGATGTGCTTGTCATCGCCATTCGTCGAACATTCTGTATTTGCGTACATGGAAAAGTGCAAGAAAAAACTTACAAAAATAACAACAACAACAACAACGCTTAAATTTGAACCATCCCTGACCTGTAAAAAGCCTTTTGCCTACAGAATTTGATTGATCCAGATCAGCCTGTGCACACGCACATACTGATCTAAGTCCACATTGTTCTTTGATAGCTTCTTCAATGTGTGTAGCAACTTCAAGTTAGCCGAATGGATCTACTATGGGCTAACTTCGACCACGCTCTGTTCTGGAAGCTTGCCATTCTAAAATGTTTTAACTCATTACCAGACGGCAACATTTTTAGACTGGTCCAAATTCAAAGACACTATATAATCACTCGCGACTCAATATTTAGGCAAATTGCCTTGTTAGATTAAACAATATGGCTGCTAGCAGTACAAAAATAATTATGTGATTTAAAAAAGTGGTTCCGTTCATCTTGAAAAAGTTAATTTGACGAGATATTGAGTCGCGAGTGATTATATAGTGTGTTTATTACATTCCCTACGGAATAATTTTGTAAAATTGTGCAAATTCAAAGATGTTTCAGGCGACATTTTCGAGTGAACGAGGATTGCCATATTTTTGTTATTCTTGGTAGTTAACATAGTGGAAAATGAAGAAATTGCTTGTGACTTGAAAGCAATTTCTTCATTTTCAAAAATGTCTTTAAAGGGTTTTATCTTCTGGTGCGTCATAAAGAGTCATTGTTTGGTAATGGGTTAAGGGCTCTTTGTCCATATGTTGTCATAGCTAAAAGTACAAATTTCCACTTATGAAGCAATGCATGACAAACAGACACGATAAATTAGGTATCCCTGCCCACTTAGACAAATTACATACAATTAAAGTTAAAATTTTGATTTTTCTGTCACTGAAAAGTCAAAGTTCTTCCATAAAAAACACGAACTTTCTTGTCAAAAAACACAAACCGCAAAAAACGCGAAAATATAGTAGTGGAATTTAATTGGAACGAAAGCAATCCTTCACGAATCTGACAGGTGACATATTATCGTTCGTAATTAAATTAAATTTTCACTGTCATTTTTTATGATAGGCCCTACCATATGGGTGCCGTTACAGGAATAAAGTTGCCTAACTCTTAAGATAAAATACCCATAATGTCGCCATTTCGAGATTCATAAAACATCGGCTTTTTTCGAGCGGTATCCTTACGTATCCGAAACTATTCGGGCGTTGTCGTAAACATTCTGCGATTGAGACTTCCATCGCCGAATGTTTTCGATTGCACCCGAATAATTCCGACGTCGTGCGTATCTAATAAGGGGTGGACTACATTCATATTAGGCATACCGATGAATGCGGACTACATGCTATACTTGCTTATTGTAAATACACAACTCAATTTTTTTTTTTAAATGGAACACGTTACAAATGCAATAGTTCTCATTTATTGTCCATTTTCTTGACATGAAAACTGATATTGCCCACGTTAGTAATTATGTTAACAAGTTTTGAATATGAACATAGCCTAACTGCAAACCTATGTTCGTTTGATAAGCTGATAAGCCGCATTTTAAAGAATCTTAGTCAATTATAAGCAAAGTTTGTTTCCAAACAAAGTTGTTTATTTCCTTTAATTATTACCAAAATATAAAAATGAAACATTTTTCATGAACATTCAAAGATCTACCCTCTTGGAAGGCCGCGTATCATTACAAAAAATGTCCCTTGGTGAAAAAGCCGACTCACATTATGTAGGTCTACAGATCTGGTATTTTTCATTAACTTATCCTTTGAAAAAGGAGATATAAATTCATACCAGAGCAAAATTAATATTCATACAATTTAATATAAACGGACACAAATGGGCTACTGTTCCAAGGGCGGATCCAGGATTTTTTCCAGGGAGGTCCAAGCCAAAGATTTCTTTCCAGGGGGGGGGGGGGGGGTCCAAGCTCAAGTTATAGCTTAAAATATTTTGCCTCAACCTTTTTCTAATCATCTGTCAGTGAATAGGCTTACATCATAACCAAACCGAAAAGATGTTGTTCATTTGCTGTGAACTTGAGTTCAACTTTAAGCTTGACGCCATTGTTAATGATGAAATAACGTCTTTCAACTTTTTTGACAGTAAATTTCTCTTATCCTCGCTTCATCTATCATGTACAAACACGGTGGGGAATCGTGTAACAGAGCGTTTTCATATTTTTCCCAAATGATTATATTGCTATCTGACATATTTGAAAACAGTTCAAAGCAGAGAAGGCGTGGAAAAGCCAGGAATTCGTCGAATGCGAATAATCTTATAAACACCACCTGACAAAAAGCAATTGACAATAAAAAATGGTTGATCGTTATTCGTCAATAACTTTTTTAATCAGGTGTTGTTTAAAAGATTCAACTAATCCAGAAAATCACTGTGCCTTTGTCCTCATATCTCTGTTTCAAAGCTTTTTTTCCCAAAAATGGATCATATATTATCAGAATCATTGAAAATATCATCTTGTATTTGGGAAAGGTTTCGACCATGATGATTGTGACTGAATCTTTCACTTTAAGACCCTGTCCATGAGCATTTCGTCGCTTTTCTGCAAAAACCTCGTATCTGCAGCTTGTTTTAAGCTGCAGATACGAGGTTTTTGAAGAAAAGCAACGATTTATAAGAAAAAAGAACTTTCTACTTTACCACGCAGGTATTCCTCCCATTTCCAAACTGAAAACTGCAACAAATGACAAAATAGTGTTACCTCAGACACTTTTTTTCTAGTCCAACAAAAAACTTATGAAAACTGCGACAAAATAGTTTTACCTCGGACATATTCTAGTCCAACAAAAAAACTTATTTCTGAAAATTATGACCAAATTCTTTTTTAACTTCCTAGGCATTCACAATAGTGAGTGCACGCAGAACCACATTGTGACAGAATCCCGAAATGTCAAATATCCATAATGATATTCAGTATATTGATATAAACATAACATAATGCTACCTACATTGCGGTCTATTGCGTTCTGTTGCAAACGATAATACTATGAATACTATGATTCCAAGAAGTTTCACAATACCAAGTTTTAAAAAGCAGGCGTTGTTTGAGCAAGTGGTCAATTAAAAACTTAGAAAAAATTAGAAAACAGAGATTAAACTTTGTCTTAGGTGCTTTGTGCATACGGGCCCTGGTCACATATGCCTACTGTACAAAATTACAGTAGGTTGCAGTTCAGAACTGTGTTATTTACATAGGTAAAATTTGTAAACAAGTTCCACAGTATCCTGACCTGGGATTGTATTCACCAACCAGTCTAAGTCAAAGAATACCTTTAAAATCACACAACAATCCATCTGATTGGCCGAGACATTCGTCCCGTCCAATCAGATGGCTTGTTATGTGATTTTGCTTTAGACAATCGATTTAGAACTTTTGGTCAATGCGTCATAGCCATATTAGTGACATACTATATATTCTCTTCGCACACCTGGGTTCCGTCATATACCTGATTTATTCCGTGTTTTACAGACATTATCATTAATTACAGTCTTGTTAATTTATTAGATAAACCTTTACCAAATAAGGCCTGGCTTTGACGTCCCTAACAGAAATGACGTCGGAAAACATTGAGACAAAAGAAGAAACTGCTGATACGAACTATCAGTTTCTCCTTCTGTTTCAATATTTTCTGTGCTATATTGTACACCAATACTGTCTTTATTGACTTCAAAATTATCGTCTGCAAAACCTTTGAATTTGGAACGAACCAAAGTTTCAATGTTTTGGAAGGGTTAATTTATTAATTAATGTAAAAAGTGGCAGACAAGAAAGGCCTTTTGTCGTCTGGTGCCTATCAGAATTTTTTGGTCGAGCCCAGTGAAAATGCCTAGAGTGTCTTACTCATGATTTATGTCCATTAACCAATTTAAAACGACAAAAGTTTACACTGCTCTAATTTGAAAAACGATTAGGTAGACGAGGTAGTGGTAAAAGAATACGGAGTATATTTATAATGGCACACAATTTGATGCTTAAGGACAGATCCTCCAGTTGTTACTGCGCAACTTACTGCGCATATCCTAAATTACGAAATAAAGCTGTTTCAGTAATTGGCCTTTTCAGCAAATGTAGGCTATTTCTTACATTTATCTAATGTTTGGTTGATAAATGACAAGACCCTTTTCGGTTATTTCAATTTTCTCTGTTTGGTCAATAAAAGTGTAATAGTACTCGGATGGTACATTTTGCTTTCTGTTACGTGTTCAAAATGTGGCGTTATCGATAGGAAACGGAGCAGCAAAAGCAACGTGGTGTCTTTATGAGATAGTCCGCTTCAGATGGACACAAAAGATGACACGTTTTATTATCTAAAGCTGGTAATAAGGAAGAAAATGGATAAAAGTAGTGAAACAATTTCGGACAGAGCTGTAAAAAGTAAACCAAATTTTACTTATAACTAAGAAAAACGCTTGGTTTGATATATTTTTCTTTTTTTTGTTTTTGTAGGTATGACCAAGCGCTATGTCTACACCAAAAAAGAAAAAATTCTTACCGCTGGAATATTTTTTATTATCAGAAACGTTGCGACAAAAGAGCAATTTCAGCTACTTTTGAAAGAATATTTTACTAAAAATTTCAAAATCATCACTAAATTTTCCCAAATTTATACTTATTTAGACAGAATAAAACATATTGAACACAATAAAGACTTATTTATGTAATCCTAGTCATTTCGAACACCTTTTTTGTGGGTATTTAAGTGACACCTCATTTTTGCAATTTTAGACAAGAGTAGTCTCCCTTGAAAATCAATAACTTTTTAATTAGCTTGGTGACCTATAGTTTTTAAGTCATTTTTTTACTTGTCATATATTTAAATATCAGTACAGAAAAAATAAAAAAATTCTTACCGTGGGAAATAAATGGAGGATCTGTCCTTAATAATTAATTGTAATTTCTCTCTTTCTCTTAATGTTTTGCAAAGCATTTCAACAATGAGCAATCAATCCAGTTGTTGTTTGAGAAAATATTTACATATGAATTATATGAGCAGGGATCTGGGAAAGGGTCCTTCGTAGCAATTTGACCCTTTCTCAAATAACAAAGTATTTGTGTTGTCTAATTAGCATGCTCACACAGACGACAAAATGAACGCTTACGAAGACAGGATTCGTGTATAATAATTATAAAATATAAAATATTGAGGCAAAAGGAAAAAATGCTGATATTTTTGCCCCGATGTTTTCCCAAGCCATTTCTGTCAGGGACGTCAAAACCGGTCTTGTTGGGAAAGGGTTAAAAGAACATCGTGTTTTGAGATCAATCCTTTCGAAAGTAGGCCTATAGATTTTTTGAAAAGCCATGATTTTTCTTACAATTGTTACAGGCCATAAAGAAGCTATTGAAGCTATTGATGAACAACGCGGTTCTTGATCATATTGCGTATGTATGCAGGCTGATCTTACACCACGATCTCAAATGCTATAAGGGCTTTTTTCTCACGGCTCATAATGTACTTTTATATAATTGTGATGGTTAAAATACGTACTTTTATATGATTTATATAATCTTTGCCATATACAACGCAAATAACGTTTTTCATACGAGACCGTCACGTACAAACGTTCTTTTGTAGACGTACAGTTAACCCTTTTCCAAACGAAAAAAAAAAAAAAAATAGGACAATCCATTTCAAAAGCTGCCACAAATGACAAAATGGATGATATTAAAGATAGGATTTGTGTAAAATATGGCACAGAAAATATTGAGACAAAAGAAGAAAATGCTGGTTATCAGCATTTTTTTTCTTTTATCCCAATGTTTTCCCAAACCTATTCTCTTGAGGACGTCAAAACCAGGACTTGTTTGGGAATGGGTTAAGGTCGAGTACGTTAGTACACAATGATTCATTCAGTTGACTCCTACAAGACAATCGCTTTGGAAAATATCGTGGAAAATGAAGAAATTGTTTGTGAGAAGTACTTTCTTCATTTCTCACAGCGTTTTCTACCAAGAAAGACCAAACAGTGTAAAAAATTCATTCACTTGCTATTGTCTTATGTAACATCTTTGAATTTGGATCAGCCTAAATTTTTGCCGTTTTGGTAATGGGTAAACGTCGACGACGTTAGAAGCCTACAACATGCAAACAAAACCTAATTCGTAATAAATGACTTGTCTCTTTACCCTTTCCCAAACAAGACCTGGTTTTGACGTCCCTAATAGGAAAGGCTTGAGAAAACATTGAAACAAAAGAAGAAACTGCTGATAACCAGCAGTTTCTCCTTTTATCTCAATATTTTCTATGCCATATTTTACGCAAATCCTATCTTTGATAACACCCATCTTGTCCTTTGTGGCAGTTTTTGAAGTGGATCACCCTAAAATTTTGTCGTTTGGGAAAGGGTTAACACATCACTAGACTTCATCATTTTAGACTTTTCAAAATTCAAAGATTTTACAATCAACAATTTTATGTGAATGCAATTAATTGACGGGTATTATTGTCTTTCTGAGTAGAAAAAAAATGGGAATGAAAAAATGCTTGTCAAAAGCTTTGACCACAATGTTTTCCAAAATCTTTATCGTTATGTTAGAATGTGTTAAATAGATGATTATAGACCTGTGTATTTTCACAATGATGATCTATATAATTTTCAACATGAATCCCTCGCAAATAAATGTTATTATGACTACGTAAGAGGCCTTTCATGTGATACAACGTTGTAACGAGAAACGTCGGAAACGTTAGAAGAAAGTCCAAAGAAATCTTTTCTTTAACCCTTTCTCAAACGACAAAAATTTAGGGTGATCCACTTCAAAAACTGTAAAAAAATGACAAAATGGATGTTATTAAAGATAGGATTTGTGTAAAATATGGCACAGAAAATATTGAGACAAAAGGAGAAACTGCTGATTATCAGCAGTTTCTTCTTTTGTTTCAATGTTTTCCCAAGCCTTTTCTATTAGGGACGTCAAAACCAGGTATTGTTTGGGAAAGGGTTAAAACAAATCTGTGCTTAAGAAAGTCAGAGGCGATGCTGATTAAGGATTGTGTGTAGGCAAAGATGACGCATCCCTTGCCGTCAACATTTCTCATTGAGCTATTTTATCACCTTTTTGACTTCAATCGTTTACTCTTCATATAGACTATCATGGTTATGCTTATAAGTTATAACACAGACAAAAGCATTTCGTGAAAAGGAGAAATTAGCTAGACTTCTAGTCACAAGCAGTAGTAATTATCATTTTCCCACAATATATTCAATCTATTTGAACGGTTTTACCACGCTATACAAACATTTGGGTACCGGTATATGGTTTCGCCCTTGCGCAGATGATTTGACAAAATTTAATTCAGAAAACGTCGCGCAACGTCTAGGGACACCAATTTACGCACGTAAAACGATCTTGAATGTGAACAAAATTACGGCGCGTTCCTTATAAAAAACAAGAGCTTCGCAATGCGGCTCATATACGCCCGAGAGGGGCTAATCAGTAAAATTGGCCATTTTTTCAATTCAAAGAGAGATAATTTAGGAACGAAAAGAGGTATCTAAATTCCGTAAGCGGTGTGCACAACAAGACACCATGGAGAATCATTGTGACAAGTTTGATCAAATTCCGAACAAAACTGTAGGAGGAGTTGCGCACACAATAAATTGCCAATGGACGGACAGACGGACGGTCGGGGCCATAACATAATACGACCCTTCGGGCGTATAAAAGAGACTACGTGTATAATGCTAACGTTTCTGTCTCTGTATCGTTACGAGGCAAAAAAGACGTTTTTTGACAAGAAATAATGAACAAGGTCAGCGTGCAGAGACGTACGTTCTAACCTTTGGTCAATCTAATTAAAATTTAGGTATTATCTTTCAGTAACATTATGAGATAAGATGAAATAAGATGCATCTGAATTCATTCAGAATGACCTTTGGTGATACCGTCTTATTTTCATCTAGTACAGCAAAATTTCCTTACAAACGGTTAAGTAAATGTGACCCATCACGCTAAAAGGGACCTTATCGGATGTGTGAAAATATCGACCCTAGTCAGTCTGCGCAGTCCGCGCAGCCAGACTAGGGGCGACACTTTTCACTTGTATGTAATTTTCTAAATCTGGATTGTTTTCCCTATCTTACAATATGAGCATTTTTTGCATACAGTAACTCGTTGACCTGAGCTTAATCTGACAAGTTTGTCAAAAATCGGATTTTTGGATTTCGGATAAGGTCCCTTTTAGCGTGACGGGTCACAAATGATTGTGTGTTAAGGTAGTCCATCCCTCATCAGATTCACGCAACTTTGGTATTTTCCTTATGTCGTCGTTAACATTCGTGACGTATCCGAACCTATTCGGGCGACGCCGTAAACATTCGGCTGTGAAACATCGCTCGAATAATTCCGACGTTGTGTGAATCTCGTTATGGATGGGCAAGCTTAGTTTAGTACTGTTTTTCCATTAAATACATGATGCTTGGGTTTAAATCATTATCAGCATTTTCTCTGTTTGTCTCATTTTGTCTCATCATCTGCAATTTCGTTGTGAGAAGCTTAAGAATTGGATTGAGTTTATTGGGGTTTTACGCCGTTTTCAACTACCAGGGTCATATCGCGGCGGCTGGAGCACCTACCCATGGATTCCTGTTATTTCTCAAACCAGTACTACCACAACACCCTTACCGAGCCTCCAGCTGCTCGCCCACTTAGGTTAACGATTTCAAACCCATTGGTGGGTGACAATTTTGTCAGAAAGGGTATTAGCCGCGGCCGGGTATCGAACCCGGGACCTCTCGAATGAGGGTCAGATGCGCTACCAACTGCGCTAAGGCCGCGGCCGCTTAAGAATTGGACTACCCAAAATATTTCCTCAATGGTTAAACAACTGCAAATCAGTTCCTTCAGTTTCTTCTGTCTCAGTGTTTTTTTGGGGTTTTTTTTTTTTGTCGTTTACAGACGCCAAATGCACCACAGTTTGGGAAAGGGTTAAAGTCAGGTAACTTCCAAGATTAAGTTTACATCACATAGAACAATTAATTAGACTAAAAGCAGATGTTTCTTTCAAAAGCTATAGCTATTGTATGCAACGACCTTTATTATAGCAATTTACACCAATATGCACAGATATTATATCAAGATTCCCGTTGTTCGTTTTTAACTCGTTCATTATCAATATTGAGAGAAAATGAGAAAATATTGTTTAAGATTTTCTTCTTTTTCGTCAATCTTCTCTACATGTTTCTTTGTTAAACGTCAAACATAGGAAAGCTTATACAAAGTTGAAGGAGCATTACTTGTTATACCGGTATTACAGATTTCATTTCACATGGCACAGCTTTAGCTTTTATTATCCTAAGTTATACGCATGTGATCTTTTTAAATAACAATTCATTAATATTTTCTTGTATATCTGTTATATCTGTGTACTATGACACAAGTCTTTTGGGAGAATGCTACGCTTTATGCGAAATATGAACACATTTGGTATAAAGGTCAGTGTCAGGTCAAATGAATCCCGTAATATAATATAAGAATCACCAGTCATATTACTTGAAATAACGCACTATTTTTTTTTAAAAAGTCTATTATCATTTTTCATTTGTTTTTATTTAAGAAAGTTTGCAAACTAACCATCTAATGAGCTATATATAATTCGATAAAAATCGATGTAAATCGTAGAAACTATTGTTTTAGTTGTTGTTTGATTTATTTAGGCTATCAATAAAAATGGACGGGGCAATATCGAACGAATGGAACCCACGTAATAGCATTTTGAAGATTGTCTAAGCATTTTTAAAACGTGCTTTATAAGCGTTTTTAATTTTGCTTGAAGTTCAATATAAACAATTTTGATATTGCATCAGATTCAAGATTGCTTATCGTCGGTGTAAATGCAAAACCTCGTATGTCGATTTTTGCGATTTTCAAAGTAGAATCTTGTGTGTCCAGTTAATATCATTCTTGTAAGTTTTGAGATATTTTACTGATCAGTATTAATGACACATTATTTGTGAATAATATGTCCAAATTTCAAGTAAAACCTTTCAGTTTGGGAAAAGTTATTACACCTTTTCCCTTCCCCGTTATTTTTTCCAAAAACGAGATACGATGTTTTGAATTAACAACGAAGTTATACAACATATCGACGCTTTTCAACAAAAATCTCGTAACTACATCTTTAAACAAGCTGAAGTTTCGAGGGTTGTTGAAAAGCGACAATATATACAAATCTATGCTTACGTCTCCTTATAAATTTATTTTCAATAATATACTTTTATAGCCTACATGCATAGAATTCATGAAAGCATTGCCGATATTTTCTTATGCCCCACAACCATTTGAAATTCCGGTAATTCTATGCCTATTATTAAACTTATATCGTCGTTTTTTCAGTCTTAACCCTTTCCCAAACAAGACCTGGTTTTGACGTCCCTAATAGAATAGGCTTGGGAAAACATTGAAACAAAAGAAGAAACTGCTGATAAACAGCAGTTTCTCCTTTTGTCTCAATATTTTCTATGCCATATTATACACAAATCTTATCTTTAATAACATCCATTTTGTCGTAAGTGGCAGTTTTTGAAGCGGATCACCCTAAAATTTTGTCGTTTGGGAAAGGGTTAAAAATATCGTAACAACAGCTTGTTTCAGTACAGAGATTTTTATGAAAAGCGACGACATAACCATTGTCATTCTTCTCAACTGCACAGACTTAGTGTTAACCATTTCCCAAACAACAAAATGTAAGGGTGATCCACTTAAAAACTGCCTAAAATGACAAAATGGATGTTATTAAAGATAGGATTTGTGTAAAATATGACATAGAAAATATTGAGACAAAAGGAGAAACTGCTAGTTATCAGCAGTTTCTTCTTTTGGTTCAATGCTTTCCCAAGCCTTTTCTATTAGGGACGTCAAAACCAGGTCTTGTTTTGGCAAGGGTTAAGCTAACTCCTATTATTTTATTATCAATTGTTCGAAATCAATAGAAATTATGTTGTATGAGAAAATACACATTTGTATCGTGTAGGCCTACGCTAATCAAGATGCTTCTACAAGAATGCAACGAAAAGGTACATGCTATGCGTAGACCTAAGTCTTATTCCTTGGAAAATCCTTATGCACAAAAATGATTTCTATAGTCCTGATTACTTTCTGTTTAGAATTAAAGAATATGGAATCTTACCTTTTTCCCAAGAAAATGAATAAAGGGCACGTAAATTAGCCACACAAAAGTTTTGCACGAACGAAACAGGGTATCAAACACGCAAGATTTGCCGGAATATTGCGACGATGAGAACGGGCTGGGTTTTTATACCAACCCCTCGGCAATAAACGTATCAACGTACGATAACTGACGGAATTTGACGGACCGCTAATTCGGATTTTGACAAGCGTGACGTTACTCCGTTTTTTACAACATAGTTTGCCTTTTGATGAGAAGTTATTCTGTAAGGTCTCATTTTTTCACAATGGTTATTTGTTTAATTAATTTCATTGCCCTTTTGAACACCTGACATAACTAAGCCAACTTACTGTGCCCTTTTAGAACTTTCTTTCGAAATGTCATTTTACCATTTTCGACACAAGACAAGTTCAGTGTAAGCATATATCTTTGATTGGATGCATTGAGTTATTACAAAAACAGTCTAGAACATGCCCAGTTTTTCCTTTTCTAAAGGCTTGCTTTGATACGCCTACATCACGCTTTCCAAATTCAGTACGCGAAATTTACAATGTCAAAAGAGGGAAAATAAAGTTCAATCCCTAATAATAAGATTTTAGACTGGTCTAAATTGTAAGGTGAGACAAGTTGATTTGATGAAAGAAGAAATTGTGTATAATATGACAAAGAAATTATTTACAGAAACGAAGGAAATGCTGGTTTTAAGACGGCAAAACTGGGATTTGTTCGGGAAATGGCTTTAAACAGCTGTAGGTGACGAAAACTGATGATGCCGGAATTTCCGAGTATTTCCTTTTCACACTATGATTATCAACGCTGGTCCAAATCGAAAAAACACAACAGACGTGTGAACATTTCCCACAGTGTTTTCTAGATCTACAAAAAAAGAGATAAAAAAGTTCTAAATTTCTTTCTGCGGCATCTTTGATTTTGGACAAGTCTAAAATTGTGTCGTCTGGCAATGCGTTAACATAACAGATCACATGATCAGGTCACATGATAAGGGGTCTAGACGATAAACATGTACGCGCACATTCCGAGAAAAATTTACATGTGCACTAATTATGTTAATTTGTTCACTTGTCCCCGTAAGTGGCAAATGACGTGTGCACGAGACATGCTAATTGGATAATCCTTTCCCACATAATTATTGATACCTTTTCTACGCCATGCAAGATAATGGCTTTGGAAAACATTATGGAAAAAATAATGAAGAAATTGCTTGTTACAAGCAATTTCTTTATTTCCCACAAAGTTTTCTGCACAAAACACGAAAAAATATACAATTCCATGCACCCAATATTGAATTCTGCAACACATTTGAATTTGGATAAGTATACAATTTTGCCATCTGCTAATTGGTTCTGACAGGTCACCCATATTGATCATTTCGCACTCCAAACGGCAAATCTGAAAATTGGCTAGGGGACCGACTTTAACGACATTGTCGACCTAGGCTATCGCAGATGAAAATGTAGGCAATAACTAAATGACTTGACAGAGCATTTCTAGCTAATAGCTAGATGTGCTCTGCCAGGTCATTTATCGAGACCTGTAGTATGGGCCGGTGACCTGTCTTGTAATAAAATGGTTGGTGGGTCGGTTGCAATGCAGCATTGATAAAAAATATAGAAATTATATTTGTTTCTAATTGTCGGTATAGCTCACGATAAACGACTTGACATAGCATCTACGGCTGACAGAGCTTCTCTGCCAGGTCATTTATCGTGAGCTATACACTAGTGAAGGGCAGACTCCTAGATTGACCGTAACTTATAGTCCGTGGGCCAGGAGGGGTCTGCACGCACCCCCCTAAGGGCAGCCTGGGAGTGGTATAGAAATGTTCATTGGAACCCCCTGAGTAAGAATCAAGATGTTAACAGTCGATATCCTGGGATGCACTCGCCATTTCCGGTGGTTTTCAAGATGGCTGCCATGAAAAAAGACAATTTGACTTGGTATCTAACATCAGCAGCCTAACATTTGTTTTGCGTTGTAAGATCATATTTTAAGGGTAATTGAGTCTGGAAAAGGTCAGAGATGTGTTCTCATGTTAAAAAGTGGCTCATTAGCCATCTCGTATGCTAGAATTTTTTTCAAAACGGCCGCCAAAATCGCAAAAAATCAATAATAACGTCAAATAATTCTCGTTTTTGGACATATTTTGGTATAAATACTGTGGAGTTTATGTTTTAAGACAGATAAACATTTCATGAAGTAAATGGGAGCATTACGGAAAAGATTTTTGAAATCATCACTGTATAGATGGCAATAAAACACAATTAAGCACAAATCATCAAGTATAATTATAATAGCGATATAAATTATCATTATTATTAGTTCTTGGTGAAAAACAGCTCTTATTTATAGCATTATTTTGATAAAGCTATGCTTTCCGAGTAAATTGTTAAATACACATTGATAACGATTCGATTTTTATTCCATTTAACAAATTGACAATGCTTTCAAAAATGGCCGCCAAAATCGCAAAAAATATATATAAAAAAATCTTCGTTTTTGGACATGTTCTGGTCTAAACGTTGTAAATATTATGTTTAAAGACTTTGGTAAATAGTTCATAAGATAAATGGTTGCAGTGCGAAAAACACATTTTAAACCATTACCGTATAAATGGCAATAAATTACAATTTGACAGAAATCGTCATGTATTATTATTTTCATAAATATTGTTATTATATTTGGTCTTGGTGAAAAGCAGTTCTTTTAGATTGCATCTTTTGACAAAGCTTAGTCTCCAGAGTATTTTGTAAAATTGAAATTGATTATGATTCTATTTTTGATTACATATGCTATAAATCGGCTTTCAAAATGGCCAAAAATATATAAAAAATAAAAATGTAGGTAATTTTCGTTTTTGGACATCTCCTGGTCTAAATAATGAAAGTATTATCTTCTAAGACTTACATAAGCAGTTCGTGAATTAAATGGAATCATAACAGATAACAAAAAAATAAAGCTTTGAAAGGATTCCCATATCAATGGCAATAAAATTCGACTAAGCACAAATTTTATAAAATAGTATATAATTTTGATATACATTGTCATTATATTTTGTTCTTGCTGAAAAAAACGGCTCTTATATAGCACTATTTTGACAAAGCTAAGCTTTCAGACAATTCTTTAAAATGTAATTGCTTATGAACCCACTTTTGAGTACAGATCCAATAAATATGTGTCTTTTTATGGGGCAAAGCTCGAATATCAAGCAGACTCTGGTAACTTGGCATCTAATTTCACATCTTTTAAAATGACAAGTTTAACCGTCTAAATGAAATTTAAATTATGGAGGAATATACTCCCTTGAAATGCGTATTAATTATCACCAAAGAATATAAAATGTCCCAAACATTTAGATAAAGACCTCAACGTATCCATGCTAATAAACAATAGTTGAATGTGGCTTATTCTTTTTTTTACTCTAACACGTACCATTAATCCAAAATTGCCCCAGAGAATAATTGAAATTGCTTAATATGTATCAAAACAGTTTTAATGTATAATGTTTGATATTTGTAGAATGGTAAAAATTGAGAACTTAAATATATCCATGCTATCAAATCGAACAACATAAATGAATTTTTGTATAAACCTGTGTGACGGTTAAATTTATGGCGACTTACTTTTGGTAATATTTTGTCAAAAGAATATAATGAACTCTTTATGTTTCTCACAATGGCTTGTATTTAGTCATGGTCATGATAATGACAATGCTAAAACCATCATCTTTATGCGTCGCATATTCCATCATGATTCCATTTTCAAATTAAGTGAAATGTGGGGAAACATTATAGACTCTATGTAGGGTGGGGTAATTTAACTAGAACTGTCGCAAAGCGGACAAATACCCCCCACTAGCACCTTGTCACTGGAAAAGTGCTATAGGTCAAAAGGTTGTGAAGTTGAAGCACGGGAAAGAATTTTAAACAAAGTCCAACTGTGACCTTGACCTTTGACCTTGGAGACCCAAAAACAATAGCGCACCCCTTGGATCATGGGCAACAACTGTGTAAAGTTTCATGATCCTAGGTCAACCGGTTCTTGAGTTAGAGCACGGAAACAGATTTTAAACAAAGTCCGATTGTGACCTTGATCTTTGACCTTGGTGACCCAAAAACAATATGGCATCTCATTGGGTCATGGGCAACAGCTGTGTAAAGTTTCATGATCCTAGGTCAACCGGTTCTCGAGTTAGAGCACGGAAACGGATTTTAAACAAAGTCCGAATGTGACCTTGACCTTTGACCTTGGTGACCCAAAAACGATAGGGCACCTCCTTGGATATTGGGCAACAACTGTGTAAAGTTTCATGATCCTAGGTCACCCGGTTCTTGAGTTAGAGCACGGAAACGGATTTTAAACAAAGTCCGATTGTGACCTTGACCTTTGACCTTGGTGACACAAAAACAATAAGGCACCTCATTGGGTCATGGGCAACAACTGTGTAAAGTTTCATGATCCTAGGTCAACCGGTTCTCGAGTTAGAGCACGGAAACGGATTTTAAACAAAGTCTGATTGTGACCTTAACCTTTGACCTTGGTGACCCAAAAGCAATAGGGCATCTCATTGCGTCATGGGCAACAACTGTGTAAAGTTTCATGATCCTAGGTCACCCGGTTCTCGAGTTAGAGCACGGAAACGGATTTTAAACAAAGTCTGATTGTGACCTTGACCTTTGACCTTGGTGACCCAAAAACAATAGGGCACCTCCTTGGGTCATGGGCAACAACTGTGTAAAGTTTCATGATCCTAGGTCACCCGGTTCTTGAGTTAGAGCACGGAAACGGATTTTAAACAAAGTCCGATTGTGACCTTGACCTTTGACCTTGGTGACCCAAAAACAATAGGGCACCTCCTTGGGTCATGGGCAACAACTGTGTAAAGTTTCATGATCCTAGGTCACCCGGTTCTTGAGTTAGAGCACGGAGACGAAAAAGTCTACGGACGGACGGATGGACGGACGGGCGGACAGACAGACAGACATGGTGAAACCAATATACCCCCCTCTACTTCGTAGGTGGGGGGGGGTATAATAAAAGGTTTGTAATGTCGATTTCTTTTTTTTTTTTTTTTTTTTTCTTTCTTTTTTTTCAGAATATCGGTTTAACTGAATTAGTAGTTGAAATGAACTGTAATTTGAATGCAAAAGACCAGAAGTGATTCCTATAAAGCACTGACACATCATGCAATAGCTTCATTTTTACTATCAAAAGACAAATTTGCAATTTGACTTAGTATACAGATAAAGAATACTTTGTCTGAAGCTCATATTCAAATTTAAATTTTCAAATTTCTTCGGCTGTTTTATCTTAATTCTATTAGGTCGGACATGGAAAAAATATTTAGGTTAAGGACAATGCTCACTAATTGAAAAAGATCTTTTATACATTTAGATATAACTGCATTTATTCTTAATCTCTCTGGATTTTTTTATCTTTTCTGACTTGTTTCTTACTTGTTGAGTGGTACGTCTTAGACTTCTATGGGTCCTCCTGTTTCTATCTTCGTTGTTGTATGTGGTTGCGGCTGTGGTTTGTTAATTTTGCTAATGTTTATCCTTGGATATTTTTTTCGAAAACCATCAGTATGTACATAATACTTATGGAAACCTTATATTTATATATACTTTTATATCTTTATAGAAGTCGCCTTCTCACACATGCAGTCTACATAAATTATCAGAATTTCGGTGGCCATGTAACTCAAACTTTTGCCAAGTTTGTCGAGTTCTTTTTTGTTTCTCCTGAGATTATTTATTATTGCAGCAGGTGCCCTATACAATAGGGGTATGCATCAGGCGACTGAAAAGTCTCGTTCCAAATTCTAGGCTCGTTTGTTGTGTTGATCTATGGCATTCAGATGGCACTCACTGATATAACACCTCACACAGTCGATTCAGGTAATCATTGGTCTTTCATGGTCTTTAGCATTGGTGCGTCCATTTCCAAATGTAGAATTAATGCAAGAAGTTACACCCCGGACATACACATACCAATTGATACCAAAAAATCTCATACAAATACATGTGACTTAGTTGTGGAATTCATGCCATTGTACCCATTATATTGCACATAAAGCAAATCAAAATATACTGAAAACATTACAAATTAACATAAAGCAAATCATTGCAGTATCACAATGATATCAAACATAAATACTGCTTACAACCACATGTGAAGAACTTAAATGACCATTTCCCTCTTTCATCTTTTGCAACAAATTCCGCAAAAGTGATATCGGCTTCAAATGAAAACAAAAAGTGTCATTGTAAATTTTTATCATGAATACATGTGTTCTTAATGTTCTTAGTGTTTTCAACAATATATATATACACCTGTTGGATTAAGTAATTAATGCAGCCTGATATAATTAAAGTAAAACGTGCGAAGAAAGCACACAATTTAAATTTTTTATTCTTTATACATATTCTAAGATATAAAGCATAGCTGCCTATAGTATGTTATAATCAAACCATTTTATGGCGTTTCAGTGCATTTCATTTGTAAAAGCACTTTAGGTGATTTGCATGCACAATACATCTTCTTATAACTACTAATCCAGTTAAAACGAGTATCCTGAAAGTATAGAAATCGGGGTTACATAACTTTTATGTTATTACGTCACTCCACACGAAGTATCTTATAGTTTCCTCATATCTTATTTCGTTTTAAACAGATGTAAATGGCCTTTGAATACATGGTAATGTGAAACTGGGAAATCATGATAGAGTATGTGACTTATTGGGATGAATTGTGCATTGTTATTATCATAACTATTACTTAAAAAAGGCACAATTTGAGAAATACGAAGTTTACAAACTGTATCACATGTTTGACAGATATTACCAAGTTTATGTCGATATCAATGAAACGATAAATTTAAGGCTGGTCTTATTTCATTAATCTTCATTTCTATTCTCAAATTGTTAAAATTCTTTAAGTATAAAATATAACAAATAAAAAGCACTTTGATACTAATAAATCAATTTAAATATTTTTTCATTCTCTGTGACAATTTTGGATGAATAGTATGTGTAAGAGTGAAAAAAGGAAATACATACATACATCTTTTGTTCGTAAGAATAATTACGGTAACTTTTCCGTAATATTGAGGACATTACAAATTGTTTGATAGAAATGGATGTGAATTCAAAGGGAGTAATTTTCTCTCCTGAAAGGGATATCGATAGTTTAAGCTTGTCATTTGAAACGATGTGACATTTGTGCAAAGGTAGTCTTGAATTGCCTAATAAAATATCACAAATGAATGATATTTGTATTCAAAAGTGGGTTCATAAGCAATTTCATTTTAAAGAATTCTCTGAAAGCTTAGTTTTGTCAAAATAATGCTATCAATAAGAACCGTTTTTCAGCAAGAACAAAATATAATGACAATGTATATCAAAACTATAAACTATTATATAAGATTTGTGCTTAATTGTATTTTATTACCATTGATATGGTAATCCTTTCAAATCTCTATTCTTTTTTTGTCACCTGTTAGGATTCCATTTACTTCACGAATTGCTAATCTAAGTCTTAAAAGATAGTGTTTACATTATTTAGACTAGAAGATGTCCAAAAAACGAGAATTGCTTTCATTTTTATTGATTTTTTTTTTTTACATTTTTGGCCATTTTGAAAGCCGATTTATAGCATCTGTAATCAAAAACGGAATCATAACCAATTTCAATTTTACAAAATACTCTGAAGGCTAAGCTTTGTCAAAAGATGCAATCTAAAAGAACTGCTTTTCACCAAGACCAAATATAATAACAATATTTATGAAAATAATAATACATGACGATTTCTGCCAAATTGTAATTTATTGCCATTTATACGGAAATTGTTTAAAATGTGTTTTTCGCAATGCAACCATTTATCTTATGAACTGTTTACCAAAGTCTTTAAACATAATATTTACAACGTTTAGACCAGAACATGTCCAAAAACGAAGAATTTTTTTTATATATATATATTTTTTTTTATTTATTTATTTATTTTTTTTTTTTTTTTTTTTTGCGATTTTGGCGGCCATTTTGAAAGCATATTTATTGTCAATGTAATCAAAAATCGAATCATAATCAATGTGAATTTAACAATTTACTCGGAAAGCATAGCTTTATCAAAATAATGCTAAAATAAGAGCTGTTGATCACAAAGAACTAATAATAATGATAATTTATATCGCTATTATATACTTGATGATTTGTGCTTAATTGAGTTTTATTGCCATTTATACGGTAATGATTTCAAACATCTTTTCCGTAATGCTCCCATTTACTTCATGAAATGTTTATCTAAGTCTTAAAAGTTAAAACATAAAATTCAGTATTTATACCAAAATATGTCCAAAAACGAGAATTATTTGACGTTATTATTGATTTTTTGCGATTTTGGCGGCCGTTTTGAAAAAATTCTAGCATACGAGACGGCTAATGAGCCACTTTTTAACATGAGAACACATCTCTGACCTTTTCCAGACTCAATTACCCTTAAAATATGATCTTACAACGCAAAACAAATGTTAGGCTGCTGATGTTAGATGCCAAGTCAAATTGTCTTTTTTCATGGCAGCCATCTTGAAAACCACCGGAAATGGCGAGTGCATCCCAGGATATCTACTGTTAACATCTTGATTCTTACTCAGGGAGTTCCAATGAACATTTCTATACCACTCCCAGGCTGCCCTTAGGGGGGTGCGTGCAGACCCCTCCTGGCCCACTGACTATTACGTTCCCCAGACCGAATATTGGCCTTCGAAATATATGAAAAATAATTTTTAAAATATTGAATGTAGTTAGGCCTATGTTTACTTTGTCGTCTGCAGGCAGCAGCTTTCAATTGGACCGGTCTTTCAGCCCGTATTTTTTATTCGTTAATCTATTTTTATTTTTGCATAATTATTTGGGATGCACCTAGATTTCAGTCCATTCAAAACCTTGTGACCACAGGAATTTGGTTCTGAAGTCACGTACTCTTTTTTGTGTCACACACCGAAAACAAAATGTGTGCGTGAATGACTGAGAACTTTGTAGTTTGGATTTATAATCTCGCTATTCGTGTAAGCCATTAACCCTTTCCTAAACATCATTTTTTAATTTGTCTACTTCAAAAGCTGCAACAAAATGGGTGTAGGCCAAAGGTACGTGGTTTTAGTCCACAAACGGCTGGGTATCCTTCGCAGTAACAATATCTGGCGTTGACACACAAACAAATTGGGGAAAAGTCGAGGAAAAAGAGGAACATGCTAATAAGCAGCATGTACCTTTTCGCTCAATATTTTGTAATATTAAAATTCAATTTGATTAAATCAAAATTTCAGATTTTTATTGACATTTTATTCTCTCTCAGTATCTCCTCTTCCTTTAAAACATTTATGAAAACGTTATTGTTTGGGAAAGAGATACCTTCGTCGCGCTCGTACTATAAAGAAAAAAATGGAGAGAAAAAAGAAAATACTAATAATGTGAGGTCAGGACCAAGTCAAGAATGTATCTATATCATGGTGACAACATTGGGCCTTATAAACAACATTAATCAGTGTTTGTACTTTTATTAGCCGAAATATTAAAGTGAAATATAGGTCCAGATCAGCCTCTGACAATATACTTGTAGGATTCGTATTTCATCCATCAATAATTTGATAATTGTTGATTTCATGGGGAAAAATCATGCAATTTGACAAAAATGAACCCCCTTGAACAAATTTGAACCCCATCGAAGACATCCTGGGTCCGCCCTTGTACTAAAACACCAGAGAAGATATTTGCGGAGCCAGAATTCGAACCCTCGATGCCTACCTAGATTGATAATCGCCGATACTTTGGCTCCAGCTATTATGCAGAGTATTTTACGAGCAAAAATGTGCCTAACGATAACGAATTGATTACATTTTTGTTATATGAATAGTGTGCTTGTACGTTAAATGACTCATCTGCTTGGACTACACGCACACGATTCGGAAAATCGGATCAAATTCTGTGTAATTTTAAACGGAAAAATCTTTGAATTTGACTGGAATTAGACTGGTTGGGAAAATACCCTAAATGATGATACATTTCATATTTCCTAGTAATAAATGGGTTTTTGTTCGCGAAACGAAACGTCTGGTCACGGATGTCACTAATTAAACACGGCCTGACAGAGTTTTAAATTATCAATAGTAAACGTGTGTTATGGTGGTCGGTTTTGGTTTTATTATACCCTTACCCTAATTATTACAAGCCACGGTTTTGGTGACTGTAATATCTATAGGTGTTGAAAAGCACGGAGAGCAAAGGAGAACATGCTGTCCACCAGCATGTTCGCCTTTTCTCTCAGCGCTTTCAACCGTATGCTAACGGAATTTCGTCAATTTAATTAGATTTATTTTGCCATGTGCGACACTTTAGAATTTGGATCACATTTCGATGTCTTTTGTTTGGGAAAGGGTTAATTAATGACATGTAACAAAGCATGACGGTTACTTAATTCTCGCTTGATAAATCTTAGGTACTTTAGAATATGAGTAACCTACATGCGAGACCGGCTGACAGATTCCCATTTTTAGGATAAAAGTCCCCCCCCCCCTCTTGATAAACTTTCGAAAACATGAAAGTACCTTTTCGAAGGATGAAATACAATATAACATACTAATCGTTTGTTGATATGTTAACCATGTGTGCAGGTTTGCTTTTTGGGGCGGAGGTGGTGCCGTGGTAACGCGCTGAACTTGAAACACAGGATCTTTGATTCGATCCCCCGTTTCTCCAGTCTTTCGAATGAGACTTTAAACAGAGGTCCAATCTCCATATGACCCGATGGGGAGAATCACGTGATTGACAACGGTATTGAACACGAAAAAATGGCGACGAAATGACAGCTTCGGAGTGAAAACTCAAACTTTGGTAAGGTAGCCTATGTATTCAATCTACGTAGTTTCTAAGACAAGCCACCTATCCTAAAGTACCCCTATTGTCTAGGGTTTTTGTAGATACCTAACTTTCCCCTATCCGTTTGCTGTATTTAGAGAACACTTAAAGAATATTTCCAGAATTGAGAAAATGTTGGATGTGTGTTAAGCACGTCGCATCATATTTATAGCTGTATTTCTCAACCAAAGAACTCTCTGATCACATATCATACTTCCAGACCCTTTTCGATCGATGGCACTTCATTCTAGTCCATTTACAAGGTCCGTTTTGTATTTTTTATTTACGAAAAGATATTAAACACACGTACAGTGCTGTAGTGTTTGGCACGCCGAGTTCTAATGAGTGTGATGTTAAACACGCACACAGTTGCTCGTGTACTAGGAAAGCCATGGATATTGGACGAATTGGTCTTTTATTCATGACCCAATATGATTGCAATCCGGCGTTAATTTTACAGTAACATATGACATACATTGTTAGGGGTAATCTTTTATGAATTGAAAAAAAACGAAATCGACTATAATTGTTTTAACTTATCAAATCTCTTGCTATATATCATTTTCCATGACAATTACGTGCAAACACAATTAGTCTGAACTGAACTGTGATTTACTCGTTGCCTAATTTACGGTTTAAATAGCTTTCAGAATCTTGATAGTGTTTATTTAATTGGTCAGAAGAAAATCTGTAGAAAATGACCCTTTATTTGTCCCTGTCAGATTTTATTGTCATACCCAAACCGGATTTTAAGTGGATTGTTCATAACGTATATGCCATTTATTGATAAAACGGTTACCATTTAAGCTGCTTTCAACATATACCAGTACAATTTGCTTCTTTGTATCAGATGACTCGAAGGAAGTCTCGGCTTTCATTACATAAGCCAAAAATTAGACGAAATACACAGTCTGGAAGCAAGAGGAAGCAAGCAATCCCTTAAAAATCGGACACTCAGATAAAGAGTCCTTATAAATCTCCATTGTACCGATCTTCACCCGGGCCCCGTTTTACTAACGATCTTACGATCATGTTGTTATGAAAACAGTGAAACAAGGCATCTGATTGCACGAAAAATCGGATTAGGCCAATCAAGTTTGTTGTTACAAGTAATTACGCAAAAAATAATCGTAAGTTCTTTAGTAAAACGGGCCCCTGGTAAATCATCATTATGTAGTGCTTCACCATTGAAGAAACGTTTTTTTTTTTTTTTTTTTATTTATTTTTTTTTTTTATTTTATTTTATTTTTTTCTTTTTAAGTACAGACAAGAACGCAGTTGTACATTTCAGAACGTACAACTGAGAATGCTGAATCTCTACCTGACCGGAGTTCTTGAACAGATCAGTGAATTACTTCCGTCTGTCGTCACAAGTGGACAGGACATTGTTATTATTTTTTTTCCAAACAAGTGAACGGCGGAGTTTTCCCATGGACTATATTTTCATCGCTCTTGTTTGCAGATACTGTAAAGTGGTTTTAAAATGACTCCAAAACAGACGAAAACCTTCTGGAAACTGGGATATGGACTCTTTGGTGAAATGTTAATAAATTTTATGAGTGGTGCGAAGAGTCAGGGTGATACTGTCATGAAAGTTTGTTGGCGTGGTCAGTACTCTCCTACATACAGATCTGCAGATATTAATTTTGCCGTTTCAAAGACGAAGATTCTCCGATGAATTAATCCGTATGATGTCAATGGAGAAAAAAAAACATGAATATATGGAGACTTTACGGCAGTTTTGGAGGAGAATCTTCAAAGGAAATCATCGTGTCTTGCGTTCGACGGCAAAAAATAGAATAAACAAGGGTTGACGGTAAAATGTGTTTGTGTGGTTCTATTAGGTTTCGAAAAGAAAGACCAGAAAGAAGTTGGTGATTTTATAAACAATCTTTCAAAAACTCTTTTAAGTGACAGTCTTGATTCTCTTACAGATAGTAACAAAGCTAACGTCACGCTTCATTGGATAGAATTGAACGCTATTCTATCATTGCATTGCATGTGCAATTGATTCATTTCTATACCAACGCTATAAAGTACACCAAATCTTAATGATAATTTGTCAATCTCAAATAAGCATTTGCCCAATAACGTGCTAGACTTTTACTGTGTATTGTTCAGATGCAATCTCTAAAATGTTCAAAATATTTCAATCCACAGAATATATCTCCGTAAACACAAATCAGTCAACACACTCTACATAACTATCTTACACTTGTGTGTTTAACATCACGCTCACAAGAACTCATACTCGGCGTGCCAAACACTACAGCACTGCACATGTGTTTAACATCTTTTTCGAAAATACGCTTAACAAAGACAGCATGGTCCGTGTTAATTGACTAGAATGAAATGTCATCGATAGAAAAGGGTCTGGAAATACACCGTGTGAACAGAGAATTCTTTTGGTAAGAAATACAGCTCTAAATATGATGGGACGTGCTTAACACACATCCAAAAATTTGCGAAATTTCGAAAATATTCTTTGAAGGTTCTCTAAATACAGCGACCGGATAGGGGAAAGTTGGGTATCTGTGAAAACCTTAGACAATATCGGGTAATTTAGGATAGGTGGTTTGTCTGAGAAACTATGTACATTGAATACATACCTTTCTAAAGTTTGAGTTTTCACGCCAAAGCGGTCATTTTGTCGCCATTTTTTCGTGTTCAATACCATTGTCAATCACGTGATTCTCCCCATTTTGCCATTAGCTGTTGAGTGGGACGTAAAACTCCATACAAGCTAAACCCAATATTGCTTTGTAAAAAAAATATATGTGTGGATAATAATTGTGCAAACCGTTCTACCTAACCATATAGTATTGGAGCATACTTGACTTCGAGTCATCTGCAGTCGGGTCATGCACATAGTGTCGAATGATTACGGCGTCGCACGAATAATTTCGAAGCAGCACGTGTGAACCCCTTTTACGGATATTCTACCTAAAATCCCACGCTTGTTTGGGAAAGGGTTAACGTGGGCATAGTTAACTATCGTTTAATGATCCCCTCATAAATGACAAAGTTTCAAGCAGCAAATGTTAACTATCAAAATTTTATATTCATATTTTATCTTTATATATAAGATATTTTGCTTAACCAATAACAAATGATGATTGGGCTGGTTTGATGTAGGCCTACCTGCATGAAAGGTTTTGAGCATCTTTATTGACGGCGAGATTTGACCCGGCAGAGCAGACCAAGCGGAAAGGTCAACAGACTTATCGTCCAGGGGTGATAGGTGTGCCGGAACCCCTCGTGATTTGCTGAACACTTCGCATGCTTCGCTATTTACAGCTAACAATCATTTTATTCAACGACTTGACAGTATTTGCACATGCATACATTTGTCGCGTCATCTTAAAATAGTAATTGGTTAACTGAATATGCGAAAATGCCGATCCTGGTCAGCCTGTGCAATCTGTACGGTATGACCAGGATGTGAACTGTATTTAGATGTTTTCATTTTTTGGAGATTACGCCTGTTTTAATGATTAGCTTTACTGAAAATTTCGATCCAAACGGACCACGGTAGCTAAACACTTATATTTGACTAGATAAGATAAAAGCTTATTTTCACATGGCGGCACAATGTTGTATAACGGATACAGTGCACGCTTTTACGTAAATTAACTGCGGACCATTCCCGTCTAAACTGGACAATAAACTTTTCCACTTTTGTGAACAGTTAAGGTCACTCTGCCGGGTCAATTATTTTCCTCTATATCAACTTTACTTTTGACGTCAACAGTAGGGTTCAAATAGGAAACGACTTTTTCAGTTCAACGTGACGTAATTTCGGACAAACAATTGTATTCTGCACATGTTGTTATAAAATCTCGTAACTACGGCTTGAATCAAGCCGTAGTTGCGAGATTTTGTAACAACACCGACGGTTTTATCAAAACATAACGGTAAACCAAGTCTATTTTTAGCATACAATTCTTTTCCATTGGTCCTGGATAAGTTCTTGCTTGTGTTGTTTGTGAAAAGGAGCGACACATTCCCAGTTATTGACATTTTTGACTCCCGAAAAGATAAAGGCTTTGGATAACAAATTGTAAAAAATAAAGAAATTAACTGTGGCAAGCAATATCTTCAATTTCTCACATATTTTCTTCACCAAAAGACGATATATAAAATTTAATGATATATTACATTCACTTGAAATTCTAGTTTGCAACAACTTTCAATTTGGATCATCCTACAATTTTGTTGTCCGCTAAACGGTTGATGAGATGTGATGATTCAAACATTATAAAAGCAATTTAATTTTTTTCTTTATAACGCATTATTTCTATTGGTCTATTATGGGCTGTTATAAAACTTTTGAATAAATGTTAGCAAAAAATATTGAAATGAAAATTAAATCGAAAAGGTTACAAAAACCTGGCTACACCAATTGACGCCAATTTCAGGCCTACTACATTTTTGCCTTTTTAAACACATTCTCAAACAAAAATTGGTTCTGATGTCTCTGATAGAAAGGGCGTGGGAAAACATTAAGACAAAAGAATAAAAATGCTGATAATCAGCATTTTCTCCTTTTGCCTCAAATATTTTCTGTGCCAAATTACGCAAAAAATCGTTTCTTCAACAACATTTATTTTTCCGTCTGTGGCAGATCACAATTTGGACCACCCTAAAAAAATTGCCGTTTAGCAGAGGGTTCATTTCGCCACTGATTCTAATATGGGTATCTACTTTGCTTTTCCCCTTGTCTGGCATAAAAAAGTGATGCAGACAAATAAATAAGCTTATTTGTAAGAAAATTAATGCCACAGAACATGCAGAAGTTCATTTGTAAAGGCAAATGTAAATGAATACTAATGTACGTTTTTGCCCTTTTCCAAACCCCTGCGTTTCAGGATAGATCTAGCCCAATTTCAAAAGAGTTACAGAAGAAAAAAGTATCACATACTAGTTAGCATAGATAGTTAAGAAGTCAATTGCTCTTGCTGCAAGTTTGCGAAACCGACATTTTTTGGGGTCGATAAAAGAAGTCAGTGTTTGAGAAAAGGACCTGGGCCCCGTTTTACTAACGAACGTACGATTATTTTTTGCGTAATACCTTGTAACAACAAACCTGATTGGCCTAATCCGATTTTTCGTGCAATCAGTAGCCTTGTTACACAGTTTACACAAAAATGTGATCGTAAGTTCGTTAGTAAAACGGGGCCCTGCTGTTTGGGAAATTGTTAAAAGCATGAGGGTATGAACCAACCAGAAAGAAAAAGACAAGCGTTTCTATATATTGCACTGTACGACAGTGCAAATGATATTTCATTTTTACACCATTTCTTCCTTTTTTAATCTAAAACTTAAAATCCAAATTGTGAACAAAAGAATCATTTGTGATTTGAATTATTGTTTACAAAAAAGTGAAGTATCACTTCCTTGTATAATTTATGTCAAACATTTGAGAATATGATGGTTTTATGAGAGCGGACATCTTACTTAACGACTAAAGACAAAAAAGTATTACTGTCTGTACTACAAATTTGATATGGCTAAGATTTCTAAAGTCTGTGCCAAACAAACAGGAGTTTCGAAGCCTACATTCTAGAACATTTTGAAAAGCATTGAACGACAACAAGAAAATGTTTCATTTCCTCATGTTATAACTATAGGTCATAATGTACACGTTTGTCCATTGATAAAGTATCATCAATCAGTTTATTTCCACTAAGACCCCCAACCCCGCCCACACACACAACAGCCACCGGAATTCGTCCTTAGAGGCAAAAGGCGAAATTCATCCCTGTTTACTGCATTATTCATGCTCTGCACTTGCGTTGTTCTTGTGGAAATCGGAAAAAGTGAAGATTCTCTAAAATACATCCGCCATTTATCTTCCGATTCTTGCATTGATAAACGATGCAGTTTAAACCCATTTCGATTCCCTATAGATCTAATACAATGTTAATTTCCCATAAACCCATTGTTTGCCACCTGAACTTAATAGCGACATAACTTGTGTCGGACTTATCTTTTGTTTTTGAATGGGACTGCGCTCTGATGTAAATAGCGACATCCAAATATCAACGAGCGAATATTCCTCAGAGAACACTCGGATTTCCGGAAGTGTTCTGCGGACTAAAACGATAATGGAAAGGGGTAAATTTGATCTTCAATACCGTCTTTGAATCTGACCACCATAAATTCCGGTGTTTTTGGAAAGTGCGTATCACCAATAGATAGGAAAAAATAGATCGTTGTCAATATGATTATGACTGTCGGCATTCTTTAACCCTTTCCCAAACAAGACCTAGTTTTGATGTCCCTAATAGCAAAGAATTGGGAAAACACTGAGACAAAAGAAGAAACTGCTGATAATCAGCAGTTTCTCTTTTTGCCTCATTTTTTTCAATGCTATATTTCACACACATCTGATTTCAATTTAACATCCATTTTGTCGTCTGCAGCAGCTTTCAAATTGGAAGACCCTAAAATTTTGCCGTTTGGGAAAGGGTTAATCGTTGGTGGGACAGATTTGCTGCAGCGGTAACACGCTGGACTTGTACCACTTGTAGTTACCACAAGCGACATCGGATGTATTCGGGAAACATCGTAAACATTCGGCGGTGGAACGTTCACCCGCCGAATGTTTACGACGTCGCCCGAAATAATAAAGAATGTAAACGACATCGCTGGAAAAATTCCGACATCGCATGAATCTCATTGGGTGTGGACTACCTTAGAGACTACGACCAGAAACATTCCCTCGTTCTGGACTGCCGTCTGTAACCTTTTTAAACTGGGAGTACTTTTGTACTTTTAATACGGAAAACCTAGTGTCATAATAGTACAGTAGGACTACTAGGTCTAGATCTATTTTCACACCTGCAGACGGAAAAATTGTCGAGTCTTGTCAAGAAATGAGAAATGAAAATAAATTAAGGTTGAATGGCCGAGGGATTCAGATCACGCCCTTTCTTAGAAGGAACCTGGTAGATACATCATATACGTAACCCATTACCATACAATGACTCTTTTATACCCCCTACCGTACGAGAACATGGTTTTGGTAAACATTGTGGAAAATGAAAAAAAATCTTGTGGCAATAAATGTCTTCATTTCCCACATTTTCTGCCTAAAAAAGATAAAAATAAAGTTTAATTCCATTCCATATTGTCGTCTGCAAGATCTTTGAAATTGGACTGGTCTAAAATGTTGCCGTCTGTAGTTAACCTAGGTTGCATCGACTTGTTCTGTATCCTTAAAAGAACTTAGAGCTAATGAGACTTAATGGGCCTACGATACATTTACTTTACCATGGTGGATAATCACGTACACAATATTTTCAGAAAATCTTCAATAATTTTGTAAATACTGGACCGATTTGAATTCGAAGCAGAGAATGTGGACAGACGTCACGCATTAGATCGACGTGGTTGATTTTTGAACAATCAACTGATAAAAAAGTTATTGAAGATAAACCAAAATTTTGGTTTATCTTCAATAACTTTTTTATCAGTTGATTTTTCAAAAACCCAACACGTCCAGCTTATTCCTAGCATTTTCCCACATTCTCTGCTTTAAACCAAATTCAAATTGGTCAAGTATTAAAAAAGATATTGAAGATTATCTGAAATTCTGAGTCACGTGATTATACATCGTGTTTACGTTGGTAGTAATTTGAAAGGAGCGATAGGAAGAAGTTTCAAACCGTCAACGTAAGAAAAGAGGAACAAGATTTAGAACGGGCACAAGACGTGCGTAACGTTATGACAAATGACTCCTTTCAACCAGCGGAGCTTAAACTGATGGGGTAGAACTGAAGCAATTTTGATACAGGATGACCCCCGACCAAACAATGACAGATATAAATGGTGTCATGACTTGCAATTCAAAACTTCGTTGAGCTAATTTTTACCTCCGAAGAGAAAGATTAAGGTAGTGCACCCCTAATGAGTTTCGCGCGACGTCGGAATTATTCGGGCGATGTCGAAAACATTTGAAGCGGTGGACCGCGCCCGAATGGGTTCGTATACGTAACGACGCCGCTCGGAACAGTAGATGTTTTATAAACCTTTCCCAAACAACAAAATTTGAGGGTGGTCCAAAATGAAAGCTGATGCAAACAACAAAATGGATGTTACTAAAGGTAATCGCTTTAATAATATAGCCGAGAAAACATTGAGGCAAAAGGAAAGAATGCCGAGTATCAGCATTTTCTTCTTTCGCCTCATTGACTTCCCAAACCAATTCTATTAGGGATGTCAAAAGCAGGTCTTGTTTGGGAAATGGTCAATCTCAAAATGGCCACATTACAGATATTCTACCTTAAGTGAAACTTCTTAAAACTACTAATAAGGAATACTAATTAAGCAAAATGAGTCGTAATGTGTCAAACGGAAAAATAAAACCGACAAGTATGACGGACAAACCAGTATGGCGATTTGGGTCAGTCGTATCTCAAAATATTGGACATAACTTAGTGGGTTAGTGCTATGATATAGTAAGAATATAAACGTTTACTTGTTCTTACGATATTATTGCACTAAACCTGTCAGTTCTGCTTGGATAATGATTTGGTAGCCTACAATTTGTACAGAATTAAAAATTCAGGACACACGTCATCAAAAGTGAACGTACTGAATATGTTAACCTTAACAGCTTACTGACCGATGTCTTCTCGGTACTTGCACATTCGTGCATTTGAAAATCCAATTCATACGTGTTCCTTTCTAGGACAACAAATGGGTCGGAATCTTCGGGAAATACTCGTACATCACCAGACGACAAATTCTTAATGCCCGGCAAAGCCTACGCGGATCCAGGGGTAGGATCCGGGGGCTCGGGCCCCTCTTGAATTAAAACACACACACACACACACACACACACACACACACACACACACACACACACACACACACACACACACACACACACACACACACACACACACACACACACACACACACACACACACACACACACACACACACACACACACACACACACACACACACACACACACACACACACACACACACACACACACACACACACACACACACACACACACACACACACACACACACACACACACACACACACAAAAAAAAACCATCCTTATCAATGTTATATACTCGGCAAAACTGCTAACGCATCACTCAGATCTGTGTTAATATTTTTTCAACAAATCTACAGAATACGTTTTGAATTTGCACAAGCCGATAACCACCATTTGGGAAGAAGCCTATGAAATTTCATAGCAAGTGCGTACAGTCTGTTTCGAAATATTGAACTTTTAATAAGGACACCCTTAATTCTAAAATTCATAAAGTTTTTAATTCGATTAAAATGGGAAATTCACGCATAACTTTCAAACATTTTGTATTAGCTGAAAAAGTTCCTATGTAGAAAAGTTACCCTTCCCTAAACAAACCGACGGCTTTAACACGTTTGTGGGCTCGTATTTTATCCCCGCAGAGATAATGTTACATCACTAGTGTCATTGTTGGCGTCGACGGCGACGTCGGTTACGTAGACAAAAACGTATCGGACTATATCTTATGAACTGTATGAGATGCAATCTTGATATTTCATACGTAAACAGGTCCCACCAAGACCTTTCACATGATACCATAAAATTTGACCCTGTGACCTTGGCCTTGAAAAAATGACATTTAAAAAAAAAAAAAAAAAGGTGCGTCTATGCGAGCTACGTTGTCTGCGAACAGCCCTTATTACGTTAGATAAGGAATTATTTTTTTAAGACTAAAATTTCACAATACACCAGCTTTCAAAATCGATTCAAACAAAGATGATTAAAAAAGATCACTAGTTACACGAGCCAAACACTGTTTTGGTCCTCTTTCGTATGACGCGGTCACATAAGAGAGAAAACTTGGAAATTGTTTTATGGGTAAGTGCGGAAACTTGTGGGATTAATATATGCCAAATTGTAAATCTAAATCTTTGACAATTAAGAGGTTATGCAATTTTAAAAAGTGATGCGTTAGCTCTTTTGCTGAGTATATTTAAGGATTCTTTTTTTGCGCTGCAGTTTGGGCTCCTCTAGAAAACACGGGCATCTCTGGAAAAAATATCGCGGCCGGTCACATACTATCACGAGTCCATACCGCGTCTTCGTCACGTCCAAAATCATTCTGCTTGTGTCTCCAACCTGTTTTAGACGTGATCCGGTCAAAATATGAACGTATGTGACCAGGCCTTTAGACCGGACGAATTTCAAGGATGTTGCAGACAAAAATTTAAAACAAAATGGTATTTTACGTTTTTTAACCCATGCGTAAGCCACTTGGCACAAGCAATTTCTTCATTTTCCCCAGTTTTTCCTCTGGCGCCAAAAGTTACGGTGGATAATCACGTGATACAATATTTTCAGAAAATCTTCAATAATTTTGTAAATACTGGACCGATTTGAATTCGGTTTGAAGCAGAGAACGTGGGCAGACGTCACACATTAGATGGTCGTGTTGGATTTTTGAAAAGTCAACTGACAAAAAAGTTATTGAAGATAAACCAAAATTTTGGTTCATCTTCATTAACTTTTTTATCAGTTAATCTTTCAAAAATCCAACACGTCCAGCTTATTCCTGGCATTTTCCCACCTTCTCTGCTTCAAACCGAATTCAAATTGGTCAAGTATTTAAAAAGATATTGAAGATTATCGGAAATTCTTAGTCACATGATTATAGGCCTACACCGTGAAAATATCAATGTGTTGGAATTGGTTATTCAAGCATTTGAGACCACCATGGATACACGCAGCCAGAGTATAGGTACCGTCGTTGTAAATGCAAAACCTCGTATCGTTTTGGAAAATTTTAAAGGGGGGTGGGGAGTGTAATAACTTTTCCCAAACTGAAATGTTTTACTTGAAATTTGGACATATTGTTCATAATTAATGTATCATTGATACTGATAGGTAAAATTATCTCAAAACCAGCCAGAATTTTCTAAACTGGACACACAAGTTTGTACTTTGAAAATCGCAAGAATCGACATACGAGGTTTTGCATTTACACCGACGGTATACACTATTTGAAAAGGAACCATACTGCTCTCTTATAATTCCTTTTGGTAAATAGAGGAGTTTAAAAAGAAGAATATGGATTTTAAACTAGACCGAGCGTATGCTCAGGCTGATCTGGGCCCATGATAGTATCAGAAGTCAGATAGATACGCTTATGCACAGACGTTTTAAAAGTCTAACAAAATGTCATTCTTTTCATCATCTTCTGGAAACATTCAATCTGAATGGCCCTGATCGATCCCGTCCGAACCCTTTCCCAAGCAAGACCTGGTTTTGACGTCCCTAATAGAAATCACTTGGGAAAAATCGAAACAAAAGAAGAAACTGCTGATAACCAGCAGTTTCTCCTTTTGTCTCAATATTTTCTGTGCCATATTCTACACAAATCCTATCTTTAATAACATCCATTTTGTCATTTGTGGCTGTTCACCCTAAAAAACCCTAAAACCCTAAGTGGATCACCCTAAAATTTTGTCATTTGGAAATGGGTTAAACCAGTCCGGGCGTAGGCTTATCTGGATCCATGTTAGTATCAGAAGTCAGATAGATGCGCTTATGCACAGACGTTTTATAATTCTAATAAAATTTCATTCTTTTCATCATCTTCAGGAAACATCCCATCTGAATGGCCCTGATCGATCTCGTCCGATCGTTGTTGGCGCCCAATTAAACCCTTTCTCACACAGTGGCGCTTTTGACGCCCGACATGTTAGGCTAAAGGCTTTAGAAGATATTGTGGAAAATAAAGAAGTTGCTTGTGACAAGCTAATTCTTCGTTCAACCCTTTCCCAAACGACAATATTCTAGGGAAGTTCAAATTGAAAGCTTCTGCAGATGACAAAATTAATGCTGCCAAAGAATGGATTTATGTATAAATAGCTTAGAAAACATTGAGGCAAAAGGAGAAAGTGCTGGTTATCAGCACTTTCTTCTTTTGCCACAATGTTTTCCCAAGCCTCTTCTACTAGGAACGTCAAAAGCAGGGCTTGTTTGGGAAAGGGTTAAACCCTATCTCACACAGTGACGCTTTTGACGACCTCAAGTTAGGCTAAAAAGTTTGGAAGATACTGTGGAAAATAACGAAGTTGCTTGTGACAAGCAATTTCTTCGTTAACCCATTACCAAACGACAAAATTTTAGGGTGATCCACTTCAAAAACTGCCACAAATGACAAAATGTAATGTTATTAAAGATAGGATTGGTGTAAAATATGGCACAGAAAATATTGAGGCAAAAGAAGAAACTGCTGGTTATCAGCAGTTTCTTCTTTTGTCTCAATGTTTTCCCAGGCTATTTCTATTAGGGACGTCAAAACCAGAGGCGCGTTCTTTAGAGCGAGATTTTTTTAATGTTTCTTCAGATCTTTTTGATACAGCGTCTTTGAGACCGAGATTATAAACGAGGTGTTCCGAATGTTCCATACTTCATACAAATGACGTCATGATGACGTCATTTGTATGAAGTATGGAGCATTCGGAACTCCGCGGTTTATGAATCATGGAGCATTCGGAACAACTCGGTCAATTCTCTCCCATATAGATTCTAAAGAATTTACCGAGGGGTTCCGAAAGAAGTATAGAGCAATGGCGGCTCGCAGTGATCGTCTTATAAATCTTGCTCAAAAGAGCGCTTTATCCTAAATCATCTTAAGAAATCTCAAGATATCTCAAGAAATCTCGCTCTAAAGAACGCACAGGTCTTGTTCAGGAAAGGGTTAAACTCACAAGTTTGGTTCTCTAGAAATTGTCGTCTGTGCACATTTTTCTAAATATAAACAAGCCTTAAATTCCGCCGTCTGGTACTGTGTTGTAAGTTGTACGTTAGATTTGTGTAGTTTGTACGGAAGTTTTGAGTGGTCAATCAAAGATGGCGTCGGGGGAAAATCGTTAGAGGTAGGTGTCTTAGTTTTTCGTCGATAATTTCCTTAAATGGCCGTATCTTGTCTTGATACTGATATCATTGTACAGGAGAAATGTATACCTATTCACGGTGCTATATAGCCAAGTACCAGTGTTGTCCTATTGTACTCAGTCGTTGTGCAAAGACAGCCAAACACGGAAAACTTTTTTCGAAGCGAGAAAGTTGCTCTTTTAAGGATGATTACATAGTAAACAGCGAACTAGGGAATAAACTATTGCTCTAACTTGGATGTTTTTAACATGCTCTTTTCTATGGTTACCGTTATTTTACACACAAATGTCTAGAATGACCACAAACGCTGTGTTTACTAAATGGCCAAACAACGGTGTAGTCACAGTGGAAATATGCAGACACAACGGTGCAGTTTCTGTGTTATCTGTACGGTGTAGTTATTATTTTTCACAACAAATTGTGAACGGTGTAGACTTGGTATGTTGTATAGGGCGAACTAGCTCTAACAGATAGCAGATCATCTGTTTTATCTCCCTCAAATACTTTGGTCTTAGAAAACTCAGATGAAAATGCCGCCATCCTCAAAGTAAATGAAAACAAAAGTTAAGAAAATATGTTTTCTCTTTTCTTCATTCTCCTAAGCCTTAAACAGTTCAATGTATGTTTGATTTAATTTTCGGGAGACATTTTTGTTATTTGTGATTGAATAAACATCTGACGGAAATGATAATCAAAAGGAATACCATCACAAAATATCAAATAAGACATACGGTAACCGTCGTTTTGAAGCCATGTTAAGTGCAACGGCAAATTTCTTGTTCATCCGTTCATTTAATTTGTAGATTCGAAATTTCGGCTCTGGCTTTGAATTTTTCTTTGTAACTGTTTTAATTGGTTATTACAATCAATTATTGTAATTAATGAAATGATTTCAACTCATGGATGATAATTATTGATCGAAATGTATCTTGTTTTCAAATTGACCCCTCATTGAAAAGTCTGATTTTACCCAAAATAAAGGATTCAATCAACAAAACATAAATTATAAATAACAAAACATAAATTATAAATTTGTGTCATAAACATTTGGGCCTTTTTTTCGTCTTGTTCGACTTAAGTAAATAAGTCTTGAAAATAGAATTCTGGAACTGCAAAATTCATTTTGGAATTTCATACGTAACGAACTTCTTCTTCAGGACTGACATTTTTCTGACCAAGATTTTTTGGGCTCACTCATAAAATGTAACCATTTGCAATGAAAAAGACAATATTCTATTCGCCAAAACCGTTTGACTATTGGAGTAAAACGCATTGAAGTACTACCAAGACAGTGTAACTTACACACATCCATAAATAAATGAAATGCAATGTTTTCCATCGAGAGCCGACCTTCATTGACCAAAATAAACAAATACCAAGTTGATCAACGCTTCTCAATGACTTAATCACATCTGGGAACAAACTGTTCATTTCAGCCATTGTTTTCATGTTCTCGTGGGGAAAGAGAAGAGACCCTATCCGTTTCATCTGTTTTAGCACGTCCAATGGAAATATCAGGAATTAAGGTAGGGGCTTTTTGAACGACTTTATGGGGTGTTGAACTTCGTCATTTTTTATGTTCAGGACTCATGCATTCAAAACCGGGGATATCATCGATAGAAAGAATCTTGTTAACTCCAAAATCCTTTTTTCTACGTCGATGAGGTCTATCTTGTGTATTCTATGCTCGCAAATGGGGATGATGTCATAGTCTGACTTCTTGATAATATCAGGAATAATACTAAAGTTCAGAGTTTTCAAATCTTTTTGACCTGTCTGATCATTGATCTCCCCCGCCCTGCGCACTTTAAATATCTGACTGGAATGGTCCTGTTCCGAATGCTTCACAACATTTTCGAAACTCCCTTCGAAATGACAGTAATAATAGGTGAACAGCATGGAACTGAAAATAAAGAAAAAAATAAAACGGACGCCAGCAGATTCTTGGTAATTTCTACTATTTGACCCTTACGGAATTGCTTTGACAAATAGCAAGGAAACTAGATTCTGATATATTTTGATTAAAGTATATTTTGTAGACATATTGTCACCTTCTTTGCTGCAAAGCATTTACAAGTCAGTCACATAAAAAATTATTAACATAATTGTTGAAGAATTTCGGTAGTAATTGTAAAACATGATTCTCAGCCGTGAAAACGTTATCATTAAACATAAAAATATTATCATTTCAGAAATGATAAGTTCTGTATTACTTCAAGTCTACACCGTTCACAATTGCATTATGTCTACACCGTTCACACTTTGTTATGAAAATATAACCACACCGTACATAAAACACAGAAACTGCACCGTTGTGTCTGCATATTTTCACTCTGACTACACCGTTGTCTGGCCATTTAATAAACACGGTGTTTGTGGTCATTCTAGACATTTTTGTGTAAAATAACAGTAACCATAGAAAAGAGCATGTTAAAGACATCCAAGTAAGAGCAATAGTTTGTTCCCTAGTTCGCTGATTACTATGTAATCATCCTTAAAAGGGCAACTTTCTCGCTTCGAAAAAAGTTTTCCGTGTTGGGCTGTCTTTGCACAACGACTGAGTACGATAGGACAACACTGGTACTTTGATATATAGAACCGTTGATAGGTATACATTTCCCCTGTATAATGATATCAGTATCAAGGCAAGATACGACCGTTTAAGAAATTTATCAATGAAAAACTAAGACACCTACCTCTCATGCTGTATTGTTGTCGCCATCTTTGAATGACTACACAAACCTAACGTACAACTTACATCACAGTGGTAATGGTCTAGCCGATTCCAGCTAGCTGACATCGTGTTTTGACCGAAGAAAACTATTGAAACTATAGATATATAAAAACAAACTAGTGTTCGCATGTTCACCCCGCCCCCATATTTCTATGAATTAAGATAAAAACAGAGACATTGTGACAAGGTTTAACCCTTTTCCAAACGACAAAATTGTGGACTTCACAAATTTGAAAGATGCTGCAAACGAAAAAAACAAACTGGATGCTGATAAAGAAATGATTCGTGTACAAAATAGCACAAAAATATTGAAACAAAATAATAAAATGCTGATGAACTGCATTTCTTTCTCTTTTTTTTCCTAGACGTTTTCGCCAAGATCCATGTTTTAAGGACGTCAAAACAATGACTTGTTTTTGAGAAGCGTTCATTGTTACTCTACTCATTGACCTGTGATGGATTGGCAGTTCGGCATTAATGTACAAGATGGACCGAAACCTTGGTCAAATCTAACCCTTTCCCAAACGACAATGTTGTCAAGGACAAGAAGAATCACTGGTGGTGAACTAAGCCAAAGCGAGGGACGTTTTTTAGCGAACAATGATGTATTCCGTCGGTATTCCGTCGGTATTGTTATTAGATCACTTATCAGGAGATTTAAGAATCCTTTTTACGAGACTAAGATTTTCCATGCTAAACCTAAGGGTCGAAACTGGTAGATAAAGTAGACCTCCAATTCCACGTTTAGAACGTTTTTGTCAATGCTGCAATTCAAATGAAGTTGAAGATATTTTCAACTTTCTTTTTTCATGTCCTTGTCATGATGATTTTAGAAAACGTTTCATCAATTTCAAATTTCGTAATCGTCCATCTATGTTTAAATGCATTGATCTATTAACTTCAAATGATAAGAAAATGCTCACAAATACTGCTATCTTTGTTAAGTTTGCTACTTCCAAAAGAATTGAATTATTGTAAAACGTATCTTTTTTTCACTCTCCTTTTAAGATATTAGTAAACTAATTTCATTTTCCTTCCTTCCTTTCTTCTAAATGTGTTTCTTACATCCATATATGTATCACGTTTTGTTAATATTTTGTATTTTGTAAAAAACGATGTACTTTGTACAAGTTTTGATAATAAACTGTTCTGTTCTGTTATAAAATCTCGTAACTACGGCGAACTCGGTCTATTTTTAGACCAAATTCATTGTAATTAGAGTTAACAATCTTTAAACTCACATTTAAACGCAAAATACCTATACCTTGTTGTAGCGAAAAACGTCCCTCGCTTTGGCCGAGTTCACCACCAGTGAGAATGTTTTATCAAGAAATGTTTTGGGCTTTTTTTTTTACATCGGTCCGCCACCGTTATAATACAAAATTACAAATAAACATGAAAAAAGTAGATAACATAAAACCATCAAAGACCAACAGATAAGATGGAGTTAATAAATTTTGAATGTGTTGTTTCAAATCCTATGTTATGGGTAGTTACTGGGTACTCATGGAATCGTTAATTAATTGACCTGTGATGGATTGGTAGCTCGGCATCTATGTACAAGATGGACCGAAACCTTGGTCAACTCTAACTCTTCCCAAAACGACAACGTTGTCGAATACGAATAAGAAGAATATTTTTATCACAAAAGCGACTTGTTTGTCCATCACCGTTATAATGCAAAATTACAAATAAAAGTAGATCTAGTTAGCACAAAACCAACACAGAGCAATATCACAGATAAGAGCCTTAAGGGGGTAAAGACATTCTAAACTTGCTATTTTAAATCCAAACCTTATGTTGTGGGTATTCATTGGAACAGTCTCGGTGGAGTTTGGTGAACAATAAATGAAATATTCCGATCATGTGCGTATATAAGCGGAGGCCTGGCAGCACAGGCTTCAACAAAATCTTATCTAGCGTGGTCCTTCTGTGAAAAACTGTTCACCCATTACCACACAATAACTCTTTTTGACTCCCCACAAGATTATGGTTTTGGAAAACATTGTAGAAAATGAAGAAATTGCTTGTGACAAGCAATTTCTTCATTTCCCACAATGTTTGCCATCCAAAAAGACCTAAAAATTAAAAATTCTATACACTTAAAATTGTCGTCTGCAGGATCTCTTAATTTGGGCCGCACTAAAATTTTGTCGTTTGGTAAGGGGTTAACAGACCCCTAGATGCCATCAAATCGCATCAAATCTTCTCCATGAAAATCCAGGAGCCCCCTTTAGTCATTACCAGATGACAAAATTTGGACTCATCAAAATTCAAAGATGTTGCAGACGACGATTTCAATTAGTGAACGGAATATTGCATTTTTTGGTCTTTCTGCGTAGAAAGCTGTTTTCCAGAACTTTCATACATGTACATAGGAACATCAAAAAGTGTCAGGGGCACTCGACCAACATGTTTGGCTTTGAACAACATTACAAAAATCCTGGATACGCCCCTGGCATTTTGACAAGTCATCACGCCCTCTTATCTGTGACTCTAAGGCAGCGACAGTATAACATAGGATACATCACGTAAACTACAGTTAGAGTCAATGGCTCTGCAAAGGTAATCTTCTGGGGGAACAGACTTTGTTATATCATTACCAAACGACAATATTTTGACCTGTCCAAATTCAAAGATGTTGCAGACGGCAATTTCAATCGAATGAAATTTCAAATTTTGTTGTCATTTTGGGTAGAAAGCATTGTGGTAAATGAAGAAATTGCTTGTGACAAGCAATTTCTTCATTTTCCACGATGTTTTCCAAAGTCAATTTCTCGTGGGGAGTCAAAAGGAGTCGCTGTGTGGTAATGGGTTATCCAATTATTTTCAACCTTTCTATGGTCACGACATACGAAATAATTAGCAAAATCAAAATTCTGGCAGTTTTTCCCTGCGGTTATATCACGACACTTCTTGCGTAAAACTTGGAAAAGATAATTTATTGACTAAAATATCAGTGTTTTTCTTCTAAAACCAGGTTGGGTAGGGCCTACAGCTTTACGTAATTCGCTATCATAAGATACTGGACCAAACACTTTGTGCATTTTACCCCCGTCTTCGACCTTTTCCGTTACAATGGAAACTGGCGAGGGTCTTGCGTTTTAGCAATCCAGATAACATCGCCAATCTCCGTTGGCAAGGATGACACCGAAGTTGCGCATTTTTTTTTTTATATCTAATGAATGGCGAATTACCTTTACACAAGCTGTAGTGACGATGTTTTGCAGAAAAGCGAAAACAAGTCATAAAACAGAAATACTGTCTTAACCTGTCAATCTGTCAATAGTCATTAGTACCATCCTGGCGACATTGACAACACTTTAACCCTTTACCAAATGGCAAAAATGTACTTCTTGTTAATTCAAAAGAAATAGTACACAAACGGAAAAAATGATGTTGATAAATAAACAATTTGTGTACAATATAACATAGAAAATACTGACGCAAATGAGCAAAAAGACTGGTTATCAGCAATAAATTTTCTTCTTTAGCTTTAATTTTTCCCAAGCCTTTTCTTTTAGGGATGTTAAAACCATGTCTTGGTCTGGAAAGGATATGACGTATCAATTAACCTGCTCAATGCTGTCAATCAACATGTTAACTAAACAAGAGGACCGTGATAGTCCTAAATCGCTCACCTGAAGCAAGATGATAACTATGAGCCGCAGCTATATTCCAATCAATTAGTAGCTGCGACTTTACAGAAAACAAACTTATGGTCACCAACATTGTGTCCAAGTTTTGTCTTGATTGGTCACTATTTGTGGTTGTTAGAGAAACAAGACAAATGTAACTAATTAAGACCCCTCTTTCTGTGATACCCATCACAACATTCCCATTTGTAATAGGTATCATTCTTGTTAATGTTTCATGAAGAATTGGGCCACAATTGTAGCCCCAAGAATGCAAACAAGGATTTTGTCATTAAGGCCCATTTTCCCATGATATCCAATGGATCATTTGTATATTGAATAGACTTCATCTTTGTGACTAGACAAAGATTATGACCAAGTTTCTTGAAGATTGGGAAAAATTCTGGCCTCTAGTGTGCTAACAAGACTTTTAGTATTTTGTCTTTAAGGCCCCTTTCCCGTGATATCAAATAGAACAGTCCCATTTTAAATAGGTATCATCCCTGTGACTTGACAAACATTCTGGTGAAGTTTCATAAAGATTGGGCCAAAATTGTAGCCTCTAGAGTGCTAACAAGAATTTTCTACATCTACATCTACTGTTTAACCCAACAATCGATTGCCGATTATCACTGGGTGAAGGTGTGCTAATAACCGGTGAAAGAGCTGTTAAAGAAAAGATATTTTACATGGTTAAAATTTTAAAAGAGGACAGTATGCTACAATTAAAAAAGTAAAAGTGAATAGTGGTTTATACAAGATTGACTGCCGCTAGTCTCTCTGAGAATATGCCGAGACTAGGGCTAGACTTGATAATGATTGGTAGAGCATTCCAATGTTTTACTGTTCTAGGGAAAAAGGAGTTAGTATTGGGTCTTGGAGAAAGGAATAAGATAATTAAGATTTCTGGTTGGAATAAGGTGACTATTATCTACAGCAATTGTACCAGCTCTAATTTTATAAAACAGTATGAGGGAATTATGTAGTCTTCTTTCGTGTAAGGATTTCCAATCTAGAGTATTTATCATTTGGGTGACGCTGTTGGTGTAGTCATAGTCATGCATAACGTATCTCGCTGCCGACCTTTGCACTCTTTCGATATTGTGGGAAAGGGTTTTTTTGCCATGGATGCCATATACATGAGCAATATTCTAACTGGGGTCTTACATAGGTATTATACGCAGCTATTTTGACCTGCCGGTTATTAGTTCTAACGTTTCTTTGAATGAAGCGGAGGGTTGATGTTGCTTTGGATGTAATGTTTTCAATGTGTTTAGACCAGTTTAAATCAGAAGTAATGGTGACACCTAAGTACTTGGCTGCGTTTGTTGCCTTGAGTTCTGTGTTATGTAGTCTGTATGGATAGATTAGTGGATGTCTCTTCCTCGTTATTCTCAAAATTTCACATTTATCGGGGTTAAATTCCATTGACCAGGTTCTCTCCCATTTTTCTAAATTGAGTAAGTCTTGTTGAAGGGATAGGGTATCAGTATTTGTATGGATGGTTAAGTAAACAATAGTATCATCAGCAAACATTCTGGTGTTACATTTGACAGAGTCTGGGAGGTCGTTAGTGTATATGAGGAAGAGACAGGGGCCTAGAACTGATCCCTGAGGGACACCAGAAAGAACTGGAAGTTCACTGGAAAGTTGACCTTCTACAGCAACTCTTTGGGAGCGATTACTAAGGAAAGACTTGACCCAGTAGACAATTTGGGGGTTTATACCAAGTTGCTGTAGCTTGTGTAAGAGGGAAAGGTGGTCCACTTTGTCAAAGGCTTTAGAAAAATCCATGACAATGACATCAGTTTGATATCCAGACTCCAAGTTGTTGAAGAGATCCTTAGTAAAATTTAGAAGCTGGGTTTCACAGCTGTGACCTGATCTAAAACCATGTTGGAATTGGCTAAGAATATTGTTTTTATCCAGATAAGACATAAGGTTGGTAACTATGACATGTTCTAGGAGCTTCGAGGCAATACAAGTCAGGGAAATGGGCCTATAATTACTGGGTTGAGACTTTTGACCTTTTTTAAAGACTGGGGCAACAGTAGCTTTCTTCCAGTCGTCAGGAACAATGCCAGTTTGGAGTGACAAATTAAAGATTACTGTAAGGACGGGGGCTATTTCCTGGCTAAGTTCTTTAAGAATTCGGGGAGATATCTCATCGGGTCCACTTGCTTTATTAGGTGATAATCCTTGGAGGAGTTTCTGTACTCCACAGGTGGTGACCACAATTTCACTCATGTTTGTGCTGGCAGGTTTGAGTATTCTGGAGCATAAGTGTGAAAGGCTGAGAGGTTTGGGCGGGGAAAATACAGACTCGAACTGTTTGTTGAGAATGCTGTATGGAGGTCCCTTTTCCCGTAATATCCAACCAACCATTTCCATTTTCAATAGGGTACATTCTTGTGACTAGGCAAAAGGACAAATAGTCACAATTTAGCTGCCCCAGCTGATAACGTAGATTCAGATTATTCATGTATAATTTATGACAGTCAGCTAACAAGTCTTGTTTGGACAGGGGTTAAAAAGAGAAAACAAAGTGAGATTGCTGTAACAACAGGGATTTTAAATCTATAACATAAAATACAGGAAAACAAAACAAAGTATATAATTTAAAGTCTTACAGTATGCAGCTAAACAAATCAGATACCACATAATAAAGCTATTTAACCCTTTCCCGAACGGCAAATACAAGGGTGATCAACTTCAAAAACTGCCACAAATGACATAAAGGATCTTATTAAAGATAGAATTTATGTAAAATATGGCATAGAAACTACTGAGAAAAAAGGAGAAACTGCTGGTAATCAGCAGTTTCTTCTTTTTTTTCAATGTTTTCCCAAGCCTTTTCTATCATCGACGTCAAAACCAGGTCTTGTTTGGGAAAGGGTCAAAGCCCCACAGGATAAAGGCTTGGGAAAATACTGTGGAAAATGAAGAAATCGTTTGCAACAAGCAATATTTTCACTTTCCACGATGTTCTCAACCCCTAAAGTCATAAACTTTTAAAGTTTCATCACATTGACAATGTCATCTTCAACTTCTTTCAATTTGGACAAGCTTAAAATTTTGCCATCTGGTAATGGGTTAAAAGTTCTAGATCAACACTGATTCTCTCTATCGACCTTGTTTCATTATGTTTTACATGGCTTTGACATGACCCATTACCAGATCACATAAAATCACACTCATCCAAATTCAAAGATAATCAAAGATAATTGCAGAGGACAATTTGATGTGAATGAAAATTTACATTTCTTGTCTTTTTTAATGGGTAGAAAATATTTTGGGACATGAAGAAATTGCTTGTCACAAGCATTTCTTCATTTACCACAATGTTTTCCCAGGCCTATATATTGTGGGGTGTCAAAAGTGTTATTGTGTGGTTATGGGTTAAGCCTTCCCTAAACAAGATCTGGTTTTGGCATTTTCTCCTATTGCCTCAATATTTTCTTTGCATTATTGTACCAAGTCCCAACATCCATTTTGTTGTCTGCAGCAGCTTTCATATAAGAACAAGCAATGTCGCCAGTTTTTTTGTTAAAGGCAAATAATTCTTCAATAATGATCATTTTCTCCCTTTCCTTCAATGCTTCCTATATTCTGCAAAAGTTAGCTTTAACTGGTTTGTATCGCTACACCTATCAATTTAGAACAGTCTAATATAATATTGTTGTTTGGGAAGGGGTCAATACTCATCTATAGGTCTCAATTACCTGTCACAGAATCTCTAGCTAATACAATGACTAGTTTGAATCTATAAATCATTACACAGTCGGAGAAAAGAAATTTTATATGCAGAAGGCGCCAGATCTTTAATCAACCATGTATAATACTAGCAGAATATGTGTTTCTCAAAAGCTTGAAATGGGTTTAGTTTTTATGTCAATAGCTATAGATGCTTAGCCAGGTCATTTATCGAAACCTAAACTAACATGGAGTATAGATACAATAACAATATACTCTTAACAATTTTGTAGCACAATAATACTTAAATCCCTTTCCCAAACCGCGAAAAATGGACTCTTCGAAGATAGAAACTGCCGCAGTGTACGAAAATGATGTAGTTAAAGATAAGAATTGTGTAAATTATAGTCCAGAAAATAATGAGATAAAAGGAGAAGATGCTGATTATCAGCATTTTCTTCTTTTGCCTCAATAATTTCTCAAGTCTTTTCCAACAGGGACTTCAAATAAGGTCTTGTTTGGAAAAGACTTCAGAGCAACAGATAGGAAGGGGTACCCACAACAAAGGGTCTGATGAACAATGAACGAAACATTTCATTTTGAAAAGCCTTACCCTCTTTTATCTGGAGCTCAGGATTTAAGCTAAGATCTGGAAAAAGGGCTCTTGACAAGTTGTGGCTTTAGAAACCAACATGATTCCAGATCAGATTGTACCATAAAGGTAATCTGATCATGATCCACATTGCTGTCCAAAGTTGCTGCAAGCATGCAAAGCTCTTACAGACCAATATGGACCTTGATCAGACTGCATGTAAGCAAAGGCTGACCTAGATCTATGTTACAGTCCAAAGTTGCTGCAAGTCATGACAGAGCTATTGCAGGCTACTATGGAACTTGATCACACTGTGTGTAAATGGGCTCATCTAGATCCATATTGCTCTCAAGTGTCTTAACCCATTTCCGAATAGTGACTCCTTTTGAAGACCCTGGTGCATACCAGTCTATAAAATCTTGCAGGAAAAGAAGATGTTCATAACCAGCATTTTCTCCATTTCATTCATTTTTTTCTAAGCTATACATTACTTAGAATTTAAAATTGTATGGTCTGCATTTCCTTTTAATTTTGAACAGCCTTGAATATTGTCATTTGGGAAAGGGTCAAAAGTCCTTTATCCAAGTCAAAGCTGCAATGCTACAATATACAGTAACAATATAATACATATGCTTGTAGTTAAAAATGTCTGGGTTTGGTCAAATATATAATGAACAACATTTTGGTCAAGTATTTACATTTGACAATTAAATAAGATATGTATAAGAAACAATGCCCCTGTAGTGATTCTCTCCAAGCATCCCTCACCATTTAACCATTTTCCAAATAAGTTCTGGTTTTAAGCATCTAATATAATAGGCTTGGGAAAACATTGAGGTGAAAGAAGAAAATGCTGATGATCAGCATTTTCTCCTTTTCCCTCAATATTTTCCTGGCAATACCTTAGGCAAATTCTTACTTTATCAAAATTCATTTTGTCCTCAGCAGCAGCTTTCAAATTGGAATGCTCTCAATTTTTGCTGTTAGGGAAAGGGTTAATCAAAATCCAATCACGATACTATGGCACATGTTTACAAATGTACCTTTGTATCCAACACAATAGCCAACATTAAACTACTGTAATTTTGCATGTGATGGTTAGAATCTTGCAGGTGTGTCTCACACCTGCAAGATTTGTACCACCACATACAAAATTGTACTGAAAATTAACCCTTTCCCAAACAACAAAATTTTGGACTGATCCAAATTCATAGATGTTGCAGATGACATTTTATAATCAATGAAATCTGAAATATTTTGGTCTTTTGGGGTAGAAAACATTGCGGGAAGTGAAGAAATTGCTTGTCACAAGCAATTTCTTCACTTTTCACAATGTTTTCCAAAGCCATTGTGTTAGAGAGGGTCAATAGGCGTCACTGTGTTGTAACGGGTTAAGACTGCTTTTCCCTTGTCAATTAACACTCTCTAAAACAACAAAATTGTAAGGTTGTCTCCTTTGAAAGCTTCTACAAATGACAAAATACATGCTAATGAAGGAAATGATTGTGTACGGTGTGTTCCCGGAACGTCGAGTCGATTTTCTTACCTATAGCGGATTAGGGGGTGCGATACGGGGTAAATGGCATGTAATAATGACATCAATAATATTTGAATATGTAAAGGGGGTTACATTGAAAATGGCATTTAAAAGAAAAACAACACTTAATTTTTATGGTTCTATTTTCTGAAAAAAAAAAAATATGATGATGACTATTGAAATCGCATTTGACAACAAAACAATTGATTTCTTTTCTGAATAATCTATAATATGAGGATAGTTGAAATGGCTTTTGACAAAAAATCTATTTATCTATTTAGATCTAAAAATGACAGCAAAACAGTTAATAGATCAACATATTTGAATAGAAAATTAACTGCAGAAATAATAAATTATGTATTGTTCCATATCCCTACACAAGAAGCTGGTAATTGTTCAGAAAGGCTTGAAGAGTATTAAGATACAACAAAAGACCAAGAGATTGTTTAAACATGCTGTAAAATCGCAAAAAAATGAATATTTCAGATTTTGGAAAAAAATTAAGTTTTGGCCATTATACAAAAATCTTCATTTTTGGGGGTCCATCTTTTCTCTGCCACGCAACTATCAATATGAGCATCGAAACAGATCGATCATAATTGGATCTTATTTAGGAATCATATCTCTTACATTAAAATCATTTTGATCGTCGATTGTGGATATTTATCTTTCAAAAATATTATCAAAGAAAAAAAATGTTTCTTGGTATATGTAAGCTTTCTAAACTTCAGTCGATTATAGGGAACAGTAATAGTAGTGATAAAAGAGAAAAATAATTTGTGATATTTCTTTGTATCTTTTGTATCATTTCTGATTTTATTTTGTCCATGATTCCAAAGAATCTAAAAAAAGAAAAGAAAAAAGAAAACACCACTAACATCACAAAAAAACATACATTCTATAAGTTAGTAAATCGCTCACAGGAAAGGCTAAATGAGAATTTATTTCTCCTTTTCCGGCCAAACTTTGTTTAATCTAAATTTAACCCATTCCAACAAACTAACGCTTTTTGACTCCTACGAGATAAAAGCTTTGGAAAACAATGTGGAAATTGAAGAAACTGTTTTGTGACATGCACTTTCTTTATTTCTCACAATGTTTTTGTCCAGAAAGACAGAAAAGTGATAAATCTCAATCTTTGAATTTGAACACGCCTAAAATTTGGCCATGTAATTACAATGAGTTCATTGTCGTAAATAGTTATTGTACCTATGTATATATTAAAATACCTGCAATAAATATAATTCCATGAATAAAGAAATTATGTTACAATGCATCTTTTTACTCTATTTTCATTCAATATTTCTTCCTATTTTAGTCACTCGACATAAACGTGCCCCCTTCTAAATAGTTTCCCCCTTTGGGTAGCCCCTTTTCACACATTTCATAAAAGGTGTGACTCGACGTTCCGGGAATAAACCTTGTGTACAATATACCACAGAAAATATTGAGGCAAAGGAGAAAATGCTGATTATCAGCATTTTCTTCTTTTGTCTCAATGTTTTCCCAAGCTTCTTCTTAAAAGGACGTCAAACCAGTTCTTGTTTGAGAAAGGGTTAACATAGCTTTTGGAAACATGTGCTTTAGTATCGTGACTGGGATATAATAAAGTGCTACGTGCAGAGAACACCACAAAGGCAATGCCTGGAATAATGGTAAAGAACTACAGATAAAAGCAATATTTGCTTTTTCCAAATGAACAAAATGTGTTTGAGAAACACAAATGCCCCCGATAAAGGCTAATGTTAAGTTTTCTGACAGACAGACAGACAGGCAGAAGGACATGAGTAAAGCAATATGCCCCAAGCTTTCAATACCGGAGCATAAAAATATATAGAATCATTCAACAAATCCCATGTTGTGGGTATTAATTACAATTGTCTCCTCGGGACAATTCATATCAGTTTGGATTTGCAATTACAAATCTACAATGCCTTTACCCATGCTCATCTGTCACTCTTATGGTCAAGGCATTTGACCTTGACCTAGTAATATGACCTTGACTTTGAACAAGATCTTGGGTTTATAAAATTCAAAAATATGTATAACATGAACATTATATCCCTTTCCAAAACAACATAGTTTTAGACTGGTCTAAATTCTTCTAGCAAATGTAGACAGCAAAAAAATATAACAGGCTTTAATTTTCTTCTTCCTATGGCATTTTTCTTCTTTAGAAGGGGTTTCGAAAACATTGTGGCACATAAAGAAATTGCATGTGACAAGCAATTTCTTCATTCCCTACAATGATGTTTACCAAGAAAAGCCAACAAATGTAATACAATACAGTTGAGAACATCGCGAAATTGACATTTATACCATTCCATTCCGATCAAAATCATTCCACTCCAGCGTTCATACATTCCGATCACAAAAACGTTCAAAACGCTCATTAAACATTCACACCGCTCAATAAACGTTCACTGGTTTAATTGGTTGTTATACAAAGAACGCATTTCATTGGGCGAAATATTATCATGGGCGTTTTATCGATAAAACTTCATACCTATGATATTGGTAAATTTCCAATATTGGGCTGTTACTATTTTTAAAAAGATCGTTTGATTGGTTGAACGGTTATCGTGGGCGTGTTATCGATTTTTTAGATACAAAAAATCATTCAAAACGCTCATAAAACATTGCCATTCCACTCAGAATGTCAATTTCATGATGTTCTTAACTGTAATATAGCATTCATATAAAATTGTTGTCTTGGAATTTGAACAAGACTAAAATTTTGATATCTGGTAATGAGCTAAATATGAGCTGAACTTTTTTCTTCGCAGCACTTTTAACCCTTTTCCTGTGACAAGTCCTTCTTTTGACTTCTTTATGACACAAAAAAACTTAAGAAAACATTGAAACAAACAAAGAAAATGCTGATTAGCAGCATTTTCTTCCATTGTTTGAATATTTTCTGTACAACACAACTCCTATCTCTATCGAAATCATCAAATAATTGAATGTTTGGGAAAAGATTAATTTTAACAAGCATAAATTCTTACTTCCCTAACAAGGGTTAACCCATTGCCACTCAGCAACTCTTTTTTACTACCCAAAAAGATAAGGGCTTTTAAAAACATTGTGGGAAATGAAGAAATTGCTTGGAACAAGCAATTTCTTCATTTCCCACAATGTTTTCTAACACAAAATACCAACAAATGTAAAATTCCATGCACTAGATATTATCGTATGTAACTTCTTTGAATCTGAACAAGTCTAAAATTTTTGTTTGGTAAAGGGTTACAGACTAGATAATGTGATTGCAATCTTGTGCAGCAGTTCTGTACTTTTAAAGGCCACAATTCCTCCACTATTACACCATTTATTCACACCAGTACACTCAGAATTGTCCGGGGTGTTATATTTCACCTCTTCAAGGCTGCGTAAGTCAAGATTTGCACCATCAATTTTAACTTTGGCAAGTAAGCTGTCGTAACTCAAAATGCTGCCTCCAAGAGAACGAAGAATAGCATGCGGAGCACAACTGTCCCATTTAAATGTGCCACTCTTTGTAAGAAGATAGCCATCAGCGTGACTCTGACAAAGTCCGAGGAGTTTGTATCCTGCCCCAGCGACGTGTTTCAGTGTGAAGTCCTTACTCAATGCTGATTTGATGGAATCTGATTCGCTAGTGCTGATAAGAATGATGGGGAGGGCGGGACTAGAGGCAGGGCTAGAGGCGGGGCTTTGTTCTGATTGGCTGTTGTCCCTTATAGAGGAGCCTTTTACATCGTTGTAGCATACTCCCCATTCTACATGACCTGACCAGCTGAAAAATTTAAATATAATATTAACCCATTACTAAACGACAATTCAAAATTGTCGCAAGTGAATGAAATTTGATATTTTTGTTATTTTGCATATAAAACAATGTGGGAAATGAAGAAATTGCTTGTCACAAGCAATTTCTTCATTTTCCACAATGTTTTCCCAAACCATTTCTTGTGAGGGACTCAAATATCTTACTTTTCATTTCATTAAATTTGACTAATTCATCATCTTTAGAATTAGAAACAATGACGACATAAATGGTCAAGTGCACATCAAGACTAGGGCTGAAATGAGTACACAATTTGTAATTGTGACCCGTCACGCTAAAAGGGACCTTATAGGAAGTGTGAAAAATACAGACCCTAGTCAGTCCGCGCAGTCCGCACAGCCAGACTAGGGCCGACAGTTTTCACTTTTATGTAATTTTCCACATCTGGAATTTCCAGAAAACATTGTTTTCCCTATCTTACTATATGTTCATTTTTCGCTTAAGGGATCTGCTTGACCTGTGGTGAATCTGACAAAGTTGTCCAAATTTGGATTTTTGGAGTTCGGATAAGGTCCCTTTTAGCGTGATGGGTCACAATTTTGTAATCAGTCACCTGTCAATCAATTACCCGCAGGTACCCCGGTACCCCCACACATAGATGATTTATGAATTTGCTTAGCTCAATCAAATATTTGTTTATGAGAATCCATCCATATTGGATTTCTTGATATACAATCAGTGGAAGGGAGAAAACTCCAACAATTGCTTTGTTACAATTCTAGAGTTACCTCCCATGTTTCACTGTTTCTCTTTGCAATCAGAGACATCAAAACAAGGTCTTGCTTCGGAATCGGAAAAGGTTAAAACTAGAATATTTGATTTTTTACTTTACAATATTTTCATTTTCTAAATATGAAATCTGGTTGACCTCTTTTGATTCTGATCCATTTCTCACACCAATGTAGACTACCAATGGTACCTTTTAGTGTGATGAATGATCATATATCTTACCTTCCGTCTTCCCTCAATTTATTAAATGGTTGATTGACGACACCGATTATCGGCAGTCCAGAAGTTTTGTCATATACACCAATCAAGACTGTCGCACACTGCAAACCCCATGATACCATACCATTGTTTTCTACACCGACTTCCCCCTGAATGTACTGGGCTGTAGAATCTAGTGGAAGAGTATGAAAACTATAGATAAAAAAATTTAAAATTGTTGAACGGTTAATTGACAACACCAATTATCGGCAAACCAGAAGTTTTGTCATTAACACCAATCAATCCTGATACCATACCATTGTTTTCTACACCCACTTCCCCCTGAATGTACTGGGCCGTCAAATCTAGTGGAAAAGTATAAAAACTATAGATCACTAAATTTAAATTGTTGATAGGCTGATTGACAACATTGATTATCGGCAAACCAGTAGTTTTGTCGTAAACACCAATCAAGACCGTCGCGCATTGTAAATAAAAATTGTTGAACGTAAGTTGACAACTCCGATTATAGGCAGTCCAGAGGTTTTGTCATATACACCAATAAAGACGATCACACATTGTAAACCCCAAGATTCCATATCATTGTTTTCAACACCGACTTCCACCTGAATGTTCTGGGCCGTCGAATCTAGTGGAAGAGAAAATATAATATGAATTCTAGTTAAACTTAAGAATTGATTTAACCCATTACCACACAATGACACTTTTTGACGGCATTCAAGAAAAACACTTAGGAAAACATTGTGAAAAATGAAGAAATTGCTTGTGACAAGCAATTTTTTCATTATCCACAATGTTTTCTAAGCCAAAAGATTTTCAAAATTCTATAAACTTGAAATTGTCGTCTGCAACATTTTTTAAATTGGAACAGTCTGAAATTTTGCTGTTTTCCATACCATTGTTTTCAACACCAACTTTCCCCTGAATGTACTGGACAGTGGAATGTAGTGAAAAAGTATAAAAACTTAAGATCACTACTGTGATTTTGCCATTGTCAACATTGCAGAATTTTCATTCGACTTTTTTGTAGAGGGGGTCATTATGTCACCCTTGTCTTCTAATTGTGGGAGAGCGGTCATGTCTTCTGTAACATTGTTTCTTCATGGCGCATTTGATAAATTTTAGTGGGTCATTTCACTCATTTGAGTAAATCTGCTTCAAAATGCACAATTTTGTGCGCCTGGAATACCTTGACATTGATAAAATGGGTAGCAGTGTTCATTAAATTGTCAACATTTGTATGCTTGTGGTAGGTACACTCATATAAAGAATCTGGAAAATTTGTTTACCTTATTCTGCGGAGAAAATAAAACTTAACCCTTTCCCAAACGACGATATTTTTGGTTGATCAAATTTAAAAGTTACTGTAAATGACAAAGTGGGCGTTACTATAGGTAAAATTTGTGAACAATACACCTCAGAAAACATTGAACTAAAAGGAGAAACTGCTGGTTATCAGCAGTTTCTTCTTTTGTCTCAATGTTTTCCCAAGCCATATCTATGAGGGGCGCCAAAACCAGGTCTTGTTTGGGAAAGGGTTAATTAAAGCCAGCCCTCAGTATGTTTTTATATGTTTCGGGGGCCAACATTTACTCTTTCAACAAAAATGTTTTTCAAACCTACCTATTGGGTCTATCCATATTCCAACACTGTCCTGTGAAATATCCTGGTCCAGCAGGTCTATTTTACCATTATCACAAGTACCAACAACATTTTTGTGAATCACGTCTGCTAAAATATGAGAAGCTTCTTCATTCCCATCTAATACTGTACCTGCAATCAGAGGAACAAATATTGATTGACTGATTAATTCATTAATTGATTTATTGATTAATTAACCCTTTCCCAAATGACAAAAATTTAGGGTGGTCCAATATGAAAGCTGCTAAAGACAACATATCATATGTAACTAAAGATATGATTTATGTAAAATTACAATGTCGCTTATTTTACGGCGCTGTGCTCCGGGTATGTGATACTATAGTAACTGTAAATACTGTAACTTAATTTTGTTTAACCCAACATTTTTTCATGAATTCATCAGATATTTGAGAGAATATATTCATCTAAACAATGATACTTAAATTACGTAGTCATGATTGTCCGTTATAATTTTACAGCAACAGTCTACAAACTCCACGATCATTCCTGGTATGTCATGGTCAGAGATTGGACCCGGGACCTCATGAGTGAGAGTCTGATGCACTATGACCCTGGTTGCAGAAAAATCATCAATTGATTAATCTTTTCCTAAACAGCAATATGTTAAATGTTCAATTAAAAAGATATTGCAGCCCGCGGGTAATAAAACAATATTTCAGCAGTAGAAAATGTGTACCAATATGTTTCAGCATAGAAAAAAATATTGAGAGAAAATGAGAAATTGCTAATCATTGTCAATATATACTTTTCTCTAAACATTTATATGAGAAGCTTCTTCATTCCCTTGTAGAATTGTACCTAAAATCAGAGGAACAAAGGTTCATTGATTGACTGAATATCAAAGAGTCAGAATCACTGTAAATGGGCCTTTTTATAGCATTTGAGTCCATTCCAGTTTTGTTTTCTTACCTAATAGTGTTTTAGTTTTCTCCGCACTGTCTTGTATTTTGACTGTAACACTTTCGCCAAGTGTGTTTGTAAATTTGTTACTTTCTTCCCCATATATACTTTCACCAATACCTGGAAACTGAAATTAAAGAAATAAGTAAACTTATAGCTGTAAGCCTAAAAATTCTCATCTTTCATTTTGCAATGATAATATTTACAAACCAATGACTTTCCATGTAAAATCTTTTCTGAGGCATCTTTATTATGCATGAATAAATTAACTTTTCCTTGAACAAATTTGAGATTAGAATAACACCATATATCTATCATGCTAAGTTTTAATCATATCGAAATAATAATCATTGATGTACAATGTCATTTTTTGTTCTCAAAATTCAAGTGGTGTCTTTGTTTTCATTCTTTTTTTCACCTTCTCATGCTGTGACCAATAGCTTTGGCAGGCAGTATAGACTACAGTACAGATTGCGTAATTTTCGCCTAAAACACTTGCCCACCGTGGACCAAAAGAAAATGAGTTGAAAAGCACAGTGATTTCCATCACGACCACCGTGTTTTTCTACTCAGACTCTCAAACTCGGCAAATCACTGTGGCACATGGGAAATCGTGGTGATCACTGTGATTTTCCACCAGCGGAGTTGAAATGCCAGGCATAGTCTAAGCTTGTCCACGCAAGGCACTACGATTCGCGGTCGTCAAGTGGAAAACCATGGTGGTAAATCGTGGTGATTCCGCATGTATGGGTGGAAAATACGCTCATCATAGCCATCACATTATTCCACCCGAACAAACCGTAATTGAATCGCTGTGATGCATGAAAATAGGCAAAAAACATGCAAGCTGTACTGTAAGCCTGCACAGACCTGCAGTCTGATCTTAACCTACACTGCCCGCTTTATTGAGGCAAAAACTTGAGCTAATCTAATTGAAATGTCTTAAATTGGTAGCTTGTTTAAAATGAAATTTAATGTCAGCAGGACAAGGGTTAAGTCATCAAACCTGTTGTTTCAGATCAAATCGCACAACCTCCTGTACCAAAACGTCTGCGAGTGTTTTAAAGTCTTGAACAAAGCGGGCATTTTTCTGGTCCCCGGTTTTCTCTTGTACAAGTAGCTCCAAAAGTGATGACTCGGATCTTATGATGCGTGCAATGTTGGCTCCCTTCTCAGATACATTGATGAGTGCCCGCAGGAACTCGGATATCTTCATGCTATAATGAGAAGAATGTTCTGTATAATTGCAGGGGCGTATCCAGGATTTTTTTCCAGGGGGGGTCAAAGCCCAAATGATGGCATTTAGTAAGAAATTATATAGTCAAAATTCAAATTTCGGCCAATTCCAGGGGGGTCATGACCCCCTGACCCCACCCCTAGATCCGCCCATGAATTGACCTTTATAATTAGAAATGTTTAACCCATTACCAGACAGCAATAATTTAGAATGGTCAAAATTCAAACATGTTGCAGAGAACAATTTGGTGTGAATGAAATACAAAGTGTATTGTACATTTTGGTCTTTTTAATAAGGAAACATTGTGAGGAATGAAGAAATTGCTTGTAAAAAGCAATTTCTTCACTTTCCACAATGTTTTCTAAAGTTTTTAATCTTTTGGGTTTTCGAAAAGAGTGCCATTGTGTGGAAATTGTCTTGTCAAGATGCAGTGTTCTCCCCCAGCCCAATAAGCTGTAGCCGCCCGCTACAGTTTCATGCGAATCATTCTACACCTTCATAAGTACCCCACAGCTTAATTTCTTCAAAATGATAAGAAATTAAAGGCATTTTGAGTTATTTCATGTCAAAAAGTGATAAATAGTGTAGTTTTGTAATTATAATTGTAATAATTGTGTATAAAACATTGTGGGAAAAGAAGAAATTGCTTATTCACAGTTATCTGTATAAACACTATTCAATTTATGATACTTCTTTTTAAAAATGCCACTACAGCTTCAAATTATTCTGTGGAGAACCCTGACTAATGATTCAAATGAGTGCCTACAATATAGGATTTGGATTCAAAATGAAAATGTATAGATTGATATTGTTTTCTTCAACACTAATTTGCATTTGGGCCAGTTGAAAATTTCACCATCTGCATGTTTATGGGTTAAATAAAAAATAATAGAAATTAATAAGATATATAAATCAAAAATATTAAAAAAAAGAACATGTTATTTCTAGTTACAGAAATTTGTTAGGAGAAATACGATGTATAGGCTTTACCCCATTACCAGAAAATTTTTCAAATATTTTTTTTTTTAAGTAAGTCAAATAACACTCAGTGTTTAACCTATTCAAAAACATTGATGTCAATGGGAAAAAATGATAACATAGTCATGATGATGTCAAGTGAATAATTTTACAATTTTATTGGTCTTTCTGTGAGAAAACATAGTGGGAAATGAAGAAATTGCATTTTCCACAATGTTTCGCAAAGACATTATCTTATGGGGGATCAAAACTCATCAATGTGGGAATGATTTAAAAAGATATTTCCGCAAAATGAATCTTTCATTGTTCAGCAATAATAGCAGGAAAATTTTTTTTAATTCCTATTTTTTGTGCATTGTTATTGCTAAGGGTTAAATAGCTCTAAAGTCTATCATACTTGTCACTCTTTTGACCCTTTCCCAAAGAAGATCTGGTTTTGAAGTCTCTTTTAGAAATGGTTTGGGAAAACATTGAGGCAAAAGAAGAAAATGCTAATAATCAGCATTTTCTTCTTAAGCCTCAATATTTTCTATAGTAATTTGCACATGAACCTGATTTTCATCTAAATTCAATTTCTTGTCCGCAGCAGCTTTCAAATTGAAACAGACTGAATGTTTGCAATTTGGGAAAGGGTTAATGTGTGGCACACTTTTACCAGTAGCAAATCTCACCTTTACTAATCATGCACTGTTTGGCTTAACTTCCACCAATTAAAAATAACTTAACCCTTTCATGAACAGCAAATATTTAGGGTGCTCTAATTGGAAAGCTGCTTTTGGTGACAGAGTGGATGTTAAAGAATTTGTGTACAATATTACAGAAAATATTGTAGACAAAAGGAGACATCTGATGAGCTTTTTCTAAAAAAATTCTGTCATTCTGTGCATTAGCAGCATAAAAAACGACATGATTATGACTTTGATGTATTGTTTTCAAACATCTTTTCTGTAAGAGATATCATAAACCAAAACTTTCAAGGAAAAGATGAAATAACTTGCTTTTTTAGTCATAAAATGCAAATAAAGAATACCAGATTTTAGAAAAAAGGTAAATCAGCTGATTTTGACAGCTGTCAAAATTTCACATCACGAAAACTAATTGAAAATGGATCAACTCTGAAAATCGTCTGAATGATCAGTTTATTTATTCAATTAAAATATTAAACATTTAATTAATCAACAATAGACATGCCTGTGCCAGCAATGTTGAGAAAATTTATTGATTTTTACCTGTTTGTTTACAATGATGCTGACATTTCCGCATCGAATTTTGAGGACGTTTGCGTACTACGTCATCAATACACGCGTACTTTCTGTGTATTGCGGTCATTCCTTACGAATACCGTAATCTTATTTTGAAAAATGGTCACAAAAAATCTGTAAAATCTAGCGGCATCCGATTCTTTTGAAACGAAATGACTCAACATTTTCAAAGAAAAAACATTAATCTTCATGTTTATTTCGATCATTTCTGTAGAAAGAACGAAAACGAACTCTAAAATGCAAAATTTTCAAACGCAAAGCTAAACCAAAGATTGTCCTCAAACTTCGGTCACAGATCTGCTTTCATTACAAGTTTTGTGACCATATACGTGGAATGTCAACATGACAACACTTTATACAGAAGCTAATGATGCGATTTGTATGTGAAATCAAGGATTTATTGGATTCAAACAATATGGAATGTGTCAAAATGTGGATTTCTTGAAAGAAAAATGGACGACACCTTGCGGATGGATGTGTTGTAAATCAAGGAAGGTAACTATGAAGGTTCTAAAGCACAAGTCGTCATGTGGCAAAACTAACACGAAATTGTGTCTGTAGACTCAAAATGCCACGACAGAGAGATCATGGTGGATCGTTTGACGAGTTTGATGCCCGAGCTTACGCACATTTAGTTCCGGGAAGTTCTACAGGCATGGAGAGTGCCGGTCGCAAACATGAAAAAAGGAAGAAGTCCAAACAGAAATCCCATAAAAGATCTAAAGAAAAGGACAGAAGGAAAGATAAGGAGCGTAAACGTGATAGTGCTTCATTAAACTCTTCAGCAGTGTCAGTGTTAGGTCGTACAAGTATCGTTGATTACGAAGACGTTAGTTCAGATTCTGGGTCTTTGTCAGACATTTCATCACATGCTGGTCAAAGTCGAGGGGAACATCGTGAACGACCAGCGCGAAGTCGAGGCGATCAGTCTCCAGCATCGTTATTACGAATATACCAAAATGAGAGGAGCCATAGTAATTCACCTGTGATACGTGAACCTAGTCCGTCATATCGAACTGAAAGTGCTAGTGCTAGTAGATCATCTAGAAAATCAAAGAAAAGACAACGGTCACCTGAACATTCTAAACAATCAGAGACATCTAAGTTGAAATATGCTGAACCGCCCAGAGCATACGCAGAACCGCCGCGGGCGTATGCAGCAGAGTCAAAGGGCATGTACAGGAATCACAGTCCTGTTGGCTCGAAGAAACGGTTCCGATCTCGTTCACCTACTAGTCCGTTTGCGCGACGAAGAGAAAGGAGCAGGTATTTTGAATTATTTATTATATTGTCAGACAAGATAATATTTATTAATCATAAATTTTATGATGCAGTATTTCCACTGACTTTAATGCCAATTAATAGATTGATAGATGTTACTTATTATTTCAGGTATTTTTATATAGCTATTTTTTGGCTCTCCATGGTCAACCAAGGGACATAAATTGACTTTGTAATCTGTGCCGGCAAGAGATTTTTAGGCTGCTCCACAACAGTTCTTGTTTGTTTTGAAAGTGTGACAATGGCATGCAATTTGTTTGTCATGATAAATGTTGGTTGTGTCTGTCCAATTGGAGCAAATAGAAATTTTGATGTCTGAAAATGTAGACCTATGATTCCTACATAATGGTGCTTTTGATGCACACACAAATAAAGGCTTTTGAAAATGTTGTTGAAGATAAAGAAATTGCTTGTGACAAGGTGACAAGGGTTTAGTTCAAAACTATCGTAAAGTTCTACATTTTGTAAAATTTTACAGGAGAGGCAGAGTTTCCATTCACGCAAAATTGTGCGTGAAACACGCATAATTGAAAGAAATAACGTACAACTTTACGGTCCCTTACGTGATTTCATGCACATAAATTTGGATCAGCATCTTCAGGTGCCAATTATTAATAGATCTACATACGCGGATTTAGAGGGGGGCGGAAGCGGCGCGCGCCCCCCCTAAAATCGCCAGATTTTTTTTTTTTTTTTTTTTGAAAGGGGTGCTTAGAACAAAACAGGTCAATGGTTGAACTTAAATGGAACTTTATAATCAATTCTCATTTAAATGAGCGTCTGATCGTTTCTTGTACTTAATTTATTCTCTATTACATGTACTCTATGATCAAATTAAAATCAGCGGATACCACTATTCAATTTGGTTAGTCAGCATTGCATTTATAACCGAGCAATCGGTACAACAGTTTCCTGACCACGGTTATGAGAATGGTCAGATTATTGATATAGAGAGGACGTCAAATAGTCCGGGATATTCGTATTCGCTTGGATCTATATATGACTGGAACTATAGTTCGAAGCGAAGTCGGCCGTACATAAACCGCCGATACATCGTAGTGTTGTTGCTGCCGCCCGGGAAATGCAATAATGACCGCTGCGCCTTTCATTGGTAGTCGGCGACTGTAAACAGAGCTTCGACTAGTCTTCTTCCGATCACATACTTTTAATGACCTAAATACGTCAATGCAAAACGGGATTACGTGTATTTCTTGGTAAATAAACGCAAATGGATCACTGGTGTTCGCCTATTTGTATCAGGTAACATTTAACGTGCTTCTGTCGGGTAACTTTTCAGATATAATGCTACAACGCACACACAAAAACTCCATGATATAACGTGGTGGCAACAATCGCAAAATTTGAGAAAGAACAATAATTAGAAGTAGGAAATGGAAAAGTCTCAATATGCATGCCGTCGGCCTAAACCTTGCCTAGGGGCATGCTCTGCAAGGAAAAGACGCGATGGCAAAATGTTAACGACAAGTCTCTGATATGACGAAGCACAAATGTCAGCAAATTGGTCAGAAACATCGACGCTGTGTACAAAATCGGCAATAGTCCATCTGATCGCTGACAATCATTCATTGAGGATTAACCGATTTATTTGTCTTGAAATGGCCATCAAATCAATTTTCATTTTTTTCCAATTTACCAAATGATAATGAGAGAGGGTTTTCTTTAATAAACGCCGGTTTGATTGTTCTAATATTAACCAGGTTTTTGAATACGAAATTATGGAGGATAAGAAAACAATTTTGTTTCTGTGGTATTTTCTATACATGATGTAGGCATACGATATGTTCAGTGACATGCTTTGAGAGGATTGAAAAAAGGTAAATATAGATCTAATTTCAAAAGTATTTTTCAGTATATTTCCATATCAATAAATCGGGTCTTAATAAATAGATTAAAGTGACATTTCATTTTTACATAAATTTTACTTTTATTCTATCTCAAAGAGCACCTTTTCTTATGAAAATTCTGAAAATTTAAAGCCAAAATATTGAACCGTTTACGAGAAATATATATTTTTGTGCTAAAATTAAACAAATTGGTGTGGACAACAGTTAAGATTTATATAGAATTTGTCATTTCTGTCTCAACTTTAAAGGTGTATTTTTTTCTTATAAATAACAACTTCAAAAAACTGATAGCATTTCTACGCATTAGAATAAACAGTCTTTGCATCAAGACATACGAGATCCTCTCTATAGCAATAATCTCGTACTTTTAAAAAATGAAAGAAATGTGAAATGTCACTTAAAAATGCGCCGAAAACTGTGCAATTTCGCGAGTCTTTGTAATTTGTAAACATTTTTTTGCCGATGGAAGGCACGGTGGGTAACCCACGTGACTTTTGGGAAGCGCTCACACCGAAAAAATCGTCCGTTTAATTGCATCATATTATGTTGCATTTCTCAGCTTATACTTAACGGAATTTGACGAGATAAAGTGCACCTACGCGCCTTTGAGAGGGCCATTCCCGGTTTTAACTCGCTCTGCTCCAAATCTAATGGGTTCTTCAAACATTCAAACGAAAGTGTTTTTCGGTGCAAAACGAAAGTGGGAAGCGTTCACGTGTACCGAAAGAAAACTTTCGCTTGAATGTTTGAAAATCACTGGATTCGGAGCACAATGACGTACAACCGCGAATGACCCTCTCAAATGCGCGTTCGGCCTACTTTATCTCGTCAAAATCCGTAGAGTATAAGCTGAGAAATGAAACAAAACCTACTCTGAAGCGGACGATTATTTCATTGTGAACGCTTGCCAAAAGTCACGTGGGTTACCCACCGTGGAAGGGACATCCCTCCAACCTACCCCGTTTTTTTTATTTTCCTCTTTCATCTACTTTTAGAATGCGTAGGAACCACCCCCCCCCCCCCCCCCCCCCTCCCCTCACACACAGTCAGAAAACAGATGTAGTTTGCCTTTGTAAATTTGTTGGTTTACATATGGTCCTGCAAAATTAGATATTTGCCTATATAAGATGCAAAGAAATAAGTCTGGATGTCCCAAAAATTGTTCCATTTTGTCTTTCTTTTTGAAAATTTTCTCACACTGAGGGAGGGGACATCCCTCCCGAACGGCACACGAATAGAAACCATGACGCAAAAACACACCTATGTTTTCTGTGTTAATTTTTAGTTTTTGGCATAGCCCTACAATATTAGATATATGCCTATTAAAGAGGAGCTTGAATGCTTTTCATCACCCACCTTATTCAAAGTTTTCAACGATTCAAATGCAATGAAAAAAGTCCCATTCTAATACACATCTTACTTTAAGAGATATAAGCTGCTAAAGTAGCCAATATTTACCTGTATAAATTTATGTAAATAGGGATTTGCCAACATCCTGTAAATAAGGATGTGTGCCTGTGACGTCATAAATGTGCAAACATAGATTGCAGTCAATCTGTTTGTACAGAAAATAAGTAGACATTCATAAAGTTTTTATGCTTTGAATGGGAAACAATATTATGTTTAGGCTCAACACTAGATGCTCAAGTACTATTTCAGTAGAAATGTCAAAATAATGTATAAAAATAGATGTTTTGTAATACATTGCAGAAACCGTTCAACCCTGTTTTTCCAGCAGATATGTAAGCCTTAAAATTTATAATTCTTTATTCAGAAATCAGACAGAGGTAATACATTGTGTATAATTCTATATGATTGTGATTAGAATAGTTCTGCAGTTATCTATCGATGCATATAGTTTCTTTAAAACATTAAATTTTGCTTTGTAACTGCTTCTCTCCAAGTTTTTTCTGCACCTTATTTTTGTACAGTTTGAGAAAAATTAATGATATTGATTACAATTCCCTATGCAATTTGAATTTCCTCGCACCAATTCTTTAGAATATTTATACTATCTTTATTTATTCCCTCACTTTCTGCATTGAAGAAAATGATAAAGAAGCAAAGTAGAATATATTTCAATTATATTCATGATCCGTATTGCAGCATTGTTTTGTAAAAAGAAAATGAAATTATTGCATTGTATAGTAGAATGTACGTTTATTGAATATTCATTTTGTCGAGCTACATTTGCCGTATTTAAATTCATACAAGTGTAAATATTTATTAACCCTTTCCCAAACAAGACCTGGCTTGGGAAAATATTGAAACAAAAGAAGAAACTGCTGATAACCAGCAGTTTCTCATTTTGTCTCAATATTTTCTGTATCATATTTTTCACAAATCCTATCTTTAATAACCACCGGTGGGAACTCGGCCAAAGCGAGGGACATTTTTTCGCGATCAATGTATTGCGTCGGTGTTGTTATAAAACATCGTAACTACGGCTTTATCGAAGCCATAGTTACGAGATTTTATAACAAAACCGACAGTTTGTCACGGTCTGTTTTTAGAACAAGTTCATGTCATTAGAAAAAAAATCTATAAACTCACATTTAAACGCAAAATATCTAGGCCTATATCTTGTTGTAGCGAAAATTGTTGTAGTTCACCACCAGTGCTAACATCCATTCTGTCATTTGTGACAGTTTTTGAAGTGGATTACTCTAAAATTGTGTCGTTTGGGAAAGGGTTGATTGACTCATTTTTTTTAAATGACATACTTAAAAATATATTAGTTGCTGAAAAATATTTCCTTTCCCAAAGGACAAGATTTTTTAATTGAATCTGAAACATCAGAACGTCAGAAACTTGCCACAACGGGTATTATTAGTTGTGTGATTCTGGTAACAAATCTTCATTAATTTCATTATTTTTGCTCTTAGATCTGACCGATTTAAAACAGCTGAATAAAAATAATATTCAATTTATTACTATGAAATTGGACTTTTGAAAAGCAAATAACAAAGTAACTGGTTTAAACTGCTTCTTTGCATATAGGTTATTATTTCTGATCTGGCAAAAGGGCATGTTCTATACCATTCAAAGGAATTTTAGCCATCAAATTTGTTTATTATTGAGGATTGATGACAATCCATTTAGTCTGTATGTAATATATCTATGATAAATACATTTAGTTATTTTAAAAGACTCAGACAGAACCTTTATTAACAATTTGGTTAATTGTAAACGTTTATATATGAACAAAAAATCCACAAAATAGTCCATTAACCAATGTAGATACAAAGGATTTCAGTAAGCATCTCACACTTGTGATGTCACACTGGCTTTATCTAGTATTTGCAAATCTCCCACAGGTAAGATAATCAGATTTTGGCCAATAACTCGCTTATAAGATAACATTCAGCGAAACAATTTTTTGTGATTGTCTTTGAAAATAGTAAATATTCTGATACTGGTAGAATGCTTTTGGTCTCATGTACCTCTTTAAAGAGGAATATAATAGGTCTAGATGTCCCGGAAATTGCGCCATTTTGACTATCTTTCTGAAAATTTTCTCAACGGAGGGAGGGGACACCCCTCCCAAACCCTCCCCGAAAGACACACCAATAGAAAATAATGATGCAAATCTCATAAATGAACAAGAATTACTGCTTTTCATTACTGGGTGGGTGAAAGTGTTTTTTTTATGATAAATGTATCTATTTCATTGAAATAAATCTACTTTCATTAGATTTATGTCTTCTAAAATGTAATGAAAGCAGAAATACAACATATAAAGACATACGTTGGAAATTGTTGTATTATGTTTGCATATTGACATGATTGAGTTTGACCATGCTAATAAAGGTAACGCTCAATCATGTCAATCTGCAAACACAATAACTACTGCGGTGATAATCTGTTTACGTCGTTTTCGAACCTATCCAACGATATGATGTTACGCCCCCCCTAACCGAAAATCCTGGATCCGCCCCTGATCTAGATCTATATCAAACAATCCCGAAAGTGAAATTAAAGGGGGAATAACACTTAACATCTTACAAATTTTCAGAGAACTTCGTGCAAAAAAATAAATATATATTATGAAAATATGGCCTTTAAATTGCATCTATGCCAAATCTTAGCTTTCTATCTTGTGTATTGGCTAGGATGTTGACGGATTTAAAACCCCATATGTTTTATTATAATTTTTATCCCCCCGACAAAAAATCATGGGGTTTTAAATCCGTCGACATCTAAGCCAATACACAAGGTAGAAAGCTAAGATTTGGCATATATGCAATTTAAAGACCATATTTTGATAATATATATTTATTTTTTTGTACGAAGTTCTCGGAAAATTTGCAAGATGTTAAGTGTTATTCCCCCTTTAAACAAGGAAACTAGAGTAAATCTGTATTACTCATATGCGATTATTTGAGCGAGATCAAAAGTTCCGAAAACACAGTCAATTGATGATGTAGTCTTTCCAGTTTCAATATAATGATTAATCACATGATTTTTCCGCACATAAATAAGATTACGTTTTACATGATTTGTTTGCAAGAGTCGCGCGTGCCAGAAGCGTGGGAAAATGGGATGAAGCAATGAAAACAAAACGCTATCTACGTAGTAAATACACTGTCACGCCACCTGGCGATTACATGAAGAAATTCTTTCACAGTGAGTTGTACATATTAAAGGGCGACGGTAACAGATGGTCTAATTGCAAAAAATGAATTTTTTTGAAAAAATATGCAAAACTTTTTTGTGTTGACCACCTCGGGATGGTTAATAATATGCGATTCAGACAGAGAATGAGCCGAAATTACAAGACAGATAGCTGAATTTAGGGAGAATCCAAGCCTAAATTCAACCCCATCACTGATGGGGTTAGAATTATTTTTAAATTGTTGCGCATGCGCATACAGCGCGGACCATGATTCAAACGAGATTCATACTTAAATTTCAATATGACGTCATCATGTATGTTGTGACGTCATTTAAGAAAGTCGCATGTCCTACTGTTTTGACCTACTTTCGACATCGCTTCATAAATTTGGTATCAAATTGCGAAAAAAATGAGTCGTTGCTTCAATAGTCTCTCGTTATCATTTAATCAGGTCATATAAAGCTTAAAAAGTGTACATTTCGTTTGTATTTGACAATTTTTGGGTACAAATCTGGGAAATAGTAGCTTTAAACTGCTTACTCGACCGTTTAGACAGCCAATCTATCTTTCGAATTAAATAAAAAGTAAGTGTTGACAGTAATGTTAATCGGCGGTTGATTTACCGTATGTTAAAAGATGGAGTCAAGTCTGAGCCACATTTGATTTTGTTGACCCACTTTTTATACGCCGCCGGAGGCGGACGTATATTGGCGTCATCTTCTCCGTCTGTCCGTCCGTCCATCCGTCCGTCCGTACGTACGTCCACTTTTCTTGTCAACGCAACTCCTCCTAAGTTTCTGGCTGGATCTTCTTGAAACTTGGTCAATGTTATCACCTCAATTGGTAGATGTGCATGAAGGAAGGATTTTATGGTTCGTTGATTTTTGCCTGAGTTATGCCCCTTATAAACTTAGTCTCTGGGGCTTATTGAAATTGCAGCCTTGTCAACGCAACTCCTCCTAAGTTTCTGGCTGGATCTTCTTGAAACTTGGTCAATGTTATCACCTCAATTGGTAGATGTGCATGAAGGAAGGATTTTATGGTTCGTCGATTTTTGCCTGAGTTACGCCCCTTAAAAACTTAGTCTCTGGGGCTTATTGAAATTGCAGGCTTGTCAACGCAACTCCTCCTAAGTTTCTGGCTGGATCTTCTTGAAACTTGGTCAATGTTATCACCTCAATTGGTAGATGTGCATGAAGGAAGGATTTTATGGTTCGTCGATTTTTGCCTGAGTTACGCCCCTTAAAAACTTAGTCTCTGGGGCTTATTATACCCCCCAAATTCAATTTGGGGGGTATATAGGAGTCAGCTTGTCCGTCTGTCTGTCTGTCTGTCTGTCTGTCTGTCTGTCTGTTGGTCTGTTGGTCTGTTGGTCCGTCTGTTGGTTTTTTGTCCGCTCTATTTCTCCTAAACTGCTGGTCCAATTTAATTCAAACTTCACATGTGAACTCATTACCAAGTGGAGATGTGCATATTAAATTTTTGTCACGGTCCATTGATTTTTGACGGAGTTACGGCCCTTGAGTGAATTTTCTTGTCCGCTCAATTTCTCGGAAACTAATGGACAGATTTCAAAAAGAATTTACAGTTATGCTTACTGGCTCTCAAATATGTGCATATCAAATTCTGGTGATGTTTCATTGATTTTTGAATGAGTTATGGCCCTTTGCTGAAAATTGCCATTTTACGCGAAATCAACGTGTGTTAATCCGTTTTTCAATTTTTTGTCCGCTCTATTTCTCATAAACTACAGGACCAATTTTGTTCAAACTTCACATGTGAACTCATTATCAAATGGAAATGTGCATATCAAATTTTGGTCATGGTCTATTGATTTTTGACTGAGTTATGGCCCTTGAGTGAATTTTCTTGTCCGCTCAATTTCTTGAAAATCAATGAACGGATTCCAAAAAAAACTTTACAGAACTGCTTAGTAGCTCTCAAATATGTGCATATTAAATTCTGGTGATGTTTCATTGATTTTTGAATGAGTTATGGCCCTTTGCTGAAAATTGCCATTTAACGCAAAATCAAGGTGTGTTGATCGGTTTTTCAATTTTTTGTCCACTCTATTTCTCATAAACTACTGGACCAATTTTGTTCAAACATCACACGAGAACTTATTACTAAGTTGAGATGTGCATACTAAATTTTTGTTACGGTCCATTGATTTTTGACGGAGTTACGGCCCTTGAGTGAATTTTCTTGTCCGCTCAATTTCTCGGAAGCTAATGGACAGATTTCAAAAAGAATTTACAGTTATGCTTACTGGCTCTCAAATATGTGCATATCAAATTCTGGTGATGTTTCATTGATTTTTTAATGAGTTATGGCCCTTTGCTGAAAATTGCCATTTTACGCAAAATCAAGGTGTGTTAATCTGTTTTTCAATTTTTTGTCCGCTCTATTTCTCATAAACTACAGGACCAATTTTGTTCAAACTTCACATGTGAACTCATTACCAAGTGGAAATGTGCATATCATATTTTGGTCATGGTCCATTGATTTTTGATTGAGTTATGGCCCTTGAGTGAATTTATTTGTCCGCTCAATTTCTTGAAAATTAATGAACGGATTCCAAAAAAAACTTTACAGATTTGCTTAGTAGCTCTCAAATATGTGCATATTAAATTCTGGTGATGTTTCATTGATTTTTGAATGAGTTATGGCCCTTTGCTGAAAATTTCCATTTAACGCAAAATCAAGGTGTGTTGATCGGTTTTTCAATTTTTTGTCCTCTCTATTTTGTCATAAATTACTGGACCAATTTTGTTCAAACATCACATGAGAACTTATTACTAAGTTGAGATGTGCATACTAAATTTTCATTTCGGTCCATTGATTTTTGACGGAGTTACGACCCTTGAGTGAATTTTCTTGTCCGCTCAATTTCTCGGTAACTAATGGATGGATATCATAAAAACTTTACGAGTATGCTTACTGGCTCTCATATGTGTGCATATTAAATTTTGGTTATGGTTCATTGATTTTTGACTGAATTATGGTCCTATTTTGAAAATAAGCAATGTTTACAACATTACCATGTGTTGGTCAGTCTGTTTTTTCGTTTGCTCTTTTTCTCACTTAATCATTTCACAGTTCATAGGAAATGTACATCTCAAAATGCACAAACACAGCGCTTTTGGGGGGTATGATCACTTTCAGTGATATTCTAGTTGAAATTGCAGGCTTGTCAACACAACTCCTCCTAAGTTTCTGACTGGATCTTAATGAAACTTGGTCAATGTTATCACCTCAATTGGTAGATGTGCATGAAGGAAGGATTTTATGGTTCATTGATTTTTGCCTGAGTTATGCCCCTTAAAAACTTAGTCTCTGGGGCTTATTGAAATTGCAGCCTTGTCAACACAACTCCTCCTAAGTTTCTGGCTGGATCTTAATGAAACTTGGTGGATGTTATCACCTCAATTGGTAGATGTGCATGAAGGAAGGATTTCATGGTTCATTGATTTTTGCCAGAATTATGCCCCCTTCAATCTTAGTCTCTGGGGCTTAATGATATTTCAGCCTCGTGAATGCAATTCCTTCCAGGTTTTTCACTGGATATTTATAAAAACCTTTTTGTGAACACAATATTTTAAAGGTTTTTCAGTGAATATTTATAAATCCGTGTCAATGTCATTTTTTTGTCTCAAGTTTTATAAGTGGCGGCGTATATTGTGACGATGGCACTCTTGTTTTTTTATTAAAATTGTTGCCTTACTCGCCTATGGCTTTTGAAGTGGCGATCGCCAGCGCAAGCCCTGTCTGTCACTTATACCAAAGAAACAAAACAAAAATGCTTTTTTTTATTTTGATATAATGTCCGGGACCGACCAAAGATTCCGGTAAGAAACGATATTTCCAAATCGTACCACGATACATATTGTCGGCGAAGGATCGAAATATACCGATAACATCGCACAAAACTATTCATAAGCGTACATCGCAAATTACACATATTTCATTGTTTTATTGGTTTTTACCCCCATTTTCTGCAAGGTGGTCATACCACGTGATAAATGATGTCATAAACTGACGGTGTTATGGTAAATTGTCACCCCGACACACCACGGCTGGAATTTTCAAACGGCTGTAAGTACTTTGTTTTTTATTCAAATTAAACAAGGCCTGGCCTATTCGAAGCGCAATTTTGTAAGCTTAACCCGTATATTTACATCTTGTACCTAAAAGTCACGGTTTTTGCAAAAATCGTGGACAACTGATTGAAAACGACAGAAATAAACCCTGCTACAACGGAAAGCGAAATCAAAATTGATACAAATTAACTATTTATGAGCTGGTTACATGATATTTCTGTACGTTTATAGTATTTTTAGTCTTAAATTATTTTTTTAGATAAATCAGAAGTAGAAAAGCAAATAAAATCTTGCCGGTAGAAGGACAACTATGAGAAAGCTATATCGGGCAGCAGATATTAGGAAGCTACATTGGAAAGCAGAAATTATAAATATTTCACACCGACTCTATTACCATAGTTTTCATGTTTTTTTTTTTTTTTTTTTTTTTTTTTTTTTTCCCGAGCCCGATTGCGGTGAGCGAGACATAATTCCTTGTCACTATATAACAGCTAGGTGTACGTGCGTAAGTCAGTCCGTCAGTTCGCCCGTTTTAAGTCCGTGGCTTAACTCCAACATTTATGAATGGATTTTAAGCCAAAATAGCGGAAATTTTGTTCTCTGTCAATGTAGACCTGATGTTTGGAAGAAATATCAGAAAACTACAAGGTCAAGGTAACAGCTCACTGTCAAATGTCAAAATGAAATTCATTTAGAGCATTTTGCGGACTCGATAGCAATTTTCATGGGACAACCATCTAGTTTGTTTGTGTTTTCCCTGGCTTATGAGTATTTAACCAGTCATGCGTAAAAAGACCACAATGGAATTCTATTCCCGGTTAGTCTGTGCAAACTGCACAATATGATACGGGTCGTTACTTTTCACCATTCTCATTTGGTTCCCCTTTGTGTGACTAGTCCCCTACTTGAAATGTAAACATGAAACCACATTTTTAACTTAAAGATCTATAAACTTTGTCTAAGATTCGTGTTCGTTCTTGAACGAAACCTTAGTAGTCCTTTCCATGTGTCTAATTATATGACGACAGTTCCATCGTTACTTTAAACGTTTCTAGGTTATCAAAAAATAAAATAAAATAAAATGAAAAATAAACCAGATTATTCACACACGATTAACATTCAATCTTTGTTTATTTTTCGGGTGATGGTAGGCCTAACTTGTGAAAAAAGATAATAAAGATCGAAAAAAGAAGAACTTAAAGTTGCCTAACTTCTAAAACAATTTGTAATGATGAAAATTGCCAATTACGTGGAATTCCCTGTGAGACACGTAAAATGTCATAGATATCAAACGTTCACCATTGAAGCCTGTTACACCTCGTCAACTAAAGCGAATTAGAAGCGGTGGAAAGAAGTCGATGGTGAAACAGACACCAACCAAATAGCAGGGCAGATAAATTGGAAATAGCAGCAAAATATTAGAGTTTATGATACAAGCATGAAGTTTGGCATGTACATAGATCTTGTAATGCTAAATTCAAAAAGCCCGTTAGCCAATTCGATTTCTCATCATGGCGGCCATTTTCCAAGATGGCCGCCATTGAGGTTTTCTTTTTATAATAACTATACAAATTGATCATACTTGCTAATAGATTTTAGGTTTTCTGATCTATTTTGTGATAAAAGACAATATTCTATTACAAAATAATGACAAAAAGCATTTTTGTATTCGAATTGGCCAAAAAAATCAAGATGGCCGCCATTTTTGGTCTTTTTTCTTCAATTTTATCATTAAAGAATTATGACAGTATAACGAGGCCCTTCTCATCAATGATATACCGGGTATATGTTTTTAGGTTTATGTGCATTCAGAAAGCCTGTTAGCCAATTAGATTTTTTATCATGGCAGCCGTTTTCCAAGATGGCCGCCATCGAGGTTTACGTTTTACAGTAATCATACAGAATTACATTTGTGAATAGTTGTTGGATTTTTCCATCTGTTTTGTAATAACAGCAAAATTTTTTGTTTTCAGTAAGACAGTTTGCCAATTTGTGGCAAGTTTTCCTTTGGAAGTTACTGTGCGTCTAACTCCTTGGCCATATTAAGCTCTGCTTTCAAACTTGATTCTACATAAACATAAAACACAATGCCTTCTCTTCAGATAAGGGATGATAAAACCTGAACTTTTTGGAGTCATTTCAAGAATACAATCCTCTCCAAAGGTTGTTGATATCATATTTGGTGGTATTCAATTCATTAGAGAAGAACCATTAATGATCTTTACAGACGCATCTGAAAGGATTCTGGTTAGGTGGTGTTCTCTTCAATGATTGGTAGTATCGCCTTTTGGCCCATATGTAGTTGTCCATTGGTACTTAAGTCTGCTGGGAAAGACTGGTTTTCGTGTCTGAAAAAACTTGAGCAATAAATGAACAACCTTGAAAATAAATCACAATCAATTTTCAAAATTTGTTGCCAGATGTCTTAGTAAGCTGGTTAAGGTTTTTGTTAAAAACAAATCAAGGTGGTCCTTACAGATCGGATCATAAAATGAACACCCGTCTCCTATTTCTAAACCATCAATGAATGTAATGAAAACCATGAAATTGTTTCTTCCATTTTGAGCTACTAACAAATGACTTCAGGTCCTGCAATCATCCATCGTCTTAGTACCGATTGATTTTCTGTAACACCTACAGCATCCCCCTTTCCTTTTATTTCAGCATTTTCTTGATCATGGGCTTGATCGATGGCCATTGCCGAAAACAGGTGTTTTGCTTTGAAGACAACCAACTTTCCTTCACTAAATTCCTGTGATAGGTTTAGGTGATGCTTGTAGCATGTCTCTGAGATGGAGAGGTAGAAATTGTTCATAGCTTGTGTTGTCATAGGCAAACTAAAAGGAACCAAAATTGACAACGCCTATCAATACAAGGTGAAGTTAGCCTCTCTGAATGATGTTAAAAAGTAGAAAACTGTGAGCTACATTGTCAATATCACATGCCGGAAGTAAAACAATGTACTTTCTTTTTTACATCAGAAGCGTGGGAAAATGGGATGAAGCAATGAAAACAAAACGCTATCTACGTAGTAAATACACTGTCATGCCGCCTGGCGATTACATGAAGAAATTCTTTCACAGTGAGTTGTACATATTAAAGGGCGACGGTAACAGATGGTCTAATTGCAAAAAATGAATTTTTTTTTGAAAAAATATGCAAAACTTTTTTTGTGTTGACCACCTCGGGATGGTTAATAATATGCGATTCAGACAGAGAATGAGCCGAAATTACAAGACAGATAGCTGAATTTAGGGAGAATCCAAGCCTAAATTCAACCCCATCACTGATGGGGTTAGAATTATTTTTAAATTGTTGCGCATGCGCATACAGCGCGGACCATGATTCAAACGAGATTCATACTTAAATTTCAATATGACGTCATCATGTATGTTGTGACGTCATTTAAGAAAGTCGCATGTCCTACTGTTTTGACCTACTTTCGACATCGCTTCATAAATTTGGTATCAAATTGCGAAAAAAATGAGTCGTTGCTTCAATAGTCTCTCGTTATCATTTAATCAGGTCATATAAAGCTTAAAAAGTGTACATTTCGTTTGTATTTGACAATTTTTAGGTACAAATCTGGGAAATAGTAGCTTTAAACTGCTTACTCGACCGTTTAGACAGCCAATCTATCTTTCGAATTAAATAAAAAGTAAGTGTTGACAGTAATGTTAATCGGCGGTTGATTTACCGTATGTTAAAAGATGGAGTCAAGTCTGAGCCACATTTGATTTTGTTGACCCACTTTTTATACGCCGCCGGAGGCGGACATATATTGGCGTCATCTTCTCCGTCTGTCCGTCCGTCCGTCCATCCGTCCATCCGTCCGTCCATACGTACGTCCACTTTTCTTGTCAACGCAACTCCTCCTAAGTTTCTGGCTGGATCTTCTTGAAACTTGGTCAATGTTATCACCTCAATTGGTAGATGTGCATGAAGGAAGGATTTTATGGTTCGTTGATTTTTGCCTGAGTTATGCCCCTTAAAAACTTAGTCTCTGGGGCTTATTGAAATTGCAGCCTTGTCAACGCAACTCCTCCTAAGTTTCTGGCTGGATCTTCTTGAAACTTGGTCAATGTTATCACCTCAATTGGTAGATGTGCATGAAGGAAGGATTTTATGGTTCGTCGATTTTTGCCTGAGTTACGCCCCTTAAAAACTTAGTCTCTGGGGCTTATTGAAATTGCAGGCTTGTCAACACAACTCCTCCTAAGTTTCTGACTGGATCTTAATGAAACTTGGTCAATGTTATCACCTCAATTGGTAGATGTGCATGAAGGAAGGATTTTATGGTTCATTGATTTTTGCCTGAGTTATGCCCCTTAAAAACTTAGTCTCTGGGGCTTATTGAAATTGCAGCCTTGTCAACACAACTCCTCCTAAGTTTCTGGCTGGATCTTAATGAAACTTGGTGGATGTTATCACCTCAATTGGTAGATGTGCATGAAGGAAGGATTTCATGGTTCATTGATTTTTGCCAGAATTATGCCCCCTTCAATCTTAGTCTCTGGGGCTTAATGATATTTCAGCCTCGTGAATGCAATTCCTTCCAGGTTTTTCACTGGATATTTATAAAAACCTTTTTGTGAACACAATTTTTTAAAGGTTTTTCAGTGAATATTTATAAATCCGTGTCAATGTCATTTTTTTGTCTCAAGTTTTATAAGTGGCGGCGTATATTGTGACGATGGCACTCTTGTTTTTTTATTAAAATTGTTGCCTTACTCGCCTATGGCTTTTGAAGTGGCGATCGCCAGCGCAAGCCCTGTCTGTCACTTATACCAAAGAAACAAAACAAAAATGCTTTTTTTTATTTTGATATAATGTCCGGGACCGACCAAAGATTCCGGTAAGAAACGATATTTCCAAATCGTACCACGATACATATTGTCGGCGAAGGATCGAAATATACCGATAACATCGCACAAAACTATTCATAAGCGTACATCGCAAATTACACATATTTCATTGTTTTATTGGTTTTTACCCCCATTTTCTGCAAGGTGGTCATACCACGTGATAAATGATGTCATAAACTGACGGTGTTATGGTAAATTGTCACCCCGACACACCACGGCTGGAATTTTCAAACGGCTGTAAGTACTTTGTTTTTTATTCAAATTAAACAAGGCCTGGCCTATTCGAAGCGCAATTTTGTAAGCTTAACCCGTATATTTACATCTTGTACCTAAAAGTCACGGTTTTTGCAAAAATCGTGGACAACTGATTGAAAACGACAGAAATAAACCCTGCTACAACGGAAAGCGAAATCAAAATTGATACAAATTAACTATTTATGAGCTGGTTACATGATATTTCTGTACGTTTATAGTATTTTTAGTCTTAAATTATTTTTTTAGATAAATCAGAAGTAGAAAAGCAAATAAAATCTTGCCGGTAGAAGGACAACTATGAGAAAGCTATATCGGGCAGCAGATATTAGGAAGCTACATTGGAAAGCAGAAATTATAAATATTTCACACCGACTCTATTACCATAGTTTTCATGTTTTTTTTTTTTTTTTTTTTTTTTTTTTCCCGAGCCCGATTGCGGTGAGCGAGACATAATTCCTTGTCACTATATAACAGCTAGGTGTACGTGCGTAAGTCAGTCCGTCAGTTCGCCCGTTTTAAGTCCGTGGCTTAACTCCAACATTTATGAATGGATTTTAAGCCAAAATAGCGGAAATTTTGTTCTCTGTCAATGTAGACCTGATGTTTGGAAGAAATATCAGAAAACTACAAGGTCAAGGTAACAGCTCACTGTCAAATGTCAAAATGAAATTCATTTAGAGCATTTTGCGGACTCGATAGCAATTTTCATGGGACAACCATCTAGTTTGTTTGTGTTTTCCCTGGCTTATGAGTATTTAACCAGTCATGCGTAAAAAGACCACAATGGAATTCTATTCCCGGTTAGTCTGTGCAAACTGCACAATATGATACGGGTCGTTACTTTTCACCATTCTCATTTGGTTCCCCTTTGTGTGACTAGTCCCCTACTTGAAATGTAAACATGAAACCACATTTTTAACTTAAAGATCTATAAACTTTGTCTAAGATTCGTGTTCGTTCTTGAACGAAACCTTAGTAGTCCTGTCCATGTGTCTAATTATATGACGACAGTTCCATCGTTACTTTAAACGTTTCTAGGTTATCAAAAAATAAAATAAAATAAAATGAAAAATAAACCGGATTATTCACACACGATTAACATTCAATCTTTGTTTATTTTTCGGGTGATGGTAGGCCTAACTTGTGAAAAAAGATAATAAAGATCGAAAAAAGAAGAACTTAAAGTTGCCTAACTTCTAAAACAATTTGTAATGATGAAAATTGCCAATTACGTGGAATTCCCTGTGAGACACATAAAATGTCATAGATATCAAACGTTCACCATTGAAGCCTGTTACACCTCGTCAACTAAAGCGAATTAGAAGCGGTGGAAAGAAGTCGATGGTGAAACAGACACCAACCAAATACGCTAAAATAGTCATCTACAAAATAAGTAAGAGGAGCCCTACTTAAGGAAGAATTCAACACACCGAAGTTACAAAGACATAATATGTGATAAACAGTTGAATAAAACATTATGGTTCGCAAAAGATACTCATTTGCATTTGTTTTCTGAAATCATTCATAATTATGCTTTCCAATGTAGCTTGGTAGAAATTGCTTGCCGTTGTAGCCGATTCATGACGGCCTTTACTACGATGTCCTCGTACAGTTTTACCAATAGCACGTTCTTATGCAGGTAAATTTAGACTCATTTCAATGTCACTATGAAGTTATCAACATATTATTGATACAAATATGCCATTTTTCTTACAAATTTTGGGTATCTTCCAGATTTTTTACGGTCTTCTACCAGATTTTCTCCGGTTTCACGAAGTTGTCCACGAATATTGCTTAAACCGCACTTTTTTGGAACAAGGTGTAAAAGTGTGTTTATAAATTACAAAATTGTGCTTCGAATAGGACCAGTCCCGCTTATTTTAAACGAAAGATAAAGTAATTACATCCGTTTGAAGTGTTGATGTGGGGTGACAATTTACATTAACACCGTCGGTTTATGACGTCATTAATCACGTGGTATGACCACCTTGTTCTGTCCCATACCCCGATTTTTCCATGACAGTGCGTGCAAAACCCCTAAATAAAAATCCGAGTGGAAACACTGAGAGGGAAAAATTTAAGGGGGAATGCTCCAGTTTTTCGGAACACTCGGTCATTACTGTAGTAAATTAAATGTTTCGTACCATTATGTTTCGCTACCATATTTTCACTAATATACAGTGCTCTCAATAAGCGGACGTCGACGTATATTACGTCCGATTTTCGCGAAAAAACGTCCGGAATTTTGAAGTTGGACGTCTCGCAGACGTCCCAAAAAATGTGCTGACTTCCAAGAATTTAAACTCGGACGTCTGTAAAAAAAATTGTAAAGGGTAAAAATCGATAATCACCCAGTTAAAGCACACGATAAGCGTGTCGAGAAAATTGCCGCGAGGCGTTTATGGTCCCTAGAAGTGACAAATACACAAGGCATATACCGGTGTAATCAGTCCAGTGTGTATCCAATTATGTATGCTTAGCGTAATCGTTAAATTGCTTTGACAGTTATGAATTCGGTAAGTAATCAACCGTCTTTAAATATACTATAGGTGCATCACATTAACTGGCAACTTTGATTAATTAGGCATGCAATCAAAGATCGAGGAATATTGTTATTTTCCAAACATTTGTGATTAAAGGAGACGAAATTAAAACGAGTAACTGCAATTAATTCATTCTAAACTTTCTAAGCCCCATGATTTATGGTATCGACGCTCATTGGAAAGAATCATGCAGTGCATTTTGATTTTGGCTAGATCGTTTCTTTTCTAATTCATCCTACGATGTCGCTGTCATAACGGAAACATCCGTCTGTTTCAAAACCATGTAGACAAAAAAAAAAAAAGAAATAAAAAAAAAAAAAAAAACCGCACAAATCGCCTGAGAAAACAAAATCTGAAAATCGGTATCACAAGTCAGTACAAGAAAGATGGTTTGCCATGTTTTCGTGGCTTGAAACTAATGAATCCAAAAACAGACTTCTTTACACAATGTCAATTTGCCGTGAAGCTATATAATTTTATCAAACAAATTCGCCACAGAGGGCGCCAATATGTTTATTTTGAATTTCATAAACTTTTTATTTGACTTCAACAAAACTAGTTCCGAAAATATTGAAGGAAAGCACTGAAAGCAGATCTTTATATTTTCTCATTCACCAATATTTTTACTAGTCGCAAATTTCTAAACAAATCATCGGCTACGTTATATATACAAATTCTCATTCATTATGTTAATTTATGCAGATTCTTTGTTTGTCAGTAGAACCTAAGTCCATGTCAAAAATCGTATTTAAATCAAATAAAGAAATGTGCATTATTTACCCTCAAAGTGTTTTATATCCATTGCAGGGTTCGCACAGTCTTGAAAAGTGCTTAAATTTAGGCCTGATTCTTGAAAAGTGCTTAAAAACGAAAAACAGTGCTTAAAAGTGCTTGATTTTGATCCCTCTCTTAAAAAGTCCTTAAAAAGTGCTTGAATTTGTCATAAACGTGCTTAAAAATTATTGAATTACCAAATTCATGGTAAAAAGTAGAAGATTTAAACATCCGCAAGAATTAAGTATCGGGAAAATATAAACGGTGGAACATAGCAGTCGGGGTACGAATCGACCAGTATGAATTATTTCGGGTACGAATCGCACGCTAGTACCTTCGGAGTAGTGTCCCTTTGTTGAGGTCGGGAAATATGGCGTCTGGTAAATGTATTTTCAATAAACAGTGGGCTTTAGAATATCCCTGGGTCGTGGATTGCAACGAAAAACGTAAGGCAAGATGAAATACATGTGCTAAATTAATTGACCTAGGGGAATATGGGAGAAGATGGCCTAAAATCACATGCAAAGAGTGGAAAACATTTACTGAACTTGAAGTCTGTAGGCAACAGTGGTTTGACAGTTGAAAATTTTATTTTGTTGAAAAAAAGTAGATGTGCGATCTTGAACAAGCCTTCGCCAGAGACTGTAATTCCTCTTCCCACTCCACCTACTGCTACACAAACAACAAACAACAGAATGCTTTTGTGAACAATAACAGTATTCTGAAATGTGAAATTCTTTGGTGTCTACAAAGTATTTTTACACACTGGTTTACGAAGAAACATGCTTGAAAAATGAAATTTAGTGCTTAAAAAGTGCTTAAAAAGTGCTTGAATTTTGGCATTGGCTGTCTGTATGAACCCTGCATTGACAAAGAAAGTCACTCAATAATTTTGTCCTGTTTCATCTACAGTGTCAGAAATAAACACGAATTCTAAAACAAAATGGTTGTTCAATTAACTCCAACCTTAAACTATCCACGAGATTTAAAAACTGTAATATGATTAATCAGCTGTTGATCTATTTTTAGTACATAAATTTGACTGGGATTTTGTTCTACATTCCAGACAGCCTGTGTGACGTCATGCCACGTCATACACTTTTTAGGTCAGATTCTCGCCAGTTCATAACAAAGAAACCCTTTCCTCAATTAGGTATTCAGTGAATATGCACCAATCTACGTATATCATCATTTCATATGGTTATCTTAACCCATTACCAAACAACAGAATTTTAGGGTGGTCCAAATTGAAAGATCCTGCAGATAAATGAAATTTTCAATTTTTGGTTCTTTTTGGATGAAAAACTTAGTGGAAAATCAAGAAATTGCTTGTCACAAGCAATTTCTTCATTTTCCACCATGTTTTCCATGGTCATTATTTTGTGGGGAGTCAAAAAGAGTCATTGTGTGGTGATGGGTTAAGGTCATATCTTGCAGATATTATGAAGTAACTTTATAAAAGGGTTAAAATCAGACTGCGAAGATGACAAATTAAGACTGGTCAAGCTTGAACTGGATTGCCACAAGGAGAAGAGTTGCAACTTGGAGCAAACAATATAAGTCATATTGAAAAAAGGAAGAGATATGTTTGTATTTAACTATTTCTTCTTTTCCTTCATTATTTCATAAAACTTCGAAATCGCGAAAACGCGCTGAAAAATTCCTGATTTTCTGGAAAAAATCCTGAAATTTGGACATGGAAGTCCAAGACTTCCTGAAATTGGTCCTTATTGAGAGCACTGAATATAACACATCATTACAACTTACCTTTTTCGACCGTAAAAGTGTATTTATTATGCGAAACTGATTTCCTCAAGATGAAAATCGATTATATAGAGCAAGACTGTCGTAAGTGTGTATGCAGTTACCACTGTTTTGCGTCATTTTATCAATGTGTAGCTGATAAAAATTCCTGTAACTCACTAAAAAGTGCGCTGACCTATACATTTTCTTATTAGCTCACCTGAGCACGAAGTGCTCAAGGTGAGCTATTGTGGTCACTTTTTGTCCGTCGTCCGTCTGTCTGTCTGTCTGTCTGTCCGTCCGTCCGTCCGTCCACAATTTCGTGTTTACACTCTAGCATCTTCAAATATAAGCCAATCTTAACCAAACTTGGTCAAAACATGTATGGCCATAAGATCTCGGATGAGTTCGATTATGGGTCAGATCGAACCAGAAAGTCAGGAGTTATCTGCCCTTGAATGCGAAAAATACTTAGTTTTGACATTGTTTACACTCTAGCATCTACAATTATTGATCAATCAAGACAAATCTTGGACATAACATTGCAGACCATAAGATCTCGGATGAGTTCGATTTTCAGTCTGATCTGACCAGAAAGACAAGAGTTATGTGCCCTTGAATTTGACAAAATTGCCATTTTCGGCTGTTTTTGACCTTGTTTACTCTCTAGAATCTACAATTATTCATCAATCAAGACAAAACTTTGACACAATGTTTGGGACCATGAGATCTCGGATGAGTATGATTTTCAGTCTGATCTGATCAGAAAGTCGAGAGTTACTTGCCCTTGAATTTGACAAAATTGTCATTTTTTGGCTGTTTTCGACGATGTTTACACTCTAGAATCTACAATTATTGATCAATCAATCCAAAACTTGGACACAATATTGGGGATCATAAGATCTGGGATGAGTTTGATTTTCAGTCGTATCTGATCAGAAAGATGAGAGTTATGAGCCTTTGAATTTGACAAAATTGCCGTTTTTGACTGTTTTTGACCTTATTTACACTCTAGAATCTACAATTTTTGACCAATCAAGACAAATTTTGGACACAAGGTTGGAGACCATAAGATCTCATATGAGTTTGATTTTCAGTCTGATCTGACCAGAAAGGTGAGAGTTATGTGCCCTTGAATTTGATAAAATTGCCGATTTCGGCTGTTTTTGACATTGTTTACACTCTATAATCTACTATTATTTATCAATTAAGACAAAACTTGAACACAATGTTTGAGACCATAAGATCTTGGATAAGTTTGATTTTCAGTCCAATCTGATAAAAAAATGGAGAGTTATGTGCCCTTGAATTTGATAAAATTGCCGATTTTTGCTGTTTTTGACATTGTTTACACTCTATAATCTACTATTATTTATCAATTAAGACAAATCTTGGACACAATGTTGGATATCATAAGATCTCGGATGAGTTTGATTTTCAGCCTGATCTGACTAGAAAGTCGAGAGTTATGTGCCCTTGAATTTGACAAAATTGCTGTTTTCGGCTGTTTTCGACCTTGTTTATACTCCAGAATCTACAATTATTTATCAAACAAGACAAATCTTGGACACAATGTTGGGCATGATGAAATCTTGGATGAGTTCGATTTTTACAATGTAATTGACCATAAGTTCGTTTTCAGTCTTAAAGTCATAAATATTTTTTGAAATGAAGAAAAGTGTTGCTTATATCATTTTGGTTCAGGTGAGCGATATAGGACCATCATGGTCCTCTTGTTGAATTATTACCAGGACATGTCGCTTAATACAATGAGGGAGTTTTATCAAATTCTATTATGTAGAACTTGAAATATTTCCAAAAATTTGCAAATTTTGACATAAAACAATCCAGCTTCGTTGATCAAACCGAACACGTTAGCATGCTGTTTTATACATTTACGCGTTTATAATAGCACATATTTTGGGTTTTCTGTTCTTATTAAATGTAAGATGCAGGGATCAAATTTCGCACTCGCTAACTCGCAAAACGCGAGTGAATTTTCCGGAATGCGAGTTGAGAAAATCAGCACTTGCTTTTTCCTGCGAGTCTGATTTTCTGGCTGACCTATGTTGGGTGAAAATGAAAGTACAAAAGATCTAAAACGAAAACAGAAAATTCAAAAACAAATAACGGAAGTTAGCCTGTCTCCGAAAGCCAATTTATTTTTTGTTCTAGAAATAGGGTTTGAATTGTGAATGAAAGTCGAGGCTTCGCGTCTCGCCGCCGTCGTTTGAAGCTTTAGTAGGCCTATCTGCGAAGCGATTCATAAAATCCTCAAATATTGGTCCTATTTATTGAAACCACTTCTTGGGGCTGGTATACTAAATGAGACAAAATTAATTTAACAGAATATTCATAGCATACATGTTAAAAGCACTCAGCGTCAAGATGTTGTTCTCATCATTTCGAAGGGGGTTTGTTTTTGTCTCCATTTCATACCACTAGGTTGACCTAATAAAAATCGCATTTTTTTGGATCCGAGACTCTCGCTATATACGAGAAGTTACATCATGTTGTCTCATGTACGACCAATCAAAATCGAGCATGGTTTATTGCGTCATCCTTTTTTCGCGCTCTTGCCTGACATGCGGGCTTTTTGTAAACAAACTGTAGTAAACATAACCAAATATGGACATAATTCACCGCGTGAATAAAGTCACACAATATTATAATTGGCTATGTTAAAAATGACGTAGATTCTGACTATAGAGTGCTTTCAAGCGCTCACAAGATCGATAGTGAAACTGACCTTGATATCACGTGACGTAAATAAACCTATTCAAGCAGACGCTTTACGGCCTACTAAGGCCTAAAAAAAAAACATCTGTGTTTCGGGTTTCCCGACCCTACCTAGAAAATACCGCCGACCCTAAAGTTTTTTTCGCCAGTCTCCAAGAAAAAAATCGGGATGTCCTTTTTGCGAACTGGAAGGGAAATTCCATGCGCTAAAAATAGAATTCTGTACTTGGTTGTAATCGTGACCCTGCCGGAAAATTACGAGAAATCGCGACTGCAATTCGTTCATGGGAGATCAATAACTCTTAACTTTAGGCTCGCCAACCGTTAGATACGAGATTTTTATCTCTGACTAACAAATTCCTTTGTTCGTATTACTCCGCGACCGGAAACCATTAATTGGATTACTCGGCGTTATTCCTTCATTGTGTACAGCGGTTGACCTTGACCTCACAATACTTTCAACTCAGTAAGTTTTTGAGACACATGTCGAATATTTATCGAAACTTTATCAGAAAATTGAAACAATCGGATGCTTATGATGTTGTGAAAAAACCAATTTGATTTAATTCTGCTTGTGAACTGAAATGACCGTGACAACCGATGAAATGGAAGAATCTCCGCGGAGCATTTTTTCAAAACGAAAGTAGATAGACTTCACTCTCCGAGTCAGTAAAAACGGCGAGCGATTTAAAAAATATATAAATAAAATCGAAGACCAAAAGCAAAGTTAGGGTTGATCTATATGAAAAATGTTGCTGACATGATTTTCTCAGATGCGTATTGGCTATATCATGGCTAGAAATTGTCTGTAAGCAAGGATACAAGGCAGGACCATTTTGATTGTCTTGAGCCAAGACACACTTTTTTTTACAATTTTGTGATTATACTGATATCAGATAAGCTAATTATTGTCTCCTACTGTGTTAACTAAAACCTATCTTTATGGGTGAATCTCAACATATTTCAGTTTTCACAATCAAAGTGTCAACATAAATGTCAAAACTTACTCACTTACCACTTCTATTATAACATCTTCCAAGTTAAGGAAGGGGAAAATGGAATAACTTTGTTAAATATTCCGCATTTTTTTATAGCATTATACAATAGTCGTCGAACTTAGAGTTGGGCATGAATTATACGCTTTCTACCAACATCCTTTGTCTTCAGTCAAAATTGTGTAAAACACTTTGTAAGATAAAGTTGGGAACTCACTGTCTTGGGCTTGGACTCATTGTTTCAAACCTACATGTATTTCAGATTTCAAAATGAAACACTCTATTTCCATTTTCTTTTTTGTTTCTTTTTAATCCTCAAGTATAACTACAAACTGAAGTGAACAAGTACAGTGTAACTACCAACTGAAGAGAACAAACATTGCATTGATTTATTACATGTTGTTTTAATGCAAATGCATTCATTACAATAAAGATCTACACCCCTCCCCCGCAAAAAAAAAAAAAAAAAAAAAAAAAAAAAAATGCCTACCTACCCTACCTAGAATTTTTCAGAGTGAAACCCTAAACACAGATATTTTTTTTTTAGGCCTAAGACTGAGGTAATGCACATTAAAGTAGGAAAACATGACTGCAAGTAAACGCTGATTTTCGCCGAATAATGCAAGAATCAGCGAGTGTCAGTCATTGACAACTATTTCTGAGTTAAGTATTACGATCATAGAATGAATTGCTATGTAACTTTGACTTGTAATTTGGTCATTAGACATAAAAATTGGCGATCAAGATCGGACAACAAAATGACAATAAAACTAGGTCACTGCAAAGCATTTTTATTAAGAACATCAAAAACAGGTCTTGTTTTAGCGAGGATTAAACTAATATTGACATGGAATACATGAATAGTCAAATTTGTATGTTTCTGCACATTTTAAGCAAAATCACAAGATTTTCTCCAAAACTGCATTTAGCAAGTTGACTTTGCATTTTAGCAAGTTGTAAAAATAAGCACTCGCTAAAATTAGCAAGTGGCAAAAAATTTGAAATTTGATCCCTGAGATGTTACTTTGAATCCATGTTTGGGACTAAACGATGAGTATACAGCATTTTATTAGCATTTTAGTGACCTTGGACAGGTGCAAGAAATTGTGCATTTTTACGATGTAGGGGTATGTGATACGAATGCCTATAAAATTCAAACAAGATCGCTGACCCTCCATTTTTATTTTGTTTTTCAATTGGTAATAACATGTAATTTCAACATACAAAATATAAATAAATTCTATTATTGGGAAAAAATTTAGGAAACTGGAGCATTCCCCCTTAACCCTTTCCCAAACGACAAAATTTTAGGATTGTCCACTTCAAAAACTGCCACAAATGACAAGATGGAAGTTATTAAAGATAGAATTTGTGTAAAATGTGGCATAGAAAATATTGAGACAAAAGGAGAAACTGCTGGTTATCAGCAGTTTCTTCTTTTGTTTCAATGTTTTCACGAGCCTTTTATATTAGGAACGTCAAAACCAGGTCTTGTTTGGGAAAGGGTTAATGACTACAGTTGTTTTAGGCAGTAGTGCAGTGTTGAATCTAGAGGGGGCCATGGCCAAAATGGCCCCCTAAAATCTCAAATGACCCCACTGAGAATGAAGCATGGGTCAAATTAGCTGTGTATTTGTATTGGATGACCCCCTTGACTAAGAGCTGTGGGCCCATTGGGCCCCCTAGAACACATAGCTAGATTCAACACTGAGTAGTGTATTTTGGAATATAGCGGATAGGCCGCTAGTTTATCAAAGTTTAAAGTTTTTAACGGTATATTTCAGCAAAATCAGGTTTACTATGTCGAACTAGATGTCATATATTTGTTAATCGGACCTAAATTAGTTTCATTTAAATTTGTGGTTGTACTTTCATTTCGCGATACCCAAACAGAGGCCTGCAATCAAAAGCTGAAGTTTTCACGCTAAGAGGATTCAAGTAAAAGCAGACACTAAGATGTAAAAAATTCAAGTATTTTAATGTTAAGTCATCATGTTTTTCGTGTCAATGGTCAAACGGTCTTCTACATGACAGTCAGTGTATTGTAACTTTTGGAAAATGAATGCATGCATGAAGTTGAAAATACTCTAATTATAAATGTTATTTTTTCTATTTACAAAATCAATGAGGGTTTGGTTTGGACCCTTTCCCAAACAAGGCCGGGTTTTGACGTCCCTATTAAAAAAGGCTTAGAAAACATTGAGACAAAAGAAGAAACTGTTGATAACCTGTTACCAGCAGTTTCTCCTTTGGCCTCAATAATAATAATCATGTAATTACATTTTCTGTGCTTTTTTCCACACTAATCCAATCTTTATTTATCTAACTTTTGTTGTATGCATCAGCTTTAAAATTAGGCTACCCTAAAATTTTGTCATAGTCTCTCTCTCCAAGAGGACATTGACTGACTTGTCGAGTGGAAAAGAGCATGGCTAATTAAATTTAATGCCTCCGAATGTCATTCATTTAGAGTTTCACCACACCAATCCAGATCTCAGTTTATTCATAACTATACCCTTCACAATCAAGTTCTTGCAAAAGTTTCCTCTGCTAAATACTTAGGTCTCGCCATAACTGATAATCTGTCATGGGACCCCACATTATACAAGAAATAACCAACAAGGCAAATAAGACTCAGTTTCCTTAGGAGGAACTTATCCTTTGTCCCCAAGAAGCTCAAAGGAAACTGATAACAAAACACTTGTAAGGTCCCAATTAGAGTATGCTAGCCATTATTCGTCTTCAGACATTAGTAGGGTGGAAAATACTCAGAGGACAGTGCCAGCTCGATCGGTGGTGTTGTAGGCGGTGGAAAAATCGCAGTCGCCTAGATGGAATGCGGGAGAAACTTTCATGGTCCAACCTCCAGCAAAGAAGAGACACTTTTTTTCCCCAATTCTCTGGTGAAAATTCCCAATGAGGACCCAGAATGCCCCATGTCAAGACCTTGTCTTCATTTACAATCATTTTGAAGACAGTTTTAGAGTAGATTCTTAGACAAGAGTATGTACAAATGCATTTTACATCACTACAGTCTAATTTTCAGCAGGGACTGAGTGACAGTATGAATACAAACTTGTTTTAGTTTTTCCCAATTAAGGTAAACATGTCACTATTTTTCCCAATTTCACTGGCCCCTGGCCCCAAACAAAAATTGGTAGCAATACCCCTGACGCCCGTCTTCGACGGGACGTATTATGGGATCACCCGTGGCGTCCGGGTGTTTTGGCGATATCCACTTTTTTGTCTGGAGCATAACTCTGTTACCTTATATCCAATTTACTTTAAACTTGGCAGTTATGTTTAGCGATATCAAAGGATGGAATCAGAGGAGACAACCACCCTTGTTCACTTTCATGACAAAATGTTGAATCTACCTTTCATTTTTAACTTCTATCCTATTTTGACAAGTGGAATTAAGAGTTTCAATAGCCTGCTTTAGTGTGGATATGAGCGCATTTGAGTATCTAATAGCGCATTTGTGCGCATCAACTTGAAACATGAAATCAAGTGACAGAATAGGTAATAGGCAAACTTCAAACTTCAATAACTTCCTTATTTCTCAATTAATTTAGATGAAATAAACAGTAAAAGTCTTCGTAGACCTTACAGATAGCAACCAAACCAGATAATCTGATTGATTATACAAAATTAATTTTCCTTTGATATCGCTATTATATTCTTGTCATCATTAAGGAATGCAGTGCACAAGAACCATAACTCTGCCTAGCCTATTTTTTGAGTTTTTATTGCCCTTTGTAGTTTTTAGCTTCACTGGCCGAAGGCCAGCGGGCTATTGTCATGGCGTTGTGTCCGTCGTGCGTCCGTGCGTGCGTCCGTCCATTAACTTTTTCTTTAAACATCTTCTCCTCTTATACCAGTGGGCCAATTTTGACCAAACTTGGCAGGAATGTTCCTTGGCTGACCCTTTTCAAAACTTGTTCGCAAATTTTTGATTTGTCAAAAAATGTGGGCGTAGCTCCACTGGCCGAAGGCCAGCGGGCTATTGTCATGGCGTTGTGTCCGTCGTGCGTCCGTGCGTGCGTCCGTCCGTTAACTTTTTCTTTAAACATCTTCTCCTCTTATACCAGTGGGCCAATTTTGACCAAACTTGGCAGGAATGTTCCTTGGCTGACCCTTTTCAAAACTTGTTCGCTAATTTTTGATTTGTCAAAAATGTGGGCGTGGCAGGGAGAAAGGGCAGTGTCTGATCCAGGATTTGAAAAACATGGGGGAAATTCCCCCATTAGTTTTGAAAACATGGGGGATCTGTGAAAACTATGGGGGACTTCAAGTTGTACCTTAACCAAACAACAGAACAATTGACTGGTCCGTACTGAAAGAACTTTTAGAAGTAGACATATTTCAAAAGTTCAGTTTATTCTAACAATAATAAATTATGTCAATTAAGAATCATTGTGAGAAAAGAAAACATTAAAGCAATCTTTTTATCACAATGTTTCCATCAATTTTGATTCAAGGTAGTTGTAAAAGTTGGGATTGAAAATCATGTGTCAGTGTGAAAGAGTTAAAACCATAAAGTAAGAGCAAAAATTCTGGAACTGAATCTTTAATAAACTGATGACACCTTTATACATGTATGTTTAACTTTAACTCAACTGCATAAGATAGAGTATGCTGGTTTACATAGACATCTTTTGAAAAATTCGCCTCTGTTTTCTTGTTTTGAATTCCTGGAGAGCACTTGCAGGATCAAAATCTTTTAAAGGTGGCCCTTCAATGTTGATAGTCATCAACCTTGTCAGTGAAGTTTCAGCCAATCTATTTCTATGAGCAGTCTTAATGTTGTTCTGTACAGAGAATCCTCTCTCACAGATTGCAGTCTGTACTGGGATTGAAAGGGCCACTTTTGAAAGTTTGATCAAGTTTGGAAACATATCTGAGTGATAGTCATGAACAATTTTCCATAAGGTAGCCATTTTATCTCTTGGATACTTTTGTTGAATAATGAGACTTTTGAGAAGGTCATACTCAGACTTTGTACTCTGTATGTCAACAAGTGGACCATTTTCTTTCATATTTTCATCTGATTTTGCATGACCATAGAACTCTAGAAGAGAATCTAGCTTTTCAATCCCATAGTTTCCCAACTGAGAACTGGGAATAAAAGATAGATCTCTCAATGCCAAACAATCCATTGCAGAAATAATAGTCATACTATCTTTTGGAAATCTTGTCTTTAAATTATCAATGAGATTGTCAATGAACTTAGTGATAGTGACGCTAGGAACCTGCTCCTGCTGTGCAATGTTTTCAAGCTTATGACCCAACAAGGATTTACCTTTACCATCAGCAAGGAGCCTTTTGAATTCAGTGGTATAATGCCCATCATTTTCTTTAAAGTATTCTAATTTAGAAATTGCACCATCAACAGCTGGTTGTATTATTGCTATATCAAGGGTGTCTTTTTGAAATACAAGATTGAGTGTAGTTACAATGGGAATGATATCCATCAGCATCCAAGTTATTGCTGCAAATTTGTATTGGACAATAGACTTTTTTAGACCTGTAGCCTTTGGATCTTTTGACAACTCTGTGGTATCAAAATAAGTCACAAGTGCATCCCATGATTTGTAAATACCTTCAAGTGTATTATAAAAAGAAAACCACCTGATATCATGCATCTCTCTTACTTTTATTTGGGGCTGCTGCAGAACCTCTTGAAGATTTGACAATCTACTACTCCTAACTGAAGATGACTTGAAATAATAGTACAAATTGGTTAAGACAGTTTTATATTGCTTCAAATGATCAAGTTTAGAGGCTGCCTGACTTGTACACAGAGCAAGTCTGTGTGCAACACAATGAATATTTAAAAGATAAGGCGATTTCCTTCTAAGTTGAGCTGCTACCCCATTGTGAACACCGGTCATGACACTGGCACCATCTGATCCAAGACAGAGTATTTTTTCCACTGGAACACCTCTCTCAACCATAACTTTCACCAAAACATCTGTAATGCTAGTGGCATCCTTTTCTGAAATACTGAAATTACCAAGAAAATGGGTTTTTACATCAAAATTTTTATCAACAAATTTGGCATAAACAATTAGTTTGCCACTGACAGAAATATCTGTGCTCTCATCAGTAAGAATTGAAACACAAATTGCATCCTTTAAATTCTGAACAATGTCATTCATGATGGTGTCAGATATTGCCTGCTGTAGTTCTTCTGCAATAATATGTGACCTATAAGACGCATTCTGGGCTACATTCAGGTTTTTCACTGTTTGGCAGTCTAATTTGTCAAGAAGATCCAACAGAGATGGGTATTTTTCAGTTGCTATGTTCTCCTTAGCAAGCCAATATACAGTATTTATAGCCGAGCTAATAGCTTGCTCTTGTTTTCCAAATATTTGGCTGACAGCTTTCTCCATCCCCTTGCATTGGGTTTTAGCAATAACAGACAGTTTGTGGTCTTTGGACTCAACATGTCTTTGCAATGTAGATGTTCTAAAGTTATTTGTTCCAGTTGTAAAAGTGTTTGACATCTTATTGTCAATGCAATAAGTGCACTTCATTAGCCCCAGCCCCTCTTCGAATTTCAGCCAGGGCCATTCTACTAGCCATTTTCTCTGGAAGTTTGCAGGCTTTGCCTTTTTTTCGTGTGATAGATCTACTGAGTCTGAATTCACAGTGGCGTCGTCACTTTGGGAAGTTTGAGACGCCGATTCTATCGCCGTTTCAGTTCCAGAATTTTCGTCATCCACATTACGGCGGAAAAAATCGGTAATTCGCCGTTTTTTTGACTGATCCATTTTGTTTTCATCGACGAGGATGCAGACGATCCGATCACTATGACATCAACGTAAAAATAGAATTTTCCTATGAACGAAAACGAGTTTTAAAATTTTCTATGTAAGTAGATCTAGATCTAATTCACATTTAAAAAACTATATTTATATTTTAAAAGTGAATATTTTTTCTATTGACAATGTTTTCCTCGCACAATCATTGAGAATATAATTTATGCATGTAATCAAATGTTCGTTTAAAAAAAATTCGTAAAATCATCGGTCGAGTTCAACTGCGATAAATGTAGAGCTACGATAGTAGGAATAACTGTAGTAAAATAGGCACGGTCTTCGGTCTTAGTTGCGATCGAAGTCAACCAAAGTAAACAATAAGGGAAATCACTCTTATGATACGGCTCAAAAAAATGGTAAACAGACGCGACTTTCTGGCCTAAGGCTAGATTTATTTGATATACCTTTTTGTTTTTTGCGCGCGACCATCCCGCGGTGGATAAAAAAACATGCGTGATCTTTCAAAAATGCCGGGGATTCCCGCAATCGCGCGTCCTAGATCAGACACTGAAAGGGAGTATCAGACTTAGAGTAATCATAAGAAAATTCTTTAAAAATCAACCATTGGGCCATGTTGAACCAAACCTGGCAGGAATGTGCCTTGAGTCATCCTTTTCAAAATTTGTTCACAAATTTTTACATTTGTCAAAGAATGTGGCCGTAGCAGGGAGAAAGGGGCTTATAAGACTTGAAGAAATCATAAGAAAATTCTTTAAAAATCAGCCATTGGGCCAATTTGAACCAAACCTGGTAGGAATGTGCCTTGAGTCATTCCTTTCAAAATTTGTTCACAAATTTTTACATTTGTCAAAAAATGTGGCCGTGGCGGGGAGAAAGGGGCTTATCAGACTTAAAGAAATCATAAGAAAATTCTTTAAAAATCAACCATTGGACCAATTGGAGCCAAACCTTGCAGGAATGTGCCTTGAGTCATTTTTTTCAAAATTTGTTCACAAATTTTTACATTTGTCAAAAATTATGGCCTTGGCAGGGAGAAAGGGGCTTATCAGACTTAAAGAAATCATAAGAAAATTCTTTAAAAATCAACCATTGGGCCATGTTGAACTAAACCTGGCAGGAATGTTCTTTGAGTCTCTCTTTTCAAAATTTATTCACAATTTTTGACATTTGTCAAAAAATGTGGCCGTGGCAGGGAGGAAGGGGCTTATCAGACTTAAAGAAATCATAAGAAAATTCTTAAAAAATCAACCAGTGTGCCCAATTGAACCAAACTTTGCAGGAATGTGCCTTTAGTCGTTCTTTTTTAAAATTTGTTAAATTTTTATATTTGTCAAAAAAATGTGGCCGTGGCAGGGAGAAAGGGGCTTATCAGACTTAGTGAAATCATAAGAAAATTCTTTAAAAATCAACCAAAAGGCCAATTTGAACCAGACTTTGCAAGAATGTTCTTTGAGTCTCTCTTCAAAATTTATTCACAAATATCAAGATTTGGCTGCCGCTGTGTAAGGCTTACAAGAAATCATGGCATAATTCTTCCACTTTAACCAGTGGAGCGATTCAGGCCCTCCTTGGCCTCTTGTTCATAAGCAGTGTAACAGGCGTATCTTGTGACAGTTTGACACCTTGTTATCAGTTGATCTTTCAAAAATTAATCTCGACCAGCAGATTCCTGGCATTTTGCCACCTTCTCTGCTTCAAAACCGAAATTCCAATTGGTCAGGTATTCGCCATAATATTGAAGATTTTTTGAAATTCTTGTATCACATGATTATCCACCATGTTACTATTAACCCATAAGATTTACAAACAGCAAAATTGCACTCTGAGTAACATGATTAACCACAGTGAGTAACATGTATGAATTTATTTCTCTACTTCAGGTCTAAGACCAGATACAAAGTTGCAGTGCGCAAGTCTCGGAGCCGATCTCCACAATTTTGGACAAAGCGGAGTCGGTCACGTTCTAGAAGCCATTCCAGACAGATTCGGAAGCGACTGACGCCGCCAGCGAGTCCACCTTCAACCTCCTCGTCAACCTCGCGATCAAAGGGGGACTACTCCAGCAGTAGCCGTGTGAAATATGCACCAACAAGTCTTGCCTCCGAGTTGAGTAAACACAAAAAAGCAAGAGAGATGAGGGACGCACAAATAGCGGAGAAATTACGGCAGTCTGGGAAGGAATTGTTAGCGGGGCCGGAGTTGAAAAAAGAACACAAAAACAAGAAAGAAAGAACTTCTCTAACTCCGCCTCCTGATAAGAAAAGTGTGGACAAAAGTGTGAAACAAATAGAATATTCTAGGAAAGAGCGATTATTAGATGCTCTGGATTCAAACATAGTTGTCAAAGTTGAAAATATTAAACAAGTGAAAAATGAAACTGTTCCATATGACTCGCCATCAAAACGTGATTATAAAAAATGTGTTGAAGAGGATGAGCAATTATCAAAATTACAATCGCTTGATAGACAGTCGCTTGAGAGGTCTGGTGAATCGTCAGATCGTCGCGAGGAAGGTTTGCGTGTCGCATCTGATCGTCCAGCACAGATGTCTGATATGAAAACAGAGAAGGTTGAAAGTGGTTTTACGAACCCAATGTTACAAGCGTCTGCCACATCCCCGGGTTTAGAGAATGTGAGCGATGTTGAACCTAGTCCTCTACCAGAAAGGTGGGTGTTTAATTCATTTCCAAACAACAAAATAATAGGGATGACTATTGCAGACCAAAATGACTATTGCGATAGTATTGCTATTGACGAAATTGCTATCACGATAGTATTGCTATTGTAGGTTGCTATTGCAATACTATTGCGATACTATTGTTATATGCTTTAAATGCTGTAAATGGATATTTTTTCATTAAAAATCACATTTCCTGAATATTTTACATATATGAATTAATTTGCAGTATCATTAAATAAACAAGAGGACCATGATGGTCCTTATTCGCTCACCTGAACCTAGATAGAAAGTAAAAATGTTGTCAAGTTCAAAAGCACATAAATTAAGATGTGAGATTATGATCCAGCTGAAAACTGCTTTCATAATCTTGAATGATCAATATTTGTGGCTGTTACAGTAAAAACAAAGTGGAACAAAACAACACAGTGAAGAGCACATAACTATGTTCTGATAAAAGTATTCTCATCAACATTATGTCCATTTTTAGCTCACCTGAGCACAAAGTGCTCAAGGTGAGGTATTGTGATCGGTCGTTGTCCGTCGTCCGTCCGTCCGTCCGTCCGTCCGGCTGGCCGTCCGTCCATCCACAATTTCTTTAAAGATCTTCTTCTCCCAAACCAGTAGACCAATTTTCTTGAAACTTGGCAGGAATGATCCTTGGGTGAAGGGCTTTTAAAGTTGTTAAAAGAATTTGATTCCACCAAAGACTCTGGCTGCCGCGGCATGAGAAAAGGGGAAAATAGCCAACTCTTTTAAAAATCTTCTTCTGCCTAACCAGTGGGCCAATATTCTTGAAACTTCACATGAATGATCCTTGAGTGAAGGGCTTTCAAAGTTGTTAAAAGAATTTGATTCCATCAAAGACTCTGGCTGCCGCGGCATGAAGAAAGCGGAAAATAGCCAAATCTTTTAAAAATCTTCTTCTGCCTAACCAGTCAGCCAATATTCTTGAAATTTCACATGAATGATCCTTGAGTGTAGGGCTTTCAAAGTTGTTAAAAAAAATTCATTCCATGAAAGACTCTGGCTGCCGCGGCATGAGAAAAGGGGAAAATAGCCAAATATTTTAAAAAATCTTCTTCTGCCTAATTAGCAAGCCAATATTCTGGAAACTTCACATGAATGATCCTTGGGTGAAGGGCTTTCAAAGTTGTTAAAAGAATTTGATTCCATTAAAGACTCTGGTTGCCGCGGCATGAGAAAAGGGGAAAATAGCCAAATCTTGTAAAAATCTTCTGCCTTACTAGTTGGCCAATATTCTTGAAACTTCCCATGAATGATCCTTTGGTGAAGGGCTTTTGATTCCATCAAAGCCTTTGACTTCCGCGGCATGAGAAAAGGGGAAAATAGCCAAATCTTTTAAAAATCTTCTGGCTTACTACATGTAGTGGGCCAATATTCACATGAATGATCTTTGGGTGAAGGGCTTTCAAAGTTGTTATATGAATTTGATTAATATTAAAGCTATTATGGAAGTGGCATCAGAAAAAAGGTAAAAGAGCAAACACTTTTGAAAAGGCTGAATTTTGTTTCATTCTTTTGAAAAACTAAGGAAAAGGGGCTTTATTGCAAAATTCTTAATTTGCTGCTATACAGGTCAAAATGTTTATTTCAACAAGGCAAGAAATTTCAGGTGAGGCCTAAAAAAAAAATATCTGTGTTTAGGGTTTCACTCTGAAAAATTCTAGGTAGGGTAGGTAGGCATTTTTTTTTTTTTTTTTTTTTTTTTTTTTTTTGCGGGGGAGGGGTGTAGATCTTTATTGTAATGAATGCATTTGCATTAAAACAACATGTAATAAATCAATGCAATGTTTGTTCTCTTCAGTTGGTAGTTACACTGTACTTGTTCACTTCAGTTTGTAGTTATACTTGAGGATTAAAAAGAAACAAAAAAGAAAATGGAAATAGAGTGTTTCATTTTGAAATCTGAAATACATGTAGGTTTGAAACAATGAGTCCAAGCCCAAGACAGTGAGTTCCCAACTTTATCTTACAAAGTGTTTTACACAATTTTGACTGAAGACAAAGGATGTTGGTAGAAAGCGTATAATTCATGCCCAACTCTAAGTTCGACGACTATTGTATAATGCTATAAAAAAATGCGGAATATTTAACAAAGTTATTCCATTTTCCCCTTCCTTAACTTGGAAGATGTTATAATAGAAGTGGTAAGTGAGTAAGTTTTGACATTTATGTTGACACTTTGATTGTGAAAACTGAAATATGTTGAGATTCACCCATAAAGATAGGTTTTAGTTAACACAGTAGGAGACAATAATTAGCTTATCTGATATCAGTATAATCACAAAATTGTAAAAAAAAGTGTGTCTTGGCTCAAGACAATCAAAATGGTCCTGCCTTGTATCCTTGCTTACAGACAATTTCTAGCCATGATATAGCCAATACGCATCTGAGAAAATCATGTCAGCAACATTTTTCATATAGATCAACCCTAACTTTGCTTTTGGTCTTCGATTTTATTTATATATTTTTTAAATCGCTCGCCGTTTTTACTGACTCGGAGAGTGAAGTCTATCTACTTTCGTTTTGAAAAAATGCTCCGCGGAGATTCTTCCATTTCATCGGTTGTCACGGTCATTTCAGTTCACAAGCAGAATTAAATCAAATTGGTTTTTTCACAACATCATAAGCATCCGATTGTTTCAATTTTCTGATAAAGTTTCGATAAATATTCGACATGTGTCTCAAAAACTTACTGAGTTGAAAGTATTGTGAGGTCAAGGTCAACCGCTGTACACAATGAAGGAATAACGCCGAGTAATCCAATTAATGGTTTCCGGTCGCGGAGTAATACGAACAAAGGAATTTGTTAGTCAGAGATAAAAATCTCGTATCTAACGGTTGGCGAGCCTAAAGTTAAGAGTTATTGATCTCCCATGAACGAATTGCAGTCGCGATTTCTCGTAATTTTCCGGCAGGGTCACGATTACAACCAAGTACAGAATTCTATTTTTAGCGCATGGAATTTCCCTTCCAGTTCGCAAAAAGGACATCCCGATTTTTTTCTTGGAGACTGGCGAAAAAAACTTTAGGGTCGGCGGTATTTTCTAGGTAGGGTCGGGAAACCCGAAACACAGATGTTTTTTTTTTAGGCCTGAGCGATCTAGGGCCATCATGGCCCTCTTGTTTTTTTGATTGATCAATATATTGTTAGAATGAAAATAAAGTTGAAAACTAATTTTGTGAAATTCAAGGGCCAATAACTCTGTTTTTTTTTCTAGTCAAATCAAGCTGAAAGTTTCACTCATAAAGGATCTTATAGCCACCAACATAGTGGCCAAGTTTTGTTTTGATTAGTCAATAAATGTAGATGCTACAGTGTAAACAAAGTCGAAAACAGCAATTTTGCCAAATTCAAGGGCACATAACTCCAGACTTCCTACTTCAATCACACTGAAAATCGAAGTCATCCAAGATCTTATGGTTACCAACATTGTAGCAAAGTTTTGTCTTGATTGGTCAATATTTGTAGATGCTAGAGTGGTAACAAAGTCAAAACTAGCCATTTTTGACGTTCAAGGGCACATAAATCCAGACTTCCTAGCCGGATCTGACTCAAAATCGAACTCATCCGAGAACTTATGGTCATACATATTTTGACCAAGTTTGGTTAAGATTGGTTAATATTTGTAGATGATAGAGTGGTAACAAAGTCAAAACTAGCCATTTTTGACGTTCAAGGGCACATAACTCTGGACTCCCTGGTCCGATCTGACTCAAAATCGAACTCATCCGAGAACTTATGGTCATACATATTTTGACCAAGTTTGGTTAATATTGGTCAATATTTGTAGATGCTAGAGTGGTAACAAAGTCAAAACTAGCCATTTTTGACGTTCAAGGGCACATAACTCTGGACTTCCTGGTCCGATCTGACTCAAAATCAAACTCATCCGAGAACTTATGGTCATACATGTTTTGACCAAGTTTGGTTAATATTGGTCAATATTTGTGGGTGCTAGAGTGGTAACAACAAAATGTGAACAGACGGACGGACAGACGGACGGACGGACAGACAGACAGACGGACGCCGACGGACAAAAAGCGACCACAATAGCTCACCTTGAGCACTTCGTGCTCAGGTGAGCTAATAATCTGAAGGAAGAGAGTGACATTTCATGATTTGAGTAGCCTGTCATTGATTTCTGATATTCAAGAGACAGATTTTTTGCTAAAATTAGACAATGTCATGTGACAAATTGCTATTTTTAGAACAAATTGCTATTTTTAGAACTATCAAAACTATTGCGATAGTGGAAACAACTATTGCGATACTATTGATATTGCCAGTTGCCTATCACGATAGCACTATTGCAGAGGTCACTATTGCGATATATCGATAGTCCGATGTATCGTTACATCCCTACAAAATAATGGGATATTCTAATTTGAAAGCTTATGCAGACAAAAATGTTAGCTACTAAAGGTAAATTTGTGAATGATAAGGCTAAGTAGCATTTCCTTCTTTTGCCTCAATATTTTCTACATGCAATTTTACGCAAATCTTGTCTTTATCAAAGCTTATTTTGTCAGTTGAAGCAGCTTTCGAATAAAAATTGGACCGCCCTAGGATTAGCTGTTTAGGAAAACCTTACTTTGACATCCTTTGTGTTGCAATGCATAGATCTGTTGTGAATTATTTGAAAGATGATTATGTTTTCTGTTGAGTTTGCAATTTAAGTGAAGGTCTGACTGGAAAGACTGATTTAGAGAGATATGAAATGATTTGAAAAAATATTTTCAAAATAGCTCAGAGCAACAGAAAAGAGGGGTAGAAGCCTTTCTAAATTTATTTCAAATCCAAACCCTATGTTGTGACTACTCATTGGAATCGTCTCAATGAGACAATTTCAATGAATACCCACAACATAGGGTTTGGTGAGAAATGAATGAAATATCACATTTTTGATGGTCATCACCCTCTCCTATCTGTTGCTATGATAGCTCAATTGAATAGGGATCAATTTTATCTAGTAACCAGTGATGTAATTTTGGACAAACAATAGAGTTTCATGGGTGTAAATCTAAAACGTCCCAACTACAGCTTGATCAAAGAGCTCTGAAGTTACGAGATTTTATAAAAAGTTTTAACAACACCGAAGATTTATCAATATGTAACAATAAACCCAGTCTATTTTCAGCACAATATTCATTGCTATTTGTCCATTTCAGTGTTCCTCCCCCGCGTAAGAGAAGTCCCCCTCGTCAACAGAGACTGACAGATCTACCCATGCCACCTGCAATAGACTATCCCAAAGCCAAACCAAGGTGAGTCCATCATTTGGCGCCGGGACCATGGTGCAGTTTGTAGCGCATCTGCCTCTCATTCGAGATGTCGCGGGTTCGATACCTGGCCGCGGCAAATACCCTTTCTGACAAAAAGGTCACCCATTAATGGTTTGATATCGTGAACCTATGTGGAGGAGCAGCTGGAGGCTCAGTTAGGGTGTTGTGGTAGTACATGTACTGGTATGAGATACAACAGGAATCCATGGTTAGGTGCTCAAGCCACCACAATATGACCATAGCGGTTGAAAACCGCGTAACCCCAATAAACCAAACCATCTTCATTCTTGTGGTATCTTCCATTCTGATTATCATTGGAAGTTGAATATTATACCAGAGTTGCGGATAATAGTTTGTGAAAGCATTTCAAAATGCATTATTTTATCTATTATCAAACCCTACATTGTGGGTACTCATTGGTCTCATTCAGACAATTCTAATGAGCACCCACAACATAGGGTTTTGATTTAAATTAACAAATTCAGAATGAGTTCACTCTCTCTTATCTTGTGCTCTGTATATATCTGTATAAGTAGTGGATGAATTAATTATATTCATGGCTGTGGCCAAAGAGTAGTCAGTAGCACATTGGACTCTCATTCAAGAAGTCCTGGGTTAAATCCACTTGCGCCCAATCCTACACTTCTCACATCTATAGTGATAGATTTCTAGCTTTGACTGGGCTAATGGTGTTGACGTAAATAGACTCCAAGTAAGAAGTTTTTTGGGAAGTTTACTTGATCAATAAAATGACTTGACTCAATGTTAAGACTAATATTGATAAGCCCTTTCCCAAACGACAAAATTTTAGAGTAATCCACTTCAAAAGCTGTCACAAATGACAAAATGGATGTTATTAAAGATAGGATTTGTGTAAAATATGGTACAGAAAATATTGAGACAAAAGGAGAAACTCTTCTTTTGTTTCAATATTTTCCCAAACCTTTTCTTTTTGGGACATAAAAACCAGGTCTTGTTTGGGAAAGGGTTAAATCCACTTGCGCCCAATCCTACACTTCTCACATCTATAGTGATAGATGTCTAGTTATACCCCCGCAAACGAAGTTTGGAGGGGGTATACTGGAATCAACCTGTCGGTCCAGTGGTTGGTTGGAAGGTTGGATGGTTGGATGGTTGGATGGTTGGTCTGTCTCCAAAACTTTGTCTGGACAACTCCTCCTACACTTGTGGACCGATTTAGTTCATACTTGGCACAAGTGATCATTGTGACCTGTAGATGTGCAAGACGCAAATTTCATGAAAATCGGACCTATACTTTTTGAGTTATGGCCCCTGATTTGACCCAAAAATGCTTGTCCGGACAACTCCTCCTACAGTTACTGTCCGATATGCTTCATACTTGGCACAGGTGTGCATTAGGACCTGTAGATGTGCAAGACACAAATTTCATGAAAATCCGACCATTACTTTTTGAGTTATGGCCCCTGATTTGACGTAAAAATGCTTGTCCGGACAACTCCTCCTATAGTTACTGTCCGATTTGCTTCATACTTGGCACAGGTGTGCATTAGGACCTGTAGATGTGCAAGATGCAAGACGCAAATTTCACGAAAATCTGACCATTACTTTTTGAGTTATGGCCCCTGATTTCACGTAAAAATGCTTGTCCGGACAACTCCTCCTACAGTTACTGTCCGATTTGCTTCATACTTGGCACAGGTGTGCATTAGGACCTGTAGATGTGCAAGACGCAAATTTCACGAAAATCCGACCATTACTTTTTAGCTCACCTGAGCACAAAGTGCTCAAGGTGAGCTATTGTGATCACTTTTTGTCCGTCGTCCGTCTGTCTGTCTGTCTGTCCGTCCGTCTGTCTGTCTGTCCGTCCGTCCGTCCACAATTTCGTGTTTACACTCTAGCATCTACAAATATAATCCAATCTTGACCAAACTTGGTCAAAACATGTATGGCCATAAGATCTCGGATGAGTTCGATTATGGGTCAGATCGAACCAGAAAGTCAGGAGTTATCTGCCCTTGAATGCCAAAAATACCTAGTTTTGACATTGTTTACACTCTAGCATCTACAATTATTGATCAATCAAGACAAATCTTGGACATAATGTTGCAGATTATAAGATCTCAGATGAGTTTGATTTTCAGTCTGATCTGACCAGAAAGACAAGAGTTATGTGCCCTTGAATTTGACAAAATTGCCGTTTTCGACTGTTTTCGACCTTGTTTATACTCTAGAATCTACAATTATTGATCAATTAAGACAAAACTTGGACACAATGTTGGGGATCATAAGTTTTGGGATGAGTTTGGTTTTCAGTCTGATCTGATAAAAAAAAGTTGAGAGTTATGTGCCCTTGAATTTGACAAAATTGCTGTTTTCGGCTGTTTTCGATCTTGTTTATACTCCAGAATCTACAATTATTTATCAAACAAGACAAATCTTGGACACAATGTTGAGCACCATAAAATCTTGGATGAGCTCGATTTTCACAACGTTATTGACCATAAGTTTGTTTTCAGTCTTAAAGTCATAAATATTTATTGAATTGAACAAAAATGTTGCTCATATCATTTTGGTTCAGGTGAGCGATATAGGACCATCATGGTCCTCTTGTTGAGTTATGGCCCCTGATTTGAAGTAAAAATGCTTGTCCGGACAACTCCTCCTACAGTTACTGTCCGATTTACTTCATACTTGGCACAGGTGTGCATTAGGACCTGTAGATGTGCAAGACGCAAATTTCACGAAAATCTGACCATTACTTTTTATACGCCCGTCGAAGACGGGACGTATTATGGGATCACCCGTGATGTCCGGCGTCCGGCGTCCGGCGTCCGGCGTCCGGGCGTCCGGGCGTCCGGCGGCGTCCACTTCTTTGTCCGGAGCATAACTCTGTCACCTTAAGTCCGATTGACTTCAAACTTGACAGTTATATTCTTCTCATCATTACGGAGTGCAGTGCACAAGAACCATAACTCTACCTGGCTTATTTTTTGAGTTATTGCCCTTTGTTGTTTTTCAAACTTGAATCTTGTCCGGAGTATATCTCTAAAAGTATAATAGCTAGGATCATGAAACTTCATGGGTGTATAGATCTCACAAAGGGGGAGTGCAGTGCATAAGAACCATAACTCTACCTGGCTTATTTTTTGAGTTATTGCCCTTTGTTGTTTTTCATACTTGAATCTTGTCCGGAGTATATCTCTAAAAGTATAATAGCTAGGATCATGAAACTTCATGGGTGTATAGATCTCACCAAGGGGGAGTGCAGTGTACAAGAACCATAACTCTACCTGGCTTATTTTTTGAGTTATTGCCCTTTGTTGTTTTTCATACTTGAATCTTGTCCGGAGTATATCTCTAAAAGTTTTATAGCTAGGATCATGAAACTTCATGGGTGTATAGATCTCACCAAGGGGGAGTGCAGTGCACAAGAACCATAACTCTACCTAACTTATTTTTTGAGTTATTGCCCTTTGTTGTTTTTCATACTTAAATCTTGTCCGGAGTATATCTCTAAAAGTATAATAGCTAGGATCATGAAACTTCATGGGTGTATAGATCTTACCAAGGGAGAGTGCGGTGCACAAGAACCATAACTCTACCTGACTTATTTTCTGAGTTATTGCCCTTTGTTTTTTTTCATACTTGAATCTTGTCCGGAGTATATCTCTAAAAGTATAATAGCTAGGATCATGAAACTTCATGGGTGTATAGATCTCACCAAGGGGGAGTGCAGTGCACAAGAACCATAACTCTACCTGGCTTCTTTTTTGAGTTATTGCCCTTTGTTGTTTTTCATACTTGAATCTTGTCCGGAGTATATCTCTAAAAGTATAATAGCTAGGATCATGAAACTTCATGGGTGTATAGATCTTACCAAGGGGGAGTGCAGTGCACAAGAACCATAACTCTACCTGGCTTATTTTTTGAGTTATTGCCCTTTGTTGTTTTTCATACTTGAATCTTGTCCGGAGTATATCTCTAAAAGTTTTATAGCTAGGATCATGAAACTTCATGGGTGTATAGATCTCACTTATTAGGAGTGCAGTGCACAAGAATTTTAACTCTACCTAGCCTATATTTTGAGTTATTGCCCTTTGTTGTTTTCAATCGTCCAGGGCATATCTCGAAAAGTATAATAGCTAGGACCATGAAACTTTTACCAACCCGCTCCCCCTGTTGACATAAAGCAGTGTTACGGGCGTATCTTGTGACAGTTTGACACCTTGTTGAGTTATGGCCCCTGATTTGACGTAAAAATGCTTGTCCGGACAACTCCTCCTACAGTTACTGTCCGATTTACTTCATACTTGGCACAGGTGTGCATTAGGACCTGTAGATGTGCAAGACGCAAATTTCACGAAAATCTGACCATTACTTTTTGAGTTATGGCCCCTGATTTGACCAAAAAATGCTTGTCCGGACAACTCCTCCTACAGTTACTGTCAGATTTGCTTCATACTTGGCACAGGTGTGCATTAGGACCTGTAGATGTGCAAGACGCAAATTTCACGAAGATCTGACCATTACTTTTTGAGTTATGGCCCCTGATTTGAAGTAAAAATGCTTGTCCGGACAACTCCTCCTACAGTTACTGTCCGATTTGCTTCATACTTGGCACAGGTGTGCATTAGGACCTGTAGATGTGCAAGACGCAAATTTCACGAAAATCCGACCATTACTTTTTGAGTTATAGCCCCTGATTTGACCAAAAAATGCTTGTCCGGACAACTCCTCCTACAGTTACTGTCCGATTTGCTTCATACTTGGCACAGGTGTGCATTAGGACCTGTAGATGTGCAAGATCCAAATTTCACGAAAATCTGAGCATTACTTTTTGAGTTATGGCCCCTGATTTGACGTAAAAATGCTTGTCCGGACAACTCCTACAGTTACTGTCCGATTTACTTCATACTTGGCACAGGTGTGCATTAGGACCTGTAGATGTGCAAGACGCAAAATTCACGAAAATCTGACCGTTACTTTTTATACGCCGCCGGAGGCGGACGTATATTGGCGTCATCTTCTCCGTCTGTCCGTCCGTCCGTCCGTCCGTCCATCCGTCCATCCGTCCGTCCGTCCATCCGTCCATCCGTCCGTCCGTCCGTACGTACGTCCACTTTTCTTGTCAACGCAACTCCTCCTAAGTTTCTGGCTGGATCTTCTTGAAACTTGGTCAATGTTATCACCTCAATTGGTAGATGTGCATGAAGGAAGGATTTTATGGTTCGTTGATTTTTGCCTGAGTTATGCCCCTTAAAAACTTAGTCTCTGGGGCTTATTGAAATTGCAGCCTTGTCAACGCAACTCCTCCTAAGTTTCTGGCTGGATCTTCTTGAAACTTGGTCAATGTTATCACCTCAATTGGTAGATGTGCATGAAGGAAGGATTTTATGGTTCGTCGATTTTTGCCTGAGTTACGCCCCTTAAAAACTTAGTCTCTGGGGCTTATTGAAATTGCAGGCTTGTCAACGCAACTCCTCCTAAGTTTCTGGCTGGATCTTCTTGAAACTTGGTCAATGTTATCACCTCAATTGGTAGATGTGCATGAAGGAAGGATTTTATGGTTCGTCGATTTTTGCCTGAGTTACGCCCCTTAAAAATTTAGTCTCTGGGGCTTATTGAAATTGCAGGCTTGTCAACACAACTCCTCCTAAGTTTCTGACTGGATCTTAATGAAACTTGGTCAATGTTATCACCTCAATTGGTAGATGTGCATGAAGGAAGGATTTTATGGTTCGTTGATTTTTGCCTGAGTTATGCCCCTTAAAAACTTAGTCTCTGGGGCTTATTGAAATTGCAGCCTTGTCAACACAACTCCTCCTAAGTTTCTGGCTGGATCTTAATGAAACTTGGTGGATGTTATCACCTCAATTGGTAGATGTGCATGAAGGAAGGATTTCATGGTTCATTGATTTTTGCCAGAATTATGCCCCCTTCAATCTTAGTCTCTGGGGCTTAATGATATTTCAGCCTCGTGAATGCAATTCCTTCCAGGTTTTTCACTGGATATTTATAAAAACCTTTTTGTGAACACAATTTTTTAAAGGTTTTTCAGTGAATAATTATAAATCCTTGTCAATGTCATTTTTTTGTCTCAAGTTTTATAAGTGGCGGCGTATATTGTGACGATGGCACTCTTGTTGAGTTATGGCCCCTGATTTGACCAAAAAATGCTTGTCCGGACAACTCCTCCTACAGTTACTGTCCGATTTGCTTCATACTTGGCACAGGTGTGCATTAGGACCTGTAGATGTGCAAGACGCAAATTTCACGAAAATCTGAGCATTGCTTTTTCAGTTATGGCCCCTGATTTGACGTAAAAATGCTTGTCCGGACAACTCCTCCTACAGTTACTGTCCGATTTAGTTCATACTTTGCACAGGTGTGCATTAGGACCAGGTCTGTAGATGTGCAAGACGCAAATTTCACGAAAATCCGACCATTACTTTTTGAGTTATGGCCCCTGATTTGACCAAAAAATGCTTGTCCGGACAACTCCTCCTACAGTTACTGTACGATTTGCTTCATACTTGGCACAGGTGTGCATTAGGACCTGTAGATATGCAAGACGCAAATTTCATGGTAATCACACTGCCACTTTCTGAGTTATGGCCCCTGATTTGACGTAAAATTGCTTGTCCGGACAACTCCTCCTGCAGTTACTGTCCAATTTGCTTCATACTTGGCACAGGTGTGCATTAGGACCTGTAGATGTGCAAGACGCAAATTTCAAGGAAACCCGACCGATACTTTTTGAGTTATGGCCCTTGATTTGACCAAATTTCAAGACAATTGGATTGACAATTTCTGAGTATGGCTCCTGATTCAACATAAATGCTTGTCCGAACAAAGGTGGTGGCGGGGGTATTTTTATCACCTTCAGTGATAGATTTCTAGTTTCCACTGGACTAATGGTGTTGACGTAAATAGACTCCAAGTAAGAAGTTTTTTGGAAGTTTACATGATCAATAAAATGACTTGACTCAATGTTAAGACTAATTATTAAGAATTAATTCAAACAATTGATATTTACAGAGACCACCATTCCCCACCTACACGACACAAGCGTCTGACAGAATTACCCATGCCCCCGATGATAGATGGGCCAGACACGTACCCAGATTTAGATCAGGACGACGATCTTCTAGACTCTAAACTCGATCTGGATCCAGACAGGAAGGATGGACGAGCTAAACGACCAAAGTTGTGTAATCGTCGCCGTCACAATCAGCGTGTGAAAGGAGACTGGGGAGAGAGATGTGTGGACCTGTTTGATATTATGGAGATTATTGGTGAAGGGACGTACGGACAGGTGTACAAGGCTAAAGACAGATACACGGGTAAATATGTTTAGATTTTAGATGAAATTTTAGACATGTCCAAATTGAAAGATGACGACAAATTCATGTAAATGAAATTCTACATTTTTTGGTCTTAAGGGGTAGAAAACATTGTGGAAAATAAAAGATTTACTTGTGACAAGCAATTTCTTCATTTTCCCCAATTTTTTCCAAAGCCTTTATCTTGTTGGACGTCAAAGGGTGTCATTATGCAGTAATGTGATGACCCATTTACACATATAGATACTTTGTCATGCCCTACATGACAAAGACTTTAGAAAACATTGTGAAAAAATGAAGAAATTGCTTGTGATAGCTATTTCTTGATTTCCCACAAAGTTTCTACCCCTAAAAGACAGACAAATAAAATATTTGATTCATTTTGAATTTTCTTCTACAATGTCTTTATACCCCCCACCTACGAAGTAGAGGGGGGTATATTGGTTTCACCATGTCTGTCTGTCTGTCCGTCCGTCCATCCGTCCGTCCGTCCGTAGACTTTTTCGTTTCCGTGCTCTAACTCAAGAACCGTTTGACCTAGGATCATGAAACTTTATGCAGTTGTTGCCCATGACCCAAGGAGGTGCCCTATCGTTTTTGGGTCACAAAGGTCAAAGGTCAAAGGTCAAGGTCACTATCAGACTTTGTTTAAAATCCGTTTCCGTGCTCTAAGTCAAGAACTGGTTGACCTAGGATCATGAAACTTTACACAGTTGTTGCCCATGACCCAAGGAGGTGCCCTTTTGTTTTTGGGTCACAAAGGTCAAAGGTCAAGGTCACAATCGCACTTTGTTCAAAATTCGTTTCCGTACTCTAAGTCAAGAACCGGTTGACCTAGGATCATGAAACTTTACACAGTTGTTGCCCATGTTCCAAGGAGGTGCCCTATTGTTTTTGGGTCACCAAGGTCAAAGGTCAAGGTCACAATCGGACTTTGTTTAAAATCAGTTTCCGTGCTCTAAGTCAAGAACCGGTTGACCTAGGATCATGAAACTTTACACAGTTGTTGCCCATGACCCAAGGAGGTGCCCTATTGTTTTTGGGTCACCAAGGTCAAAGGTCAAGGTCACAATTGGACTTTGTTTAAAAATCCGTTTCTGTGCTCTAAGTCAAGAACCGGTTGACCTAGGATCATGAAACTTTACACAGTTGTTGCCCATGACCCAAGGAGGTGCCCTATTGTTTTTGGGTCACCAAGGTCAAAGGTCAAGGTCACAATCAGACTTTGTTTAAAATCCGTTTCCGTGCTCTAAGTCAAGAACCGGTTGACCTAGGATCATGAAACTTTACACAGTTGTTGCCCATGACCCAAGGAGGTGCCCTATCGTTTTTGGGTCACCAAGGTCAAAGGTCAAGGTCACAATTGGACTTTGTTTAAAATCTGTTTCCGCGCTCTAAGTCAAGAACCGGTTGACCTAGGATCATGAAACTTTACACAGTTGTTGCCCATGACCCAAGGAGGTGCCCTATTGTTTTTGGGTCACGAAGGTCAAAGGTCAAGGTCACAATCAGACTTAGTTTAAAATCTGTTTCCGTGCTCTAAGTCAAGAACCGGTTGACCTAGGATCATGAAACTTTACACAGTTGTCGCCCATGACCCAAGGAGGTGCCCTATTGTTTTTGGGTCACGAACGTCAAAGGTCATGGTCACAATCAGACTTTGTTTGAAATCTGTTTCCGTGCTCTAAGTCAAGAACCGGTTAACCTGCAGCACTTTTTCAGTGACAAGGCGCTAGTGGGGGGTATTTGTCCGCTCTGCGACAGTTCTAGTTGAATTAGGACTAGTCCAAATTTTTGCCGTCTGGGAAAGGGTAAAGATCTATTCAAACATAATGGCACTTTTTTGACACTCCACAAGACGAATGCTTTCGAAAATGTTGTCTACCCAGAGAGAAAAAATGTAAAATGTTATTTACTTGAAATTGTCATCTGCAACATCTTAAAATTTTGACTGTCCCAAAACCTTTTCGATTGGAAAAAGGAGAAAAGTAAGTGCTGATGATCAGCATTTCAATTTTCATGCTACTGTATCTTCATACAGTTATTTCTGTTCAGATCAAGAATATAGACTTCTTTATCTTTAAAAAATTAAGCCCTGGTTACACTATAAACCATTTAGTAAACAAATCATTCAAATCCACCAACATTAACCTGTGACATCTTCATGTGTAATGACCCCGCCCCCCCCCCCCCCCCCCCCCCACACACACACACACACACACACACACACATGCTTCAGTAATATTTTCTGAAGACACTTAACTAACAGACTTGGCCAATGACAATTTAGTTGTTACATGATGATTTAAGTAGACTATATGCATTAATGACTATGAAAAGTTTTTGGGTAAGTTTAAGGGGAAAAAAATTCTTTTCTCAAAAGGTTTTACGATAAAGCTTTCTCATTTGCATTGTCATGTTTTGTAGAGGGTAAAACAAAATGTAACAATTCATTTTGTCCATTTAGATCTTGTTTTGTTGAAATGTATAGAAATACTTATTGGATGTTTACAGATGAACTGGTTGCTCTAAAGAAAGTCCGACTGGAGAACGAGAAAGAGGGTTTTCCCATCACAGCTGTCAGAGAAATCAAGATCTTACGACAGCTGAACCACTCCAGTATTGTAAACCTGAAGGAAATAGTCACTGACAAACAAGATGCCGTCGACTTTAGGAAGGATAGAGGTATGTCTTTTGAGGGTACTTATTCATGGCAACAGATAAGAGGGGGTAATTGCATTCCAATTTTGGTATTTTAATTCCAAATTCTAGATTGCAATTCAGATGAGTAATACATTACACATGCCTTACCTTAACATCAATTCCTTTGTCACAAGTCAAGTAACTGTCCGTTTTGATGAGAGTTGATTGAATTTTATAAGGTACACAGGATGGATCATATCTTGGGACAGTTACAGAGTTTAGAACTGTTTATGTTTTGACATCCGACATTAAAACAAGGATACCTGTGAATATGTCCAGGGTTTCCATTAGGACAAGAATCCCAAGAGTCATTGACCCTTGAGGCCAAAATCCCAAGAGTCCAAATGAAGTGTGAGAAAAATCAAACTGTAATCGATTGATAAAGGGGGGGGGGGCAATGTTAAGATATGTTCTTAACTCTTTAGAGTTCGTTGTAACATTCTTCCAAACTTAACAAGGTTTAAACTGCTTTTGAAAATATTGAGGAAAAGGAAAAAAATGCTGATTTATATGAAAATGTATGAAAATGCTTCAATAAGACCAAAGTGCTTATTTTAAGAGTAAATATAACACCTTTTCAACCTTTAGAGTGCTACTGTACAGATGAGAAGGGATATTGACTTTTCAAAAAGCTTTGTTGTTATCAAACCCTATGTTGAAGGTACTCATTTGAATTGACTCATTGGTACTATTCAAATGGAGTACCCACAAGATGGGGTTTGGATTTGAAATTAAAGGTTGAGAATGCATTTGTCCCCATTTTAACCCCCCCCCTCCCATTATTAAAAAAATTAGTACAAGATTGATATCATGCGTAAAATGGTAGAAATCAAATTCTTGATATTGAAAAGCTGATATTTTTCATTTATGCAAAGGAAATTTCGTAGAAAAATATTTATCTTTGATAAAGTGCACCTTTAAATTTTCCTTTGATAATGCCCTGTCTAAACCACGAAAACCCATGACAATTACTATATCTGATCATTTTACCTTTTCTTTAAGAACTTAAACCAGCTATATCAATTATATTTCGAAAAAGTAAGAAAACATAACATTAATTGCTTTAGGTAAGAGGGATTTTGTTTGATATTCAATGATAATGTAATCAGAATTTCATGGCTGCCGCGGAGAGCTACCTGTTGATTGATGACAAACTTCTTCAAAGTTCTTGGTATTTTTACAAGCAGATTGTGTACTTTATTGCCACACAGCTACTTCAAATCAAATTAAGGATTGTGACAAATTGATTAATGGATTTACGACTGATAATCCGCATGCATCACTGATGTCAAATTAACACTACGTGCACGACTTGCAAATCAGCGAAAGATTGCGTAACAGATTATCGATTATTTACCGCTCTGAACTAGAGGTGTGACCTGGATAATGGGTCAATTAGTAGATATCCCTTGATCTTGAATGGTGGGTGACGCATGGGTCGTAAAAATCAAGAGTCAGAATGATGCATCAGTTGAATTTTCTGAGAGTCAAATTGGGGTCATTTTCATTTTTCATGCGTCAAAACCCGAGCTCCCGGGTCAAACGGAAACCCTGATGTCTGCTGACATTTTTTCTTCGTTCCTCCTTGAATATATATATACAGATTCTTCATAATTATGCCCCCTTTCGAAGAAAATGGGGGTATATTGTTTTGCAAGTGTCGGTCGGTCGGAAGGTCGGTCGGTCCGTAGGTCGGTCGGTCTGTCCGTAGACAAACCTTGTCCGGAGCATAACTCGAAAAGTATGTAAGGTACAATCATGAAACTTCATAGGTGGATAGATCTCGTTATGGAGAGGTGCAGTGCACAAGAACCGTAACTCTGCCGATTAAATTTTTTGAGTTATTGCCCTTTGTTGATTTTATAACTTGATTCTTGTCCGGAGCATAACTCAAAAAGTATGTAAGGTACAATCATGAAATTTACAGGTGGATAGATCTCATTATGGAGAGGTGCAGTGCACAAGAACCGTAACTCTGCCGATTAAATTTTTTGAGTTATTGCCCTTTGTTGATTTTATAACTTGATTCTTGTCCGGAGCATAACTCAAAAAGTATGTAAGGTACAATCATGAAACTTTACAGGTAGATAGATCTCATTATGGAGAGGTGCAGTGCACAAGAACGGTAACTCTTCCGATCATATTTTTGGAGTTATTGCCCTTTCTTGATTTTCAAATTTGATTATTGTCCGGAGCATAACTCAAAAAGTATGTAAGGTAGAATCATGAAACTTTACAGGTGGATAGATCTCATTATGGAGAGGTGCAGTGCACAAGAACTGTAACTCTGCCGATCAAATTTTCTGAGTTATTGCCCTTTGTTGATTTTATAACTTGATTCTTGTCCGGAGCACAACTCAAATAATATGTAAGGTAGAATCATGAAACTTTACAGGTGAATAGATTTTATCATGGAGAGGTGCAGTGCACAAGAACCATAACTCTGCCAATCAAATTCCTGGAGTTATTGCCCTTTGTTGATTTTTACACTTAATTCTTAACCTTGCCTATATCTCATGTCCTTTTACACATACAGCCTTGATATCTCACACATAGATACCTCCTATCAACATCGTTCACATTTAACCATGACCTTGTGACCTTGACCTTGGAGTTTGACCTACTTTAAGAAAAATTAAACCCGGCATATATCTCAGGACCTTTTACAAATACAGCCTTGATATTTCACACATGGACACATCTTACCAAGACCTTTCTTAATTGACCATGACCTTGGAATTTGTGACCTTGACCTTGGAGTTTGACCTACTTTTAAAAAACTTTAACCTGGCCGATATATCATGTCCTTTTACACATACAGCCTTGATATTTGACACATGGAAACCTCTGACCAAGACCTATCACATACTACTATGACCTTGGACCATGTGGCCTTGACCTTGGAGTTTGACCTACTTTAAAAAAGATAAACTGGGCCTTATATCTTGTGTGCTATTAAACATACAGCCTTGGTATTTCACACATGGTTACATCTTACCAAGACCTTTCACATTTGACCATGACCTTTGACCTTGTGACCCTGACCTTTGACTTTGTCCTACTTTAAAAAAACTTTAACCTAGCCGATATATCAATTCCTTTTACACATACAGCCTTGATATTTGACACATGGACACCTACGACCAAGACCTTTCACATTTGATCATGACCTTGGACCTTGTGACCTTGACCTTGGTGTTTGACCTACTTTAATAATACATTAACCTGGCCTATATTTCATGTCATTTTACATATACAGCCTTGATATTTCAAACATGGTCACTTCCAACCAAGATATTTCACTTTTGACCATGACCTTGGACCTTGACCTTGGAGTTTGACCTACTTTTGAAAAACTTAAACTAGGCCTATATCTCATGTCCTGTTACCTATACAGTCTCAATATTTTACACATGGACACCTCCTACCAAGACCTTTCATATTTGATCATGACCTTGGCCTGTGTGACCTTGACCTTTGATTTTTACATACTTTAAGAAATCTTTAACCTAGCCTTTATCTTATGTCCTATTACACCTACAGCCTTGGTATTTCACACATAGACACCTCCTACCAAGACCTTTCATATTTGACTATGACCTTGAATATTGCAACCTTGACCTTGGAGTTTGACCTACTTTTAAAAAGACGGAAACCAGGCATATATATCATGTCCTTTTACACCTACAGCCTTGATATTTCACACATGGACACATCTTACCAAGACCTTTCATATTTGACCATGACCTTGGACCTTGTTAACTTGACCTTGGACTTTGACCTACATCAAATGTTGGCCCTTGAGGGGGCATATATGTTTTACAAACATCTCTTGTTCTGACTATGAATTCATAAAAGTTGTAAAAATTACCTAAAATATGGCTGTATTATAAGTGAAAGAAACTATATAGGATGCACAAAATCTACAGACTGTTACAGAGTTTAGAACTGTCTATGTTTTGACATCCAACAGTAAAACAAGGATATCTGGGAATATGTCTTTTGGCATTATTTCTTCGTTCCTCCTTGGATACACAAAAGGATATCATTAATTTATCAATAATTATACACCAAATGATCAAAATCAAAAAGTGTCCATGTATGGGAATGGGTTAAACAGTTGGTCAATTCAATTTGTTAAAGGAGACAAAAATTCATTCCAGCAAAATAGTTATCTAACCCATTCACACTGAAACAGGTGTTGGAAAACGTTGTGCTATATGAAAGAATAGCTTGTGACAAGCAACTTCTTCATATAACACAATGTTTCCTGTCAAGCAAGGCCCAAAAATATTCTTTAAATTGCTGTCTGCAACATGTTTGAATTTAGACCAGTCTAAGCTTTTACTGTATGGTAATATGTGAACCCTTGTTTCAGGCCTACAGATAAGTGGGGATGAAGATATTCTAACTTTGTTTTTTAAATTCCAAACCCTATGTTATGGGCACTCATTTGAATTGTCTCTACTAGATGATACAAATGAGTACCCACAATATACGGTTTGATGAACAATAACAGAATTATTGCAGTTTGAAAAGTCATCACCCCCTCTTATCTGGAGCTCTCCGCTTGTTTCATTTCAGGTGCATTTTACCTGGTATTTGAGTATATGGACCACGATCTAATGGGCATCCTGGAGTCGGGGTTTGTCAACTTTCAAGAGATTCATATAGCCTCGTTCATGAAGCAGCTCCTAGAGGGTCTCAAATACTGCCATAGGAAGAATTTTCTACACCGTGATATCAAATGTTCCAATATACTACTCAATAACAAGTGAGTGATTTAACCCTATCCCAAAGAACAAATTTTGAGATTTCTTCATTTGAAAGCTGCTGCAAAAGACAAAATGGTTGTTGATAAAGATGCCTAGCCCCTGATAGCTCAGTCTCTAAGGTCGGAGTCTGTCAATCCAGGGGCCGTTAGTTCGAACCATGGCTTCGGCCAGTATCCCCAATAAATCAGATCAAATCATGTTGATAAAGATGGGGTTTGTGTAATGTATTGTACAGACAATTGTTACGGTATATTGTTAAATTATGCGACTTTTCATTGGATATTTTGACTTGCAGCTCTATGATATGAACATGTCTATTTCAGAGGTCAGATCAAGCTGGGTGACTGGGGGTTGGCTCGTCTGTATGATGCGGAGGACAAAGAACGTCTCTATACCAATAAAGTGATTACATTATGGTACAGACCACCTGAATTATTGTTAGGCGAGGAGAGATATGGGCCCTGTATAGATATATGGAGTATAGGGTAAGTATGCATTATGTCTTTATTTTCTTATACATGTGTATGGGTGCAATAAGTTTAACCAATGCCTAAATAGTGATGCTTTTTGACACCTCACAAGGTAAAGGCTTTGGAAAACATTATAGAAAATTCTATCTCTGGCAGCGGCAAACATCCTTTCTGGCAAAAATTGTCTACTACCAGCAGTTTGAGACTCAATAAGTATGTTGTGGTAGTGTGAGAAACGACATGAATCAATGGTTAGGTGCTCCAGCCATCGCCATATTTCCATAGCTTTCGAAAGAGGCGTTAAACTCCAATCAATCGCTCAATTTATCACTATCAAGGACTTGATAGTCGCGAGTACTGTTCTTTGAAACTATACTAAGCACAACAATATAGGGATAATGAAACTCAATGATAAAGAAAAATCAAAATTTTAAGTTTCTGGGAAGCTATTATACTTTTTGTGATAAAACTATTATTACTTTTGCTTTGTGTGAAAATATTGTGCAGTCACAGGTCGTTGATTTCAAAACAAAGGCATAAACAATAAAGAGGGGCCAGCATTGAAAAATCACAAATGGGCCAAATTTGCGATACACATGCGATTTCCGCATTTCTGGATGAAAACTAAATGGTACATATTCGCAAACAAGTCCTTAGCTGTGAAAAGATGGTTCAACGTTGTCGTCTAAACGACCGCCAACACCGGCAGATGTAGGAAAGTTCGAGCTTGCAGTTTACCAAACTAATGTTGTATTGAAGATTGATGTGTCACAAAGAGTATAATTGTGGGGTTGCATTGACCAAGCAACCGATCAGCGCGTTATTCCGTTCTTTCGCTATCATAGAGGTTTCAAGTTCTTTGATTAAAAATACCCGGCATCAACATACTGGGATCCTTTAGGTCAACTTTAAACACACATGCATCCAAATACAGGGATAATATCAAGATACACAGATTTGGACCCTACAAGTCTTATATGCAGTATTGACACTAAATTATGTGATTTTCAAAACAGACTGTACTGCTACATACGCCCAAGAATTAACCAGTCTATGATAGTGCGACCGAAAATCTTTTGAATTTTTATGCCCCCGATAGGGAGGCATCATAAATTTGACTTGTCAGTCCGTCCGTCCGTCTGTCTGTCCGTCCGTCCGTCTGTCCGTCATTCCGTCCAAAAACTTTAACATTGGCCATAACTTCCTTATTACTTAACATATTCGCTTCATACTTTACCACAACATTCCTTGGTACATTACCTTTCTGTAGGCACATACTTTGGTGACCTTGACCCCTGGATGACCTTGAACATAGATTGGCCATGATTTAAAATCAACGCGGTGTCGGGGGCATTGTCATCTTACAGTGACAGCTCTTGTTGTACTTTAAGATGTCAAGGAACAAGTTCATTGAAGAAATTTGAGTAAATTTGTGAAATTTCATGGTAGAATAACAAACCAATTCCGATATCTTTATATTGTTGTGCTTAGTATATTATTTGAGAAATCGTTTATAATTATGATTTGACTGATTTGCAGGTGTATTCTAGGAGAGCTGTTTACCCGTAAGCCAATATTTCAAGCGAGCCAGGAGCTAGCACAGCTGGAGCTGATCAGTAAAACCTGCGGCTCACCCACCCCAGCAGTGTGGCCCGATGTGATAAAGCTGCCATTGTTTCATACATTCAAACCCAAGAAACAGTATCGGCGTAAACTCAGGGAAGAATTCTCATTGTAAGTTTTGACCTTTTTATGCCCCCATGTTGAAAGAACAAGCGTTTTCTTCTTTTCCAGCATGTTTTCTACCAAAAGGATGTAAATCACTTGCAGTTGTCGTCTGCAACATCTTGGAATTTAGACCAGTCTTAGATTATGCCACCTGGTAATGGGCTAAACAGATATTTGGGGAAGTTATTTGAGAGAAAAGAACACCTATCCCAAAAAGTCAAAGCTAGACCACTTTGAAAGCATATGCAGATCATGACATAGCCAATAATAATGTGAAAAGTTAAAAAGCATTGAAGGGAAACATATGTAAAATAATAAAAGAATTGCATTTATCCCTTATTTATCCAAGTTTAGAGTTTGTATTTCAGGAGAATTATAAGTAACATGTTATTGATATCTCTCTTACAGCCTACCAAAGCAAGCATTAGATTTGATGGACAACATGTTAGAGTTAGATCCTGCCAAAAGATGTGACTCAGATCAGGCTCTCAGTTCACCGTGGTTGAAACATGTGGACCCAAAAATTGTACCACCACCCGAGTAAGTACAGAATGCTGTCTTTAAGGCCTGGTCACTTACAATTCCGCATCCTTATCATGTCCACATCACATAAAAAATTATAGTGGAGAATTGACCATCTATGGATGTGCTCTGGCCATGATGTGAATATGGAAATGTGTCTGTCAAGTTATTTGTATCTTCAGAATAATGACAGTTTTCTTTTGACTGACTGTTGAAATATCTGTCTTACCCGTCACACTTAAAGGACCTTCTGGGGAAAGTGAAATTTTGTAAATTTTTGAAAAAATGGTTAAACATATAAAAAAATTATGTTAACCCTTTCCCAAACAAATCAGGTTTTGACATCCCTATTAGAATCGACTTGGGAAAACATTGAGACTAAAGAAGAAAATGCTGATGAGCAGCATTTTCATATTTTGCCTCGATGTTTTCTGTACTGTGATAATTACTTCTATTTGGCATCTATTATGTCGTGTGCAGCACCTTTTAAATGGGCCCACCCAAAATAATGTTGTTGGGTTAAGGGTTAAAGCACAATTGTGAATGATTTCAGTTTGCCGAAGGACCAGGATTGTCACGAGATGTGGTGTAAAAACAGGAAGAAGTCCATGAAAGAGTTGAGACTTAAAGGGGAAGATCCTAGCTTACAGAGTAAACAACCAGAATCTAGTGAGTTAACCTTATTTCATTCCCAAGCTGCGGAAATAGCGAAGTTGTGCATCTTCCTCTCACTCGAGAGGTCCCAGACGTGGCTACCATCCTTTTGACAAAAGTGTCACCCACCAAATGTTTGAAATTGTTAACCTAGATGTGGACGAGCAGCTGGAGGCTTGGTTAGGGTGTTGTGGCAGTACTGGTATGAGAAACAACAGGAATCCATGGTTAGGTGCTCCATCTTGTAATAAGCAATTTCTAACCGAAATTTGAGGATCCTTGTGGATAAGGAAGGAATTGCTCTTGACAAGCAATTTTTTCATTTCCCACTATGTTTTCTACCCAGAAACACAAAAAAGTGTAAAATAATGCATTCACTTGAAATTGACGTCTGCAATACCTTTGAATTTAGAATATATTATTGTTTCAGGCAAGCCACCTAGTCGAGAAGGCAGTCGAGATCGCAGCCAGCCACAGAAAAGTGTTGCACAGAAAGATATGGACAAAAATAAGAGTCGTTCTAGAGGGAGTTCAATACAAGGTGCTAGTAATAATCCCTCAAATAAAGACTATTCTAGAGGAACGAGTTCCGAATCTAGAGACAAAATATTACCAAAAATAGACAATGTGGGGTCTCGTGTAGGGCCCAACTCTTCATCATCAAGTGCTCCTGTGTCGGGAAATCCCATGAACCCTCAAAAACCGTCAAGTTCGGGGAATGTATCAAGTGTTGATGGATTTACTTTGAATCCGTATCAAGGTTTATCTAGGACTGATTCTACAGTGTCTTTATCAAGCAACCTGGAAGTCCCCACGCAACCCCTGCCTCAAAACCCGGTGCCGGACGACCCGACCTTGCCTACACGTTTCCTCGACCAGTCACAGTTTAAGGCTCCGGAGGATATGGAGGGGGAGGATGATCCGACTCATATGGCCGACTCGTCGGGAAACACGAATCCCGACATGGCACAGCTGACACAGTTATTACAGAAAGGAATGAGTGTAGAACAAGTGGCTCAAAACTTGAATATCAAACTAGATGAACAGACGTCGGATTTGTTACATACATTAAAACAGCAGCTTGATCTGGCTGCAGCATTAGCCAAACAGACAACAAGTACTACTTCTGCATCAGTGAGTGTGAATTATGAATATAGTGCTACACAATACAGTGAGAGTGTGGGGGGATACTCTAACGGAGCTAACAGTCAGGTAACGGAGGAGGCCAGATATACTAGCGAAAATCAAAGTGTGAGTGAGGTAGTCAGTCAGGACGGTGTAGAGACTCATTCTGGTGTAAAGGTGGCCCTCGCTCAGATGTTGATGACCCAGCAGTCCACTGATATGACGAGCGCGGACTACTCCCAGTCTGCTGGGTATCAAACTCAGGACCCGACATACACCCAGGCTTCCGGACAGGGTCAGGAAGATCTGTACTATTCCAATGCTAGTGATAAATATCAGAGTTACCCCCCTTACAGTGACACATCAAGGTTGACTAGTGATTCCATGCCAAGTGTGCCACATGGATTAGACACCGGCAAAGAATATAGTGGATATAGATCAGACTCAAAAGTTGGATCCGAATCTTTAACTTCAGTCCAGGATAATAAACACTATAATTATGCGAGGGAGAATTCAGGGGGCGGGGCTAGTGGAGGTCATGTGACCTCACAGGGAAACTCGTATGGTCGCCATGGTAACCAGGATTCCCGACCTGGTAGTGTTCAAAAACAGTATTCATACCCATCGGACAGTTATTCAGACGGGGAGGGGATGACCGGTGCGGGAGGGCCGGGATCAAGGTCACATCGTGTGGGCAGTGCGGGATATTCAGGGGCGGGCAACTCTGCACCGGCTAGTTTACTTAGTTCCCCTCCCTTTCAGAATAGCATGGACCCTGTACACGGGGGTGGACCAGGGGTCAAAGGTCATTACAATCGTCAAGGTCACGAGGAGAAACGAATGGGGCTGCTTGGCAACAAGCCCCCAGGATATGACAGTATGGGTGGACAATTTGGGCGGGGTCGGGGTCAGCGACCATTTGTGGACACAGGCCGAAATAGAGGTCATGGTAACAAAATGAGGGGAGGGTACCCTCGTGAAAAATGGTGACTGGTCAATGTGATGTAGATGATAAGTTGTAGTGGTAGAAATTCTGATTGCTAAACTACGTAAAAGCATCAGGTCCTGATTTCTCCTACAATGTTTGTCTAGACCCTTAGAACTACATAACAATTCATCTGATTGGACGAGACTTGCGTCTCGTCCAATCAGATTAATTGTTATGTAGTTTTCAAATAAGACTGGGAATTTTCCTGGTTGGGGAATAATAGTTGGATGAGATAATCATACAGACGACATGATTGAAAATATGTCACTTAGGTGAATGTGATTTAACTGGAAAGTGCTTGTGATAGAAATATAAATGATCAGAAGTATGCATCAATTAATTTTCAAACATTCTTACCAAGCATAAGGTTTGACTTATCACAAATGAAAGATATTATATAGGACAAAAAATATAGTAGCCATTTATATGTTTTTTGTCTGTACTAGCTTTCATTTTCAAGCAGTTTGTGATTTTGCCATTTGGGAAAGGTTCACTAAAAATAGGCAGATGTATTATTGTCTAATACTATTTTAAAAGTAGTCAGATCATAGATTAATTGTACATTTTCATAATTTGATTTTCAATCTACTTTAAAAGTTGATTTCAATTGTAAATGTATGATTATGAATCAAACTTTTGTGAAGGGGTTTGATGAATAATAACTTCAATTGATGAATAGGATTTGTATTTCTACGCGAAGACATCATTGAGGAATAAGGGTTGAATGTGGTTTAATATTTCCACAATGTTTATTCCAAGCTTCCTTTGTATGTGGTTGGCATGGATTCATGATGCATGATTCATGTTTCACACAATTCGGACTTCACGGCGGGGAAATATGTGACGCAACAATTTCAGAAAATCGTCAATAATTCTGTTAACCCTTTCCCAAACAACAGAATATTGGTGATTCACTTCAATAACTGCCACAAATGACAAAATGGATGTTATTAAAGATAAGATATGTGTAAAATATGGCACAGAAAATATTGAGACAAAGGAGAAACTGCTGATTATCAGCAGTTTCTTCTTTTGTTTCAATGTTTTCCCAAGCCTTTTCTATTAGGGACCAGGTCTTGTGTGGGAAAGGGTTAATACCTGGCCAACTTGAATTAGGTTTGAAGCAGACAAGGGGAAGAAAACATCATCACAAATTTTCTTGATGAGAGAGATCTTTTAAAAAATCAGCTGATAAAAAAGTTATTGATGACCAAGTAAAATTTTACTTGGTCATCATCAACTTTTTGTTAGAAGCTTTTTTTTAAAAAAAAAAAGATCTACCAAATCTAGTAAATCCCCAACATATCAATTACCTGCATCAAATCATTTTCAAATAATTGGCCACACACTTGCAGATTTATCGAAGATTTTTTGCAACTGTTGTGCGAAGTGATTCCCCACCATAATTGATGTTTCAGTGACAATAATTTTAACACCTTCCCACACATTGACTCTTTGACTCCCCAAAGAAAAATGCTTTGGAAAGCATTGTGGAAAATGAAGAAATTGCTTGTGACAAGCAATTTCTTCATTCCCCACAATGCTTTCTAAACAATAATACCAAAAAATGTTAAATTTCATACACATGAAATTATCGTCTGCAACATACGGAACCAGTCTAGAAAAATTTTGTATGGTAATGGGTTGATGAGTCTAGAGCCCAGCCTTGTTCTGATGATGGCAAAGATGTGCATGAAATGAGTGAATAGAGGGCATAGCATAAACTGATGGAAGTGCAAGCAAAATTGTTTACACTTGCTATAATTTTATGTGCTAACTAATGGAAGACGGGAACTTCATTTTGATGTGACTGTAAAATTCTTAAAAGGCATTAAAAATGCCATTACAACGGAATTATACAGGTTTAAAATTATGTAACATGATATGTAGATGTATAAGGTTGCTTGTCTCATATAGTCAGAACAGCTTTGCTCAATCAATTTCAATAATTATACCCCCCACCTACGAAGAAGAGGGGGGCATATTGGTTTCACCATGTCTGTCTGTCTGTCCGTCCGTCCATCCATCCATCCGTCCGTAGACTTTTTCGTTTCCGTGCTCTAACTCGAGAACCGGTTGATCTAGGACCATGAAATTGTACACAGTTGTTGCCCATGACCCAAGGAGGTGCCCTATTGTTTTGGGGTCACAAAGGTCAATGTCTCAATTGGACTTTGTTTAAAATTGTTTGCGTGCTCCAAGTCATGAACTGGTTGACCTATGATAATGAAACTTCACACAGTTGTTGCCCTTGACCCAAGGAGGTGCCCTATTGTTTTGGGGTCATGAAGGTCAAAGGTCAAGGTCACAAATTACATTTGTTTAAAACCTGTTTCTGTGCTCCAACTAAAGAATCTTTTGACCTATAGCACTTTTTCAGCGACAAGGCGCTAGTGAGGGGTATTTGTCCGCTTTGTGACAGTTCTAGTTTCCGTAGGATTTCTGCTGAAATGTTACATGACTATAACATGAATGTAACCCTTGGTTACAAAAGCAAAAATAGTAATACTTTGTTCATATCACTCTAATATGAAAATCAGGTGTGTTGAAATAGGGTATCTTAATTTATTTAAATATAACCCTTGATTTTGATCTAAACATTGTCAACTGATAAGGCAAAATTTTCCTTTTGTTTAGTGAATCTAAGTATTGCATGAATAGAGATTGTTTAGGCATAACGTTGATGGGGAGTCAAAACCTCGTAACTACAGCTTGAATAAGCTGGAGGTACGAGGTTTTGACTCACCACTGACGATAAGTTTGGTAATAGGTCACTTTGAATGAAAATAATTTGAAAGCTTTTTTGAGTGTTTCGGGCATCTTTATTGTAAATGCATTTTACATTGTAAGTCTATTCACATTGATAGGGATAAATGCAAATCAAACATGTAACAGTTCTGCTATATCCCTATGTTGCAACATTAATCCATTACCATGCAGTGGCGCTTTTTGACCACATAAAATACATGCTTTGGAAAACATTGCAGGAAATAAAGAAATTGCCTCTGACAAGCAATTTCTTCATTTCCCGCAATGTTTTCTATCCAAAAAGACTATTAATAGTAAATTTTTATCAACCTGAAATTGTCATCTGCAGCATCTTTGAATTTAGACAAGTCAAAAATTTTGCCGTCTGGTAATGGGTTAATTGCCTTGACCTTGATTGATTATGTGGATCGATAGGAAGTGAAATTATGTGACTAAATTGTGTAAAATTGAAATTATTTTTGATTGTTGATGGTTGACATTGTCATGCTCTGTATTTTAACTTGTTACATTATGAATGAATAGCATTTTGCTCAGTCTTAGTGGCATTTTAGTTTGGTGGTAAAAGAAAATGCACACAAGAACATTGGCAACAAAGGAAGCTAAACTTAAAAGGGTAATGAAATAATCTCTTCCATAGATTGAAGATTCACCATTGTTTCTTATCAATCCAGCAAACTTTCTGGTATTTTTGTTGCTGATTATCAGGACTTTTCTCCCAAGGAGCCTGGTCTATAATTGTTTTAAAGATGCACAAACTCATATTTAGTCGAACATTCCACATTAAAGTTGTCATAGCAGTTGAAGTAGTTGTTAAACCTTGATCAATCATTCAATCAATCAACAAATGTGAAGTAGAATTGCTTCTGTGCTTACAGGTACTTCTGATTATATTGAAGTTTTTAATATGATGACGCCTTTTGACGCCCTACAAGATAACAGTATTGGAAAACATAGTTGAAATGAAGAAATTGCTTGTGGCAAGCAATTTCTTCATTTTCCACAATGTTTTCAATACAAAACCACAAAAAAATGTAAAATTTCATTCACTTGATCTTGTCAATCTCCAACATGTTTGGATTTGGATTGGTCTAAAATTTTGCTGTCTGGTAATGGATTAAAGTACCAGCAAACTAGAATGTGCCTAAACTGTGAAATTAGGTTGAAAATTTATCAAGAGAACTATTTTGTGGCTGTTCTTCAAAAGTCCTGTAACTACAGCTTGTTGATAGCTTTAGATACAAGGTTTCTGAAGGAAAGCAATGATTTGTGATGTATGTATAAACATTTGTCAAAATTATTCTGATGTTGGACAAATGTTTGACATTCTTTGAAGAAATAAATTTGTTCTGCTTATTCAAGTGTTTTTCATTTGTTTCTACCGGAAAGGGTCATATTGTATTATGGCGATAGGGCCCTATTCACCGACATGTCTAAATTGATTGTCTAAATCTATATTACTTTACAAGCCATCTGATTGGACGAGATATATGTCTCAGCCAATCAGATGGGTTATTGTGTAACTTTAAAGATAAACTTGGAATGACTGGTTGGTGAATACCACCCTCGGTCTTCTATCTGTCCATCCATCTGTCACAAAGTCCAGGCCCCGGTTTCTCGAAAAAACTTCATACTCATGAGAACATGCTCAACTTTAAAGGAATACTCTCCAACGTTGAAGGGCATTTGATTGAAGTTCACATGGATTTCGTGCGATGTGAGCATGGTGCTCAGATTTGAGCATGAGAACGTACTTAAGTATTTTCGAGAAACCAGGGCCAGATAGCTCAGTCGATAATGTCAGGTTCGGTTCATTTGCAAATGTAAAAGGGGGTAAATGTAGATGTACAGGAGAAACATACACTAATCTCATTTATCTTCAGGGCAAGTTTAAAAAAAATGTGACCGTTCACTTTTTACATGCCTCGGCTTTTGCAGAGAAAGATATTCAACCCAATCAAAGCTAAAAAGATGTGTTATTGTGCCTTTATACTGGGTACCAAGTTTAAAGAAAATCGCTTCACAAATAAAAAAGATATGTCATTAAAACATGTCAAAAATGTCAGGAGTGAAACGATTTTGTGTGACACTTAAGACTTTAACCAAGTTTCTAAGCTATGGTAAATAAAATACAGTGACAGGATACTACAATAAGCACTTGTAATTCCTAAAACAACATGTGCATCATCATCTAAAAATTACCTTTTCATCTTATCTTCACTGGTTTAGGATGTTGAGCCTGTTTTATACAATAACCCTCTGAATTTTATGTCAGGAGTGAAACACTTTTATATTTCAAAATGTGTTCTCATTTTTAGCTCACCTGAGCACGAAGTGCTCAAGGTGAGCTATTGTGGTCGCTTTTTGTCCGTCGTCCGTCTGTCCGTCCGTCTGTCCGTCTGTCCACAATTTGTTGTTACCACTCTAGCACCCACAAATATTGACCAATCTTGACCAAACTTAGTCAAAACATGTATGACTATAAGTTCTCGGATGAGTTTGATTTTGAGTCAGATCAGACAAGGAAGTCTGGAGTTATGTGCCCTTGAACGTCATAAAATGGCTAGTTTTGACTTTGTTACCACTCTAGTATCTACAAATATTGACCAATCTTAATCAAACCTGGTGAAAACATGTATGACCATAAGTTCTTGGATGAGTTCGATTTTGAGTCAGATCGGACTTGGAAGTCCGGAGTTATGTGCCCTTGAACATCAAAAAAGCTAGTTTTGACTTTGTTACCACTCTAGTATCTACAAATATTGACCAATATTAGCCAAACTTGGTCAAATCATGTATGACCATAAGTTCTCGTATGAGTTTGATTTTGAGTCAGATCAGACTTGGAAGTCCGGAGTTATGTGCCCTTGAACATAAAAAATGGCTAGTTTTGACTTTGTTACCACTCTAGCATCTACAAATATTTACCGATGAAGACAAAACTTTGCCACAATGTTGGTAACTATAAGATCTTGGATGAATTTGATTTTCAGTGTGATAGGAGCAGGAAGTCTGGAATTATGTGCCCTTGAATTTGACAAAATTGCTGTTTTCGACTTTGTTTACACTGTAGCATCTACATTTATTGACTAATCAAGGCAAAACTTGGCCACAATGTTGGTGACCATAAGGTCCTTGATGAATTAAATTTTCAGCTTGATTTGATTAGAAAAACAAGAGTTATTGGCCCTTGAATTTAACAAAATTACTGTTTTCGACTTTATTTTCTTTCTAGCAAACACAAATATGGACCAATCAAGACACAACTTGGTCACAATGTTGGTGACCATAAGATCTTGATTGTTTTAATTTGTTCGATTGATCGGACTAAAAAAACCCAGAGTTGTGCGCCCTTGATGGCTACAAAATTGCCACTTTCGACTTTGTTTTCTCTCAAACAGCAATAAATATTAACCAATAAAAAAACTTGGACATGAGTTATGTGCCCTTGACTGTGACAAAATTGTTGTTTTCTTCCAATTTGTTTTTACTGTAACAGCTACAAATATTGATCATTCAAGATTATGAAAGCAGTTTTCAGCTTGATAATCATCTCGCATCTTAAATTATGTGCTCTTGAACTTGACAACCTTACGACTTTCATTCTATCTAGGTGCAGGTGAGCGATCAAGGACCATCATGGTCCTCTTGTTGTCTATTCAGCCAGAAATCTACCAGTCAAACGTTTTTAGGAAGCCACCAACCTTGTGGGCATTCTGCACTCTACTTTTTAGTGATTCGTGGGAAACAATTTATCATATTGTGCAATATATATGCTGTCAGGAGTGAAACGCTTTTTTGTTGTCATTTTGCAAGATTGCGCACACAATTTTAGCAAAAAACTTGTGAACATGAATTTAGAATATACTTTTGGCACTGCTTAACCATTTAGAATAGTTTTTAGCCACCCTAATTCAGTAATCTGGATGATATTCTGTGAAAATAGCTGTTATTCTTAACATTTGATTGTCACACTTTGGTCACATTTTTATGCTCCCCGAAAAAATTTCGGGGGAGCATATAGTCGCCATGCTGTCCGTCCGTCCGTTCGTCCATCCGGCTGTCCGTCCGTCCGTCTGTCTGTGCGTCCGTCCGTCCGTCCACAGCCAGATCTCAGCAACCCTTGGACCAAAATCAATGAAACTTCACATGTGAATTCCCTGGGATAATACCTAGGGACCTTTTTCTCCCTTTCTTAATTTGAGGCTGCGTCATGGAAAAAGGGGCCTTAGTGTAAAAATTAGTTTTTCTCTAATTTCTCTTCATCTAATGGGCAGAATTTAATGAAATTTTGTATTTATGTAATAAATAGGATGTTCTAGACCATATTTTATAAATAATGTGTGTACAAAAAGGCTGTCGTGGGGAAAGGGGGCTTAATGTATGATAGTTTTTATTTTGTGACAAACACTTATTCGGGGAGCATAATCCGTCTGTGACGGCTCTTGTTTTTAAACCTGCCCTTCAACATTTTGTTTCTTTTTTGAAAAGGAATTAGCTAAGTTGCATATTTCAATATCTAATTATAGCACTAAAAAATTCATAGCAAATTCTTCTGGCCTAAAGATTTCTATTAACCTTTTCTCAAACAGCAAATATTTGAACTCTTCCAATTTTAAAGTTGCTGCAGACAATAAAATAGGCGATGATAAAGAAGATTTATGTATGATAGATAGTGCAAAAAAGGAGAAAATGCTCTGTTCTCAATTTTAGACTGTGTCATGGAAAAATGGGCCTTAAAGAGTCTGCTGACTGCTAAATTAAACCTTTTCTCCGACAAGAACACCTTTCGAATATGCGAGTGTCAAAGTTTCATTATTTTTAAGCACAATGTTCTTATTTCATCTTTGAAATGTCTTCATATCTTTCCCGAAGACAGGCTGTCCAGCGTCCCTAAAATTCCTAAAAAATCCTAATTTTTTTGGACTTGGCTAAAATTCCTAAAAAAAAAATGATGAAAACAAGGGGAATTCCTAAAAAAGTCCTTATTTTTTCTTGCAATTCCTAATTTTTCACCTTGCCTGAACCACGAAATACTCAAATATGAGCTTTTGTGGTGGCTCACCTTCCTTTTGGCCGTATGTCAGAATATCTGTGCATAATGACTTTAAAATCTCCTCCCAAACCATTTGTCCTAGAGCTTCATAATTTTTTATCATCACTTTTCAACAAAATCCTAGTAACTGCAGCTTGTTTGAAGCAGCAGTTAAGAGGTTTTTGTTTAAAAGAAGTATTTGTAGAATTGTATTTTGGCCCACCACTAATACACTTGAAATCATTTTAGGGCAAAGAAAATTAACTCAATGTTTTGGGACTTAAACCATTTTTTTGGCCTACTCCTTTGAAATTTTGTAGATGGTCTGTTTCAAAATTCTCTGTATCATTACTATGGATTGAAAAAAAAAACCAATACTAGACAATATTTTATGATATATTTTTTCCTTTCAACCATAAGGCCTATGGCATCTTATTTTCTTGTGTAACATTTCCAAATTATCTTTATACATTGAATATAAACACTACCTGGTATGCACATAACACATTTTATATGGGAAACTTTGACAACCTTCTCCCAACCTGTTTGACCTAGAGTTTTGAAAACTTTTGTGTAGCCTCATATCAATTTATATCATACCAATATGCACTTAGAAATAAGTCTTACATTTCTAGTTGTTTGGTTTTACATCTAGAGATGCAGATGGGTGTCCAAAAGCTTTAAAAGTTTGTAATGCCTCATGAATCTCTTCCAGAATAGTATAACTAATGGCTGCTGTGCATTGAAAATATGCCTTGATTATGTTTATGAAGAAAGGGGAATTATTGTTTTAGAATTTTTTTTTTTTCAAAAAAAAAAAAAAAAACAAACAAAACAAAAAGAAAAAAAAAAAACAAACAACCCCCCCCCCCAACAACATAAGGTCTAGAGATTTTAAATTCTGTATCTTGGATCTCTACAGAATTGCTTCAAATTATCAATATGCAATGAAATTTCAGTATTATGTAGTTGGTTCTTAGATTTTGAGAGATAAAGAATCAGATAAAGAGAAAAATCTTTGTCAATCTTCTCCCAAACTAAGCTTTGGAATTTAATGTGTACCATTGACCAATAACTCCTTTCCAGGATGTTTATAGCATTCAAATTATGCATGGAACACCAGTAGGTGTCTTGAGGGTTTCTCATGTGAGCGATTTAGGGCCATCTGGACCTCTTGTTTAGGTAGCTATCTCTTCATCTGTCTGTGTCTTATTTATATATGATAACTGTAACACACAGCATGATAATATGGCAATTCAATGCAATTAAAAAGAATTCCAAAAGCCCAACTATTGTTGGGCCTGAGACTGTAAGATGCCTTAACTGCTGTAAAGATAAAAAGAGTAAGCCTTTTTGTTATCAATAATGAAATAGTCAGTCTATTTTGATACATTTAGCAACCTACATTAGCACTAAGTTCCTAATTTTATCCCTAAAATTACCCTATTTTTTTCGATTTTTTTCCCTAAAATATGCCCTAATTTTTGCACTGAATGTGCTGGACAGCCTGCGAAGATGAAATTTGAAAAAAACTTTATGTTGGGCCGTATGACGTCAAAGTATGACGACACAGTCAAAGCACTAGTTTTCTGTCATAAAGTGACATTCCACAACAAATTTATTTTTCCCCCCGAAATGGCAGTGATTGGGGGTGGAGTCGAGTCATGATATATCGTCACACCGTGGCAATTTACGGAAATGATCAGTCTTTATTTTTTAGAAAATCAATACATGTATTTCTCAATCCAAGTAACAATGTAGAAATTGTTCAATTAAACGGTAAAACCAATCAAGTATAACATATTGTTTATGAAATTCCGTTTATATAGTGAATTTCATCTTATACTGTGCAAAAAAAGTTTAGCACGTTTTGAAACAAATTATTTTTTCAGTATTTGATTATTACATAAAAATGGTTTTATGCTGTAAAGTTGTCCTGATTGACAACCATCACACATACAGTGCGTGTCTGGAATGAAAAGTCAGGATATTGGAGAAAATCCGGATAAGCAAAAAGTCATGTGCGTCATGTGTGCAGTGTCATCGATATTGTCTAGCTTGTCCAAAAACACACAATTTCACAGATCTTTTAGCAGAATTAATTTAACTGTTAAAAATTCTTTGAAATTGATAATTGGAAGGCGAAAAATAATGACGTTAGATCAACGTCAGAGAGCTCTTAGCATGCTCCAATGAAGCATGCCCATTTCAATAAACAAATCGACAATCAGACGCTTACAGTACATAAATGAAGCAGGTTTGGTCGCAAATGATCGACAGAAATCTTACAGATCGCGTAAAACGACGTTTAAAGAGGATAGTTCCATAGTGACGTCCTGACGCCGTAACAGATGTCCGTCTAGTAGGAAGTTAGCCCGACTCCTCTGGGACATCACAGGCACTACAGCCAGTGATGAAACTGTCCGGGATAGGTCATGTACAGCTTGCATCAAAGCCTGCTGACCTTATGTCAATGACGTTGAGGCATCGGCAGGCAATGCGTCAGTGGGTATGGACATGTTGCTATTGAACCAGAAGATGTTGGGGTGATGTCCAATTTAGTGTTTACAGACATATCACCTTGTACATGTCATTTGGGAGGCCAGGCTAGCGAAAGCCATGATGTCTGTAACGTCCTTGACTTTGAGCGTCCTCTGCAATATGAATGGGGCAGAATTCCCCTATGTTTAGTCAAACAACCTGTCTGCAGCATTGATAGTCGTTATATGGCGATCAAAGCAACTGCTGGTGAATTTACTCGATATTGAAATTTGTCTGACTTTTGATGTCTGACACCTATGCTCTTTAGCGTAAGATAACGTTTAAGAGTTTTGACACAAAATTTTCAGGAAACGTCAGCAAAATGATTGCACAATCAAATTATTATTTTCCTTTTAAAGATTTCGCTATAGTTTTTCCCTGGGAACCAACATTTTCCGAGTGTGCTAAACTTTTTTTTGCACAGTATATATGCGTCGAAATCAGTTTCCTCGCTTGGTACCCTTCTATGGTCATATCGCGGCGGCTTGAGCACCTAACCATGGGTTCCTAGCATTTCTCGCACCAGTACTACCACAATATCCAAACCGAGCCTCCAACTGCTCTATCACATAGATGATCTGACACCCATTGGTAAGAGACAAATGACATCTGTCAAATGTCCGAATGGATACTGGCCGAGCCAGGGGGATTGCTAACCGACAGACAGACTAACAGAAAAACGACTATGGCCAAAACATAATACGCCCCTTCAGGCATAATAAAAAATCGATAAAATGATAAGCTCTACTTAACCCTTTCCAAAACATGACAATGTCCCTCCTCAAGACATTTTTAGATAGCAATGTAAAAAAGAAGCAGGGCAGCATTGTCTGCTTTCTCTCAGTGCTTTTCATGATAAAACACAAATATTTCAATATTTGGTAATACAGTCGACGCTCGTTATCTCGACATCGGATAAGTCGAAATTCCACATAAGTCGAAGTGAAAGTCATGCCCTGTCCTCAACGTATGGTATCAAAGTGTTAAATTAATTTCAAAACAAATACAGCCATTGAAATTTAGTAGGAAAAGAATAGAAATTGCTCGTATCGAGCAATTTCTTTCCTTTTCCTACTATATTTCGATCATGGACACATGATGCCCATCAAGAATGCTTAAATATCGTTTTCATCGAAAATAATCAAAATCGGATAAGTCGAACTCCGGATATGTCGAGGTATTTTGACGGCCTCTCTGACTTCGACACAACGAGTGTCTACTGTAGTAATTTTGTCATCTACATAAAACAAACTAGAAATCTATCACTGAAGGTGATAAAAATACCCCCGCCACCACCTTTGTTCGGACAAGCGTTTTTGTTGATTTATGAGCCATACTCAGAAATTGTCAATCCGATTTTATTATGCTCCCCTAAGGGAGAGCATATAGTCGCCGCTTTGTCTGTCCGTCCGTCCGTCCGTCATTCCGTACGTCCGTCCGTCTGTCCGAAGCGATTTCTCCATAACCCTTGGGCCAAATCAAATGAAACTTACCATGTGAACTCCCTTTGACATAATGCCGATGTACCTTTCCCGGTTTTTAGATTTGAGGCCTCGTCATGGGAAAAGGGGACTTAAGGTTAAATACAGTTTTTCTCTAATTTCTCCTAGTCTAATCGTCAGAATTTGACGAAATTTCATATTTGAGTAGCAAATCAGATGCCCTTGACAATAAACTATTTAAAATTTGCGTATAAAAAATATGTCATGGAAAAAGGGGGCTTAACATTTGTTAGCTTTATATTAGCTCTGCATGGCATATATTTATTGTGACAATGCCTTATTCGGGGAGCATTGTCTGTCTCTTGACAGCTCTTGTTGAAATTTGGTCCAATCAGGGGCCATAACTCAGACAGTATCGGTCTGATTTCCATGAATTTTGCATCTTGCATATATACAGGTCCTAATGCATACCTGTGCCAAGTTTGAAGCAAATTGTTCATTAACTGTAGGAGGAATTGTCCGGACAAGCATTTTTGTCAAATCAGGGGCCATAACTCAGAAAGTGTCGGTCTGATTTTCGTGAAATGTGCATCTTGCACATGTACAGAAGTTAATGCACACCTGTGCCAAGTATGAAGCAAATCAGATATAGTAACTAAAGGAGGACTTATCCGGACAAGCATTTTTTAGTAAAATCAAGGGTCATAACTGAGAAAGTAATGGTCTGATTTTCGTGAAATTTGCGTCTTGCACATCTACAGGTCCTAATGCACACCTGTGCCAAGTATGAAGCATATCGGACAGTAACTGTAGGATTAGTTGGCCGGACAAGCATTTTTGGGTCAAATCAGGGGCCATAACTCAAAAAGTATCGGTCCGATTTCTGTGAAATTTGCGTGTTGCACATCTACAGGTCACAATGAACACTTGTGTCAAGTATGAGCTAAATTGGTCTACAAGTGTAGGAGGACTCAGGAGTTATCCGGACAAGCATTTTTTGGTAAAATCAGGGGCCATAACTTCGAAATTATCAGTGCGATTTTCGTGAAATTTGCGTCTTGCACATCTACAGGTCCTAATGCACACCCGTGCCAAGTATGAAGCAAATCGGACAGTAACTGTAGGAGAAGTTGGCCGGACAAGCATTTTTGGGTCAAATCAGGGGCCATAACTCAAAAAGTATCGGTCTGATTTCTGTGAAATTTGCATCTTGCACATCTACAGGTCACAATGAACACTTGTGCCAAGTATGAACTAAATCGGTCCACAAGTGTAGGAGGTGTTATCTGGACAGGCATTTTTTTGTCAAATCAGGGGCCATAACTCAGAAATTATCAGTGCGATTTTCATGAAATTTGCGTCTTGCACATCTACAGGTCCTAATGCACACCTGTGCCAAGTATGAAGCAAATCGGACAGTAACTGTTGGATTAGTTGGCCGGACAAGCAATTTTGGGTCAAATCAGGGGCCATAACTCAAAAAGTATCTATCCGATTTCTGTGAAATTTGCGTCTTGCACGTCTATAGGTTACAATTAACACTTGTGCCAAGTATGAACTAAATCGGTCCACAAGTGTAGGAGGAGTTATCCGGACAAGCATTTTTTGGTCAAATCAGGGGCCATAACTCAAAAAGTATCGGTCCGATTTTCGTGAAATTTGTATCTTGCACATCTAAAGGTCACAATGAACACTTGTGCCAAGTATGAACTAAATCGGTCAACAAGTGTAGGAGGAGTTGTCCGGACAAAGTTTTGGAGACAGAACAACCAACCAACCATCCAACCAACCATCCAACCACTGGACCGACAGGTTGATTCCAGTATACCCCCTCCAAACTTCGTTTGCGCAAATCAGGGGCCATAACTCAAAAAGTATTGGTCCGATTTCTGTGAAATTTGCGTCTTGCACATCTATAGGTCACAATAAACACTTGTGCCAAGTATGAACTAAATCGGTCCACAAGTGTAGGAGGAGTTATCCGGACAAGCATTTTTTGGTCAAATCAGGGGCCATAACTCAAAAAGTATCGGTCCGATTTTCGTGAAATTTGTGTCTTGCACATCTACAGGTCACAATGAACACTTGTGCCAAGTATGAACTAAATCGGTCAACAAGTGTAGGAGGAGTTGTCCGGACAAAGTTTTGGAGACAGAACAACCAACCAACCATCCAACCAACCATCCAACCACTGGACCGACAGGTTGATTCCAGTATACCCCCTCCAAACTTCGTTTGCGCAAATCAGGGGCCATAACTCAAAAAGTATTGGTCCGATTTCTGTGAAATTTGCGTCTTGCACATCTATAGGTCACAATAAACACTTGTGCCAAGTATGAACTAAATCGGTCCACAAGTGTAGGAGGAGTTATCCGGACAAGCATTTTTTGGTCAATTCAGGGGCCATAACTCAAAAAGTATCGGTCCGATTTTCGTGAAATTTGTGTCTTGCACATCTACAGGTCACAATGAACACTTGTGCCAAGTATGAACTAAATCGGTCAACAAGTGTAGGAGGAGTTGTCCGGACAAAGTTTTGGATACAGAACAACCAACCATCCAACCAACCATCCAACCACTGGACCGACAGGTTGATTCCAGTATACCCCCTCCAAACTTCGTTTGCAGGGGTATAACTACCATAAAACATTGCCATTTAGGAAAGTGTTCATTAGCGCATAACCTTTAGGGAGAAAGAATAAGGACTAATAGTTTAGTGTTTGTTTCAATTATATTTTTTGTAAGCATAAATTTTGGTCCACAATAATTTTTTCATAACACGGAAATCAAGAAACAATTTGATTCAAAAACATAGACATAAAACTTCTTTACGCTGAACAAAAACAACACCAGAATTATTAAACTAAAAGGTACTATCTAGAATGTTTTTACCCCATAACCCATTTAGAAATACGGAACAATTTTATCAAGTTATTAGTGACGTAATTGCGGACAAACAATAGTACTTCCATAGGTGTTGTTATAAAATCTCGTAACTATGGCTTGAGTTAAGCTGTATATAGGCCGCACGATAATTTGATCATTTGTTTATTTACATTGACCTGTCCATTGTTATTGAAAACAGTTCACAGATTACTATTTTAGAAAGTATTCGTTTATACAGACATCCATGTATAAGTCTGTGATAGCGCAGTGGAAAGACGTTGGATTTCTACTAAAACGGACCAAGTTCGATTCTACGTCAAGACAGGCACAATTTTTATTTTTCAAGGATTTTCATGTTTAATGTTTAATGTTTGCAGTTTAATCCATCATCAGACATCAATTACAGTTTACTGGTATGTAGATATTCCCAATTTTTTAAGGCGATACAAGAAACGTGCTTTTGAAATTTAAAAAGAAAAAGAGAAATCTTTGAGGAAATAAAAGTGCTCACTTTTTCATGCTTTTCTCTTGATGTTTTCTGCTAAAATGTCAAAGTCAAATATTTCTGGCAAAATTAAATGACACATTTTAATAATCAAGATCTTTTTGTTTGCATATTATTCATTTTTTCTCTAAACATTTGTTGATATGTTAAAAATATATGATTTGTCATTTTTGTTGGAAGACCGTTTACAATTAAACATAATTATGCCTATATTCGCATATTATGTTTGTCGAGTATAATGAAAAACTAAAAAGAACTTTGTGCAATAAAAAAGAAATAGAAATGAAAAACAAATAAAATCAGAGGCGACTGTGAGTTTCGAACCCACACCAAAAGACAAATTAAATTTGGAGTCTTCGACCGTTACCATTTGACCACTTTGACTTTACAAATTATGCGACAAAAAGTATTTTTATACCTAATCAACATTAAATCAATCAACCATATCGGATAATTTACCTGGATTCCCGTACTTGACATCGACTCACCCGGGTCAGTGTAAAAATTATCATTTTCAGTTTATAGTTAAGATTTTATAACAATACCAACGGTATGTCAAAACACAACAGTAAACCCAGTCTATTTTTTAACTCAAACAAGAATTGTCCGCGGACAATAAAGTTTGCCCTAACGAGAGCTTGTCACAAAGAAAAGTCATTTCCTTAGTCAAGGTAAAAAGGTCATGGCCAAAAATGATTTTTTTTAAAAGTAGGTCAAACTCCAAGGTCAAGGCCACAAGGTCATGGTCAAATGTGAACTGTGTTGGAAGGAGGTGTCCATGTGTGAAATATCAAGGCTGTATGTGTAAAAGGACATGAGATATAGGCCAGGTTAAAAAAATTTAAAAGTAGGTCAAACTCCAAGGTCAAAGTCACAAGGTCCAAGATCATGGTCAAATGTGAACGGTGTTAGAAGTAGGTGTCCATATGTGAAATATCAAGACTGTAAGTGCAAAAGGACATGAGATATAGGCCAGGTTAAAGTTTTTTGAAAGTAGGTCAAACTCCAAGGTCACAAGGTTCATGGTCAAATGTGAATGGTGTTGGCAGGAGGTGTCCATATGTGAAATATCAAGGCTGTAGGTGTAAAAGGACATGAGATATAGGCCAGGTTTAAGTTTTTCAAAAGTAGGTCAAACTCCAAGGTCAAGGTCAGAAGGTCCAAGGTCATGGTCAAGTGTGAACGGTGTTGGAAGGAGGTGTCCATATGTGAAATATCAAGACTGTAGGTATAAAAAGACATGAGATATAGGCCTGGTTAAAGTTTTTTAAAAGTAGGTCAAACTCCAAGGTCAAGGTCACAAGGTCCAAGGTCATGGTCAAATGTGAATGGTGTTGGTAGGTGTCCATATGTGAAATATCAAGGCTGTAGGTGTAAAAGGACATGAGATATAGGCCAGGTTAAAGTTTTTTAAAAGTAGGTCAAACTCCAAGGTCAAGGTCACAAGGTCCAAGGTCATGGTCAAATGTGAATGGTGTTGGAAGGAGGTGTCCATATGTGAAATATCAAGACTGTAGGTGTAAAAAGACATGAGATATAGGCCAGGTTAAAGTTTTTTAAAAGTAGGTCAAACTCCAAGGTCAAGGTCACAAGGTCCAAGGTCTTGGTCAAATGTGAATAGTGTTGGAAGGAGGTGTCCATATGTGAAATATCAAGACTGTAGGTGTAAAACGACATGAGATATAGGCCAGGTTAAAGTTTTTTAAAAGTAGGTCAAACTCCAAGGTCAAGGTCACGAGGATCAAGGTCATGGTCAAATGTGAATGGTGTTGGTAGGAGGTGTCCATATGTGAAATATCAAGGCTGTATGTGCAATAGGGCATAAGATATAGACCAGGTTAAAGTTTTTTTAGGCCAGGTTAAAGTTTTTTAAAAGTAGGTCAAACTCCAAGGTCAAGGTCACAAGGTCAAAGGTCATGGTCTCAAATGAAAGGTCTTGGTGAGAGGTATCCACATGTGAAATATGAAGGCTGTAGGTGTAATAGGGCATTAGATATAGGCCAGGTTAAAGTTTTTTTTAAAACGGTCAAAAAGTGGGTCACAAGGTCAAAGGTCATGGCCTCAAAATAAAGGTCTTAGTTAGAGGTACCAACAGGTGAAATATGAAGGCTGTATCTCTAACAGGGCATGAGATATGGGCCAGGTTAAAGTTTTGCGGACACTGACGCCGACGCCGACATCCAGGGGTATGACAATAGCTCTTCCGAGACTATCGTCCTGGGCGAGCTAAAAGGAGCAATATTCCAAAATTTCATCACATTGAAAATGTCATCTGCAACACCTTTGAATTTGGAACCCCTAAAATTTTGTCGTTTGGTAACGGGTTAATACTATATGAGGGGTGACATTGTTAATACTATATGAGGGGTGACATTGTTCCATAAGTAGGGTTTTTTTTTTACTAAGAAATTGGGCCGAATTATAATCAGCCCCTTCCCCTCTGTGATTTTTTCCCTAAAATTGTATTTTTCCCCTCATAAATCAATATTCCAACCTTTACATGGTTCTCCCATGGGAGTATTTATGTTATCTTTGAAAAGATCTTTGCTAATCGGCTCATAAACTGCTTCTAAAAGCTATTTTTTGTGTTTATTGAACTATTTTCAAGCATTTTCAGTATTCCAGCAAAATACCCAAGTGAAGATTTTTTCCCTATAACAGCTTGTTTGACGCATTTCCCCCCAAAATTAAGGGCCCTGGGCCCCTTTCCCTATCCATAAAAAGAACCCCTGTAGTAACATACATTGTTCCTTGTAGTCATTCTAGATTGTACCTTTTAGTTTGCTATGTCAAAAATAAATAACAAATATAATATACTAAACAATATACAAACAATTTAAATCATTTAACCCATTCCTGCATAGTCACACCTTTTGACGCATCACAAGATAAAGGCTTTAGAAAACAATGTGGAAAATGGAGAAATTGCTTGTGACAAGCAATTTCTTCATTTACCATATTGTTTTTTAACCAGAGACCAAACATAGTACAATTTCATTATTTTGAAATTGTAGTCTACAACACCTTTGAATTTGGACAAGCCTAAATTACCTTTGAATTTGGACAAGCCTAATTTTTTGCGTATAGTAATGGGTTAAATCTTAATTTGATTCATAAATGAAAGCACAGCTTTCAAAAAGATTGTACACTTACACAAAAAAGCTTGAACAGAAATGTGACCTGTCACACTAGAAAGGGAACATTTGAGAAGTGTGGAAAGTATGGAGCTTAGTCAGTCTGCGCAGGCTGATTAGTGTAAAAATTTTCACAAAATGATTTCTGGAATCTAGAATCAGAGCTACAAATAAGTGGGAGTAAAGGCATTAACTTAATTCAAATCAATTACAGACCTTATGGGCTGACTTCGTTTGGCACTATAGCTCGCGCGATCAGGAACCATTATTGGGAACCAGCGCTGTTCTGTCTATTGAATTCCTCCCCGTTCTGAGTCAGTCAATCAAAATCTTCGTTTACCTCGACACTGATTGGTTCGCTGTTATCCGAGGTGTTCCGAATGACGCAATGGCTCCGATGGCCGGACCACACTTTTGCCGGTGGTCGGACTATAGCTCGGGCCATTGCTGTTCCATTGGAGCTATAGCAACGGAAATGACGTCAATAGCTCACACTATTGGTGTTCGATTTGGGTGATGGTTCAAACGATGGCGCGGGCCATTGCCAATCGAAGTCGGCCATGATGAGACGATTCCAATGACTACCCACAACACAGGGTTTGATGTACAGTACATGAAATATTGCATTTTGAAAAGCTTTGACTCCCTCTTATCTGTAGCTCTGCTAGAATAATTTAATTTTTTCTACTTTACTGTAATGTGTTCCATTTTTAATACATTACCACACATTGAATCTTTTTGACTCCCCTTGAGAAAAGGGCTTTGAAAACATTGTGGAAAATGAAGAAATTGCTTTTCCAAAGCAATTTCTTCATTTCCCACAATGTTTTCTACCATTAAAGCCCAAAAAATTGTAAAATTACATTCACTTTAAATTGTCGTCTGCAATATCTTTGAATTTGAACAAGTCTATGATTTTACCATTTGGGAAAGGGACATCCCAGATGGTCCATTTTAGCTAGTGATTTCTCGTCACAAATTCATTCTCTTGTTTTCAATTGACCAAACGCCACTCGACAGATTGCTCAACCCAACATAGAATTTAAGACAAACAATGTGGATGTGATCGTTAATAGGGGACGATTTTATCCACTTAATCGTGACGTAAATTCGGACAAACAAAATAGTATTTCGTAGGTGTTGTTATAAAATCTTGTAACTACGGCTTGATTTAAGCCGTAGTTACGAGATTTTATAATAACACCGACGGTTTATCAAAACATAACAGTAAACCTAGTCTATTGTTAGCACAAAACTCTTTGCCATAGGCATGTCGATTGTTTGGATTGTCAGCCGATAAATCGATACAATAACATGTGCAACAAAGAACAATTGGTCCATAACATTTTTCTGCTTGTCCATTGGCTAATCAATGTTTTTGATTGACAGTCAGCGTTTGATCAATTTCAAGCACCATACACTTTGTTGTAAAAGTTTGACCCAAAAATCCTTGGTTTTGACAATCATAAACGTTTATGGTTTCATGTTTCCAAAACAACAAAACTTGGATCTGTCAAAAGTTGTAAATAGACGACAATTGATCTGACGGAATTGAAATTCCCTTTCAGTGGATGGTAGATATTGAGTAAAAGAAGGTTTGCTTCGTTTACTTTAACATTTTCCCAAGCTTTAACACATAGAAGCATCAATAGAAATCACTGTTTTGGAAAGTGGAAAAGGCATTCCATCCATCATTAGATGCCAAAAACTTAGACATCATCCTTGGCAATAGAATTTGACGAGGGCTACTTTCGCCAATTTCTGTTGCTACAGATGATGACCAAAGTTGCACAAAGTGTTTGGTATCTTAAGATGGATGGAATACCTTAAATCAATATATCATGATTTTTGCTGCACTCCCATCCAATTTAGATCAAGCTTAAACTTTGTTCCCTTAGAAAATTTTGCCCCTCCCATTGAATCCCCGGTTTTGACACCCTTAATTGAGAAGATTAAGAAAAAAAACATTAATGAAAAAAATAAATCTGATAACCAGCATTTTCCCCTTTTGCCTCAATATTTTATTTACTAAATTGTGTATAAATCTGTTCTTTATTGACATTCAGTCTGTCATTTGCAGCACATTTTAAATTGGAACAGTAAAAAAATTGCCATTTGAGAAAGAATAAAGAAACTATTAAAAGTGGAGTATTTATCAGGATTTTGTTGCGCTATGTCCCGGTGAAGATTTTCTGTCACTAACACTCGGTGCTCGAAGTCTCGATGATTGAGAATGCATCTTTCTAAACAGCTCCTTGAATTTGTTTTCTGGGAATAGAGTCTCTATCACGCCTTCAAGAATAACGTAAACAAGTCGTCGATTTAGACTGCGGAACTGGAACATGTCGAATATTCGTGTCACGCCTATTCTGATTGTCTCCGTACCAAGTAAAGTACGTAACTCATCTGAAATATTCAATTAAACCATAACCAAACAAAAAAATTTAACCAAGTCCAAATACATAGGTGTTGCAGACAACAATTTCCATTGAACAAAATTTAACATTTTTTCGTCTTTCTTGGTAGAAAACATTGTGGGAAATGAAGAAATTGCTTGTCACAAGCAATTTCTTCATTTTCCACAACGTTTTCCAAAGCCATTAGAGTCACTGTGTGGTAATGGGTTAACCCATAACCAGCTGACAAAATTCTAGGGTGCTCTAATTTTAAAGCTGATTTAGACGACTAATTGAATTATGATAAAGATAGGATTTATGTACCATATAGCTCAGAAAATATTGAGGCAAAAGGAAAAATTGCTGATTATCAGCAATTTCTTCTATTGTCTTAATGTTTTTCCAAGCCTTTATTTGTAGGGACGTCAAAACCAGACCTACTCCGGAAAAGGGTTAAGCCATTACTAGACAACAAAATTTTAGCTGGTTCAAATTCAAAGATGTTGCAGACAACAATTTCAGGTGTATATTTTTTTTTACAATTCTGGGTCTTTTAGGGAAGAAAACATTGTGGGAAACGAAGAAATTGCTTGCGACAGCAATTTTTTTTATTTCTCACAATGTTGTTTTCCTAAAGACTTTATCTTGTTGTGTGTCAAAAGGCATCTTTTCAAGGTAATGGTTTAACTAAAGTTCATTGTCATTAAGGCATAATTTTTCCCAGCCACTTATTTAATTAAATTTAAGTTGCATTGACATATCATTTTTTTTCTTGACCCTTTCCCAAACAAGACCTGATTGTAGTCACTAAACACATAAAGCTTGGGAAAACATTGAAGTAAAGGAGAAATTGTTGATAATAATCATTTTCTCCTTTTGCCTTAATATTTTCCATGCCATATTGCACTCAAAGCCAATCATAATCAACATCCATTTTATGGTCTGCAGCAGCTTTAAGATTTGACCACCCTATAATTTTACTCTTACATGATAATAAAGTACTGAACGTGTGAAAAGGAAACTGACTAAATGCACCTTAATCCTTTCCCAAACAACACCTCGATCAGCATTATCTCCTTTTGCATCAACATTATCCCTTTCCCAAAAGGCAAAATTTTAGGGTGATCCACTTCAAAATCTGCCGAAAATGACAAAATGGAAGTTATTGAAGACAGAATTTGGTTAAAATACGGCATAGAAAATATTGAGACAAAAGGAGAAACTGCTGGTTATCAGCAGTTTCTTCTTTTGTTTCAATGTTTTCCCAAGCCTCTTCTTACAGGGACATCAAAACCAGGTCTTGTTTGGGAAAGGGTTAAATTGGAAGTCTAAATTTTGTTGTTTGGTAGAGAGATAAACAAGGTCCCCACCTGGTATACTGCCCAACATTTTAGTCCTACACACCAGACGTGTTCTCATAACAGTATTGTGGTCCCTCTCTGCTCGAGGCTCCGCTAAATTACCCTCCGGCCAGAATGAATCTCTGCAAATAAATATGAAAGATTAGTCCAAGTGCTTATCATTGCTAACTATGTAAGAGCTAATTTATGGACTACGACCCTGAGCCTCTGAGACTGAATCTCTGCAAATAACCAGAGCTACAGGTGAACGAGGGGTGAAGACATTCTAATTTTTTTGTTTCAAACCAAAACCCCACATTGAGGGTACTCAATGGAATCGTCTCATCGTGGAATCGTCTTGATGAGATGATTCAAAAGAGTACCCACAGAATAGGGTTTGATGAACAATAAATATTGCATTTTGAAAAGTTGTCACTCAATCTCTGTAACTCTGAAATAATAGGGAACAATTTTATCAAGTAATCAGTGACATAATTTTGGACAAACAATAGCATTTCGTAGGTGTTGTTATAAAATCTCGTAACTGCGGTTTGATTCAAGGCGTAGTTACGAGATTTTATAACAACAGCAACGGTTTATCAAAACATAAGGGTAAACTTAGTCTATTTTTAGCACAAAATTCATTGCTATTATGGGAGCTTAGTCTAAAAATATTTTAAACTAGAACTGTCGCAAAGCGGACGAATACCCCCCACTAGGGCCTTGTCACTGAAAAAGTGCTCTCGGTCAAAAGGTTCTTGACTTAGAGCATGGAAACGGATTTTACACAAAGTCCAACTGTGACCTTGAACTTTGACCTTGGTGACCCAAAAACAATAGGGTACCTCCTTGGGTCATGGGCAACAACTGTGTAAAGTTTCATGATCCTAGGTCAAACGGTTCTCGAGTTAGAACATGGAAATGAAATTGTAAATTTTGACTACTCCCCCCCCCCCCACCCCTCCCCCATTAAAAAGTTCAAAGTGGCATAACTCTGAAACTAATGACTGGATCAAGATGAAAATTGCAGGTGCACAACTTCATATGATAGGGAACATCCTGATAAAATTTCAGAAAAATTGGTCAAAAACTGTGGGAGGAGAAGGGGACACAAGATTATGTCCACGGACGGACGGACGGACAGACGGACAACCTGATTCCAGTATACCCCCCATAACTTTGTTGTGGGGGTATAATGATATCTATGAGCTTTGATCGGGTAAAAGGACTCTCATAGTATTTGAGACTGACTATCTTGTTTCCAGGTCAGCCTGTGCCTAAGAAAAGTCTCATCAGGAATTTATATAGTTGCCTCATACTTTGTATACATGTATATCATAATAAATGACCTGGCAGAGCATAGCAGGCTAATCAGTATCTAAATTGTTCTCAAATTGTTTTACGTTAAGTTTGTATTTGGCTTTCATTGTTTTGGTCCAACAAACATGTGCAAAGACTCAATGCTAGAAAAATATTTTCAAAGCTTTTTCCTCCATGAGCGCCAAGCTGTCAAACATACGGTCAAGGGTTCAATCTGAAGCTGTTGTGAATATTCTTATTGACATTTATCTTCTACCAATGAGCGAGTAATCGTAAATGGGATTAGCAACCGGAGGCACCAAAGTACTGGTGAGAGACATAATAGGAAACAAACCATGGCTAAGTGCGCCAGCCACGACGATATGACTTTTATGATACTGGCTTTGGAAAACGTTTTTGAAAATGAAGAAATTGCTTATCTCCATTACATGCAATGGTTTCTAGCCTAAAATAAACAAAAAACATTGAGACAAAAGAAGAAAATGTTGATAGTCAGTGATGTTCACAAATTCTACCTTGGATAACATCCATGTTGTTGTCTCCAAATTGGGCCACCCTGAAATTTTGTTTTGGAAAATGTTTAGTAAAACTTCGTTCAATGAGACATACCTTAATGACTTGATATATTCAGCGACCTGTTCTGGGGAGGTCATCCAGTCTACATGGTCGATGATCTTTCTGAAATGTAATACAAATGTGACCCGTCACGCTAAAAGGGACCTTATCCAAATGCCAAAAATCCAAATTTTGACAAATTTGTCAGACTCACCACAGGTCAACCAGATCCCGTATGCGAGAAATGAACATATATTAAGACAGGGAAAACATTCCAGATTTAGAAAATTACAGAAAAAGTGAAAAATGTCGGCCCTTGTCTGGCTGCGTGGACTGCGCAGACTGCCTAGGGTCTATATTTTTCACACATCCGATAAGGTCCCTTTTAGCTTGACGGGTAACAAATGGAAAAAAATGTTTTATTGTATCTAATACATTTACTCATTACTGCATAGTGACACCTTTGACTTCATCACAAGAATTGGCTCGGGAAAACATTGTGGAATATGAAGTAATTGCCTGTGACAAGCAATTTCTTCACTTTCAACAATATTTTCCAAAATGGAAATATTTTGAAAATAACATATAAATGTATTGACTTGGAATTGTTGTCTGTGATTCTTTTCGAATTGGAACAGTCCAACTTTTTTATGTCTGGTAATGGGTTAAAACCTCTCTATTAACCATTTCCCAAATGGCAGAGATTTATATTGTTCCAGTTAGAAAGCTGCTGCAGATGACAAAATAAATGTTTGATAAAAATAGGATTTGTGTAAGACATAGTTCAAAGATATCGAGATTTTGCATCAGTATTTTTCAATGTTTTTTCCATTAGGGCATCACTGTTTGGGTATGATTTAAAGATGATGCTCATCCATTTTTCTGTAAATGTTTTTTTGAATCAGATATTTAAAATCTAAACTACGCTAAGATGCTTTTAAATCAAGGCCTTTCACGAGGTATTAGAGTCCAAATATATCTTGAAGTAAAAAAGAATTGCTTTAGAACAAGTGAAAATCTCTACCCGGTACTAGAGAGCATAGTCTCTCTTTAATCTGTATTTTGTTCGTTTCTCTCTGCTCTCCATGTATGTTTCCCATAAAATAGAGAAAGTTTATTTCTCAAAGACATTTTACTGACTTTTCTCTGACCAAATCTTTGTTTCTCCTTACTGAAATTGCCATGAACTTTATTGTCAACAACAGTTTTTCAAATTTGAAGAGTCTTCATTTTGAAAATAAGGACTTTTCTGAAAAGAAAAATATTGCTGCCCCCCCCCCCCCCCCCCCCAAAAAAAAAAAAAATTATTTGTTAAGGAAAGAATTTATAAACAACACAGAAATTCTCGTACTTGTTAATTCTGTCCCCCATCGTTGTTTTGATTAACTGTTTTAAAAATCGCACAATTTGCCGTCGCAGCCACTGATTTTTGTGTCGTAAATCGAACACTTCATCCATGAGTAACAACATGATTCTGAGTGGAATGTTTTCTTCTAGCTGTATAATATAAAATTATGTAGAATTAACACATTACCAAATGGCAAAATTTTAGGCTGGTCCAAATTCAAAGATGTTGCAGACAACAATTTCAAGTGAATGAAATTTAACATTTTTTGGTCTTTTTACATAGAAAACATTGGGAGAAATGAAGAAATTGCTTGTGACAAGCAATTTCTTCATAGACATTTTCCACAATGTTTTCCAAAGTCATTATCTAAAAAGGTGTCAAAAGGCATCAATGTGTGGGAATGGGTTAATTAAGAGATAATTAATCCATTCCCTAACAACAAAAATTTGTACCTTTCCAAATACACATTTTCACAGCATTTACATCTTTTGACTAAATATTTTCCTAAGCCTGATCTATTTTAATGAGACACTGTTATCCAGATTCTAGATTGGACAATAATTATTGGGGTTTGTCAAATAAATATGTTGACACAATAGTCAAGAGTAATGAATGTTTGCAAAACTTTGATTGATTGACCAGGATTTCCTACAACATCCTAAAGGAGCCTCCAGCTGCTTGCCTACATAGTTTAAGGTTTACAGACCCTGAAAAAAATCTACACTTTCTAGCCGTACGAAATGCTTCAAATTTCACACACTTGTCAATAAACTTCACTTAAGTTGATTCACCGTGCCAGAATTCAAGATTATGCTTCAAGAGGAAAATAATTTACATATATTATTTTACTCTATATTCATAAGCAAGGGATGAAATTTTTAGCATTTTTGTCAAATATTTCCACAAGTATGCATATATTCAGAATTCTAAACCGTGCAAAATGCTTATGTTTGTATTTAGAATGGAAATGTAACACGGTTTAGGAATAATTTGCTTTTTTTCAAATTTCGCCTCTGACTGTTTGGTATTTTTTAGGGTTCGGCTACCTTAATGATATCAAATCATTGGTGGATGAGAATTCTGTCTGAAAGGATATTTGCACAAGTAAGAGTCTGATGCACTACCAACTGCACTATGGCTGCAAGTCTGAATCCAGCCCAGCAGATACTTTGTGCCCATGTGTTGGAGATCGAGAATAAAATAGATCTATAACACAGAAAATATTTAGGAAAAAGAAGAAAAAGCTAACCTCTAGGTCCAGCCCAGCAGCTACTTTGTGCCCATGTGTCGGAGATCGAGAGTTCTCCTTAGAATTGATAGAATCCTGAAATCAGTGTAATGTACACAAATGAGAAATGGGTTTAACCCATAACAAGAGGACAAACCTTTCAGACTGGTCCAAATTTAAAGATATTGCAGATGACAGTGCCAAGTGAATGAAATTTTACATTTTTTGGTCTTTCTTTTTGGTAACAAGCAATTTCTTTATTTTCCACACTGTTTTCCAAAGCCTTTATCTTGTATGGTGTCAAAAGGCATAAATGTGTGGAACTAGATAAAAGCTTTGTTGATTATGGCGCAACCTCTTTTGAAAGCCTAGGTTTAGCCAGTTTAGAATTTAGCACTTTCCCAAACAACACATTTTTAAATTGAAAGCTGCTGTAGATGACAAGAATGGTAAAATGCTGGCTATCAGCATTTTCTTCTTTTGTCTCAATATTTTCTAATTGGCTTCTCCAGTAAGGACATCGAAACCATGTTTTGTTGGGAAAGGATTAATTGTGAGAAACTATTCTCCTAGAGTGCATTAACCTAAATTCTTAAATTCCAACCTTTCAGGGAGTGATTTACAGTAACCCATCTTTAACCTGTAAGGAATACAATTTAGTCAAACATATAAAGAAAGGAAGAAATTACCCCTGATATCTCTCCTTGAATCATAGAATGTCTTTTAACGAGTAAGTAAAAATATATATCTTTCAAGTCATCAAATTTTGCAACACAATTGCCTTTTTCTATTTAATTTGCACATGTCTTATATTTGTTTTCTGGGACAGGGTTAAGGTAGTCCACCCCAAATGAAATTCATGCGAGGTCAGAATTTTCTGGGAGCATTGTAAACATTTGGTGGTGGAACGTTCCACTGCCGTATGTTTATGACGTCACCAAAATAGGTTCCGATATGTAATGAATGCTAAGGAGGATGCACAAATCTCATTAGGGTTAGACTACCTTAAATGAAGCATACATACCCCTCGTAGTTTTGTTATCCCGTCATGAGAGAGACTTTTAATGCCGTCTGGTACATGTTTTACAGCATGACCTACTTTATTGACGGAGGTCTTCAGTGGATTTACTATAGTGTCCATCTAGAAAAGTCAAAACATATCAAGATATGAGCTGGAAAAAAAGGTCCTTAACCATTTCCAAAATAAGACCTGGTCAAGACTTTCCTAATTGAATAGGCTTGGGAAAACATTGACACAAAAGAAGAAAATGCTGATGACCAAAATTTTCTCCTTTTGCCTCAATGTTTTCTGTGCTATAGTATTCACAAATTCTAACTTTAATTTCATCCATTTAGTAGTCTGCAGCAGCTTTCAAATGGAACCACCCAATATTTTTGTCGTTTGGGAAAGGGTTAACCATTTCCTAATATAAATGCCTTTTCATTCCATGCATTAATGTTTCCAAAAGATATTGATGGAAATGAAGAGTGCTGACTACATGCATATTCTCCCTTATCCTAAATAAATATTTTCCATCCCATCAAAAAGAACTTTCATATCAGGATAATCTTCAATCTGCATTCCTTCCATTTTGGACCAGCTTTGGAAAGGGTTTAACCATTCCCCAGGGTAAACCATTTCCCAAATAAACTTTTAGACTGACCCTAATTGAAAGCTGTTGCACAGAACAAAGCAAACCTACTGCAAACAGAAAGTTTACAACTGAGTCAAATGAGTCCTTGTGTGGGAATAAGTTATTTTTTTAATACCCCCCTCACACATACCTCGCAACCTTACTGCGTCCTTACTGCGACCTTGCTACGACACACGACGCAGCACAGTCGCCATGGACGCAGCAGGGACGCAGCAAGGTCGTAGTAAGGACCCCAAGGATGCACAAGGTCGCAGACCGTCTGCGACTATCTTGAACATGCACAAAACAGTTGCAGAACCTCTGCGTTCTTACTGCGTCCTGGTTAGATCATTGTGGGATCTCAGTAAAGTCGCCACAGTCGCAGCAGCATCGTATTAAGGACGTAATTAGAACGCAATAGACGTTGTACACTCGCACCAAGGACGCCGTAGAGTCGTCGATGAAATAACAAGAAATTGCTCATTTCACACTATGTTTCTACCAAGAAGGACAAAAATGTAATAATTCATACACCTGAAAATGACATCTGCAAAGATCTTTGAATTTGGATCAGTATACAATTTTGCCTTTTGGGAAATAGGCCAACTTCATCGATATCTCAATTTATCTGAATCGGCGACTGGGTCAACTTGTAGCACATAAGAGGCCCCCGCTCGTTTGCCTCGTCCGCCTCTCATCTTTGGAATTATGTGGATGATTTAACTTAAAACTAATTAAAAATACGTATTCACTTGTTGAAGATCAGACTCAGAATGAAATTTACTGGAAAAAGTATTATTTTCATAGACAAAGCAAGGACGTAGTAGGGTTGTCTTACAGTCGCAGAACAGTCGCTGGACAAACGCAATAGTCGCCGTAGAGTCGCCGTAAGAACCCAGAGAACGTACCACAGTTGCAGCTGGATCGCCGATGATCGCTGTGGGGTCGCCGTAGGGACGCAATACAGTCGCAGTGAAAACGTCATGGACGTAGAAGGGTCGTATTGAAGATGTAGAAAAAAACATACAGAACACAAGACTATAGAGCCCCGGACCGTCGGCGAGAGAAATTTGGAAATCAGAAAGAAAACCAAACGATTTTCGAAAGAAAAATGCTTTTTTACTAGTTTTCAGGTCGCAAGCTATGTGTGAGGGGGGGTATCAATAAAATCAGCAGCTATATGAATACCCACCTTTCTAGCGAGATCACTTTTATGTCGTTCCCACATCCCTGGGGCGAGGAATTTCATCACATAATCCTTTACACCGGGATTTTTGTCCCATAATTCCGGGTCTAACAACGTCTGTAAATATCCGTCCAGCGCACGTCTTCGTTTCTCTAAAAACTCCTGACTCATATTCTTTAAAATTGATTTTGGAGGGAGACTAGGGCCGTGGAATAGCGGCAACTGTAAATAATATGTAAATCACAAAAGCCTCAGCATATCGTCGCTTTTCAACGAAATACTTGTAACTGCAGCTTGTTTAAGCTGCAGTTACGAGGTATTTGTTGAAAAGCAGCAATATATTCATAGTGATTATTTTGGAGAAAATTATCATTTCATTATGTTAACCAAATATTTATCATGCTAAAAATGATCATACCAGCATTTACTTACTTTTATCATCTATTTTGTCGGCTGCAAAAAAATAAGTGCTGCATTTTACATTAATACTCCCACACACCCCAAATTTTCAGTGACGCATCAAACCATGACAATATGCTCATGGTCTAGTGGCCAGCAGTTTTCTTCTGTTAATAAATGTTACATAGGAAGAGTTGTGATAACATTAACAAGATTTGAACATTAGGAAGGACATATGTACAAATGGACAGATAGAGATGATACCAGTATACACAGCATACAGTGGCATATAAACATGATTTCAACCCTTTCCAAAACGGCAAAATTTTGGACTATTCCAACTAGAAATATGTTGCAGACAACAAAATGGTAGTTTGTGCTAATGTAATTTGTGTAGATTATAGTTAAAACAATTATCTGGTGTTGTATGCAACACATAAAGTCCCCTACCGGCTTCACATTGACTCAATATGGTAATCAATAATAGATTAAGTTGCAGGATCCATTTTTTGCCATATTTTCACTATTTCCGTTACCATAGCAACCGCACTTTTCGTCAAAGAACAAAGATAAAAAGATGTGCATAATCTACACATTGCCATCTAGTCATATACCAAGTCTCATCAAATTAGCTTGCTTACTTATTAACTTATCGCAGGATCCAATATTTTTTGCCATATTTTCACTATTTCCGTAACCATAGCAACAACAATTTTAGTCTAAAAACAAAAATAAAATGATGTGCATAATCTACACATTGCCATATAGTCATATACCAAGTCTCATCAAACTAGCTTGCTTAGTTATTATCTTATCGCAGGATCCCATTTTTGGCCATATTTTCACTATTTCTGTAACCATAGCAACCTCAATTTAAGTCGAAAAACAAAAATAAAATGATGTGCATAATCTACACATTGCCATCTAGTCATATACCAACTTTCATCAAAAACGCTTGCTTAGTTATTAAGTTATCGCGGGATCCAGATTTGAGCGGACAGACGGACGGACAGACGGACGTACCAACGGTTGACCATATGTTGGGTACTTTGTCTAAAAACTTATTGGATACCCCATCTTGGGTATAAAAAACAGTTCTTACGAGAGGACACTTACTGGTTATGTGTCCAAAGACACAACTGGGTATTTTAGAAATGTTGGCATCACCAACACACATTGGTAGCAATGGTACTCTGGTCATCTTTTAATGCCAAAATTCATGAATAAACAAGAGGGCCCAGGGTAGCTGACCTGAGAAATGGGGCGAAATTCTGATCAAATAGGGACACACATGTCCCATCTAGAGTCAACAAGGATTTTCTTAGATTTGTCCTGGTGACATTGATTTTTACCCCTATGTGACCCAAATCTGAACTTCACTCGTTTATTGTCAAAATAAACATTGTGACAGTTTCATCAAACTTGGGTCAAATATGTGACCTTTATGGTTCAAACAAGGATTTCCTAAGATCTGACCTGATGACCTTCTTTCTGACCACACATGACCCATATTCAAACTTGAAAATTCTGTGAGGGGTGTTATGGCTTCTCTGTTGCAATGAATAATCTAAATCATGAAAATAAGTAACCAAAGGAAGCCGTCAATAAGGCTCATAAAATGATACACTCTTACATGTACTTTGAAACAATTTCTAAGAGAACAAAATTAATGCCCAAAAACTGGTGCATTGTCTCATTTTGAAACGGTCACTAACAAACAAAATCGTCATTTGTACAATGATGCACTCATTCATATTTTGAAAGTAACTAACGAACAAAATTTTCACTTGTACAATGATGCACTCATTCAATATTTGAAAAACTGTTTATAAAGAACGAAACTGTCACTTGCACAATGATTCAAATTCCTTTATTGGTTTAACCCTTTCCCAAACAAGACCTGGTTTTGACGTCCGTAATAGAATTGACTTGGGAAAACATTCAGACAAAAGAAGAAACTGCTGATAACCAGCAGTTTCTCCTTTTGCATCAATATTTTCTATGTTACATTTTCCACAAATCCAATGGTTTTCAATCATAATTTTGTCGTCTGCAGCATCTTTCAAATTGGATCACCCTAAAATTTTGTTGTTTGGGAAAGGGTTAAAATCCAGTCACAGGAATGTTACCACAAAACAAACAAGAATTACAATTACAAGAAATCAAACGATGTGAAAACATATATATTACCCACGGCATTTTAATCCATGACAATAAGAATATCTTCACCACCTTTTCCATTCAACTACACAATATGGTGCACAAGATTATGAACATTGTGGAATAGTAAGAAGTAGCGAGTGATCTACATTTTCTTCTTTACTTCAAAAATTGTGAAGGCAAAAGAACAAAATGCTAGGACATAGCCTTCTCACCTTTCCCCTCGACAAATTCTGAACAAGACTTGGTTTTGATGTCCCTACCATATGGGCTTTAGAATTAAAACATTAGGGCAAAGGAAGTCTCTGGAAAACGTAGCGCTGGACGTCCAAAAACTTCGTGGAAAGAACTATCAGAGAGAGATGCCAGGGAATGGAACATATCAACATCCCAAACCAACGACAGGAAGAAATGGAGAACTGAAGTTAAATCTGCTATGCGTGCAGCCAGCCAGACATCTGGACGGGATCCTGCTGACGGTAGAACAGTCCCTACACCTGCACGATAAACTAAACACCGATGATGATGATGATGATGATGAAGAAAATGTTGACAATCAACAATCAATTTTCTACTTCTGCCCCTATTTTTCTGAACAGTATTATACTAAAATCTTCGATAAAAATAAGAAAAATTTAATACAATATTTGTGCATGACACAAATTGCATCTATATAGGTATCTATGACCTTTCTATAGAGAAATTATTCAAGACCTTCATACTTTAACTCTTTTTCAAAACATATCTTTTTTTGTCTGGGTAAACATTGAGGCATAAGAAGAAAATGCTGATAGTCTGCATTTTCTCCACCTGCTTCAATAGTCTGCATTTTCTCCTCCTGCTTCAATATTTTCTAGGCTATATTGTACACAATTCTATCATTATCAAAATGAATTAAGTTGTCTGCAACAGCTTCAAATTGAACTCAGGGCTTTTTCCAGGTATTTTGGGAAAGGGCCCCTAGCTCAAAATTGGGAAAATTTTATCGACAAAATGCCAAATTTGGGAGAAAAAAATAGAACTTGTAGATCTAACCAGTATCTTAGTTTAATTGAGTGAAAACATGTACCAGAATTCAATCAAAACTCACCAACAAGACAAAATCATGTTGAAATCCTGCATTTCTTTTTTTATTTTTGCCTAATTCTATCCTAAACATGACTTAGTTTTGACAATTATGTTAGAATAGGCTTGGTAAAACATTGAAGCAAAAGAATACAATGCTGATCAATAACAAGCATTTTCTCCTCTATGTTTTTAGTAACATTTATTTTGTTGTCTGCACTAGCTTAAGAATTGGACCACTGTAAAAATTTAGTTGTCTGGGAGAGGATTAAATATTTCATGAAACTGAAAGTACGAGTTCATGATCAGCAGAACTAAAATACCCCCACCCACCCGGTCATCTTATTCTTGAAAGTTAGTGTTAAACTATGTAAATGAATTTACTTAAATTTAAAATCAGTTTTCAATGATATTTAGCTGAAAAATTTGGATCTTTGGTCATAATACAGCTTTAATTTTCCTCCTTTCAATTCTTTGTTTACATCGCGAAAACCCATGACATTAAGCTTTTTATAACTGTTTCTGTTTTTCCCGAGAGCATAAAACAGTCAAAACAATAAAACTTCAAGTAGATAACAAGATCAGACTGAATTACCGAAGAATCCTTTGGGATTTTTTTAATATACAGTGCTAATTAATTGACAATTCACGACCGCGAATTTACGATCGGCGATTTACCTGAATGAATGGCTACTGTCTAGATGTAAAACTCTTTACTCTCTACATCAGTACATTGGATTGGGAATTTTTCTTCTGAATTGGGAAAAATAGGGGCCGTTTTGGATTGGGAATGGGGCCGAATATCGGCCCCTACGGAATAGGCGAAAAAGCCCTGGAACTGCACCGAAATTTTGCCATTTTGGGGAGTTAATTCTTTCCCAAACATTGCCTGATTTTAACGTTCTTCACGGATATAGTTAGGGAAAACATGGAATAAGAAGAGGAAAGAACTAAAAGTCCCCTTCTCTCAATATTTTCTATGCTATAATATATGCATGCTTTCTACTTCGCAATCAGAAATGTTCTCGTCTGCAACTCTTTCCCAGTTGAGCTGGTCCAAGGTTTTGCCATTGAACTCTTTCCCAAACCAGACCCACTTTTGACGTCCAACAGAAAAAGGCTTGGTAAAACATTGATGCAAAAGGAGAAAATGCTGATAGCCACCATTTTCTCCTTTTGCCTCAATATTTTCTGTGATATACTGTGTACTAATCATATCATTTTTAACAACACTTTTGTCGTCTGCAGCAGCTTTCAAAGAGGACAATCCTAAAATTTTCCCGTTTGGGAAAACAAATATATCGCCGCCCCTAAACCAAAACTACGTAACCTCAGCTGTCACTGTAAGATGACAATGCCCCAGACACCGCTTTGATCGTTTAAAGTTTCATACAATTTTATTTCATTATTAATTCATTGCTGTTCATGTCGGATACCCGGCAAATATTTGGACGATATAACCAGTAAATCACTGGACAAACTACCCAACAGTTAATTTCTCATTTTTTTTTAAATTGATGTTCATGTCAGATACCCAGCAAACATTTGGACAATATAACCAGTAAATCACTGGACAACTAACCAACAGTTAATCTCCCTTTGGACTCTTTTTTCTTTTAAATTGATGTTCATGTCAGATACCCAGCAAACATTTGGACAATATAACCAGTCATTCACTGGACAGACTACCCAGGAGTTTATCTCCCTTTGGACTCAATTGTGTTTCAAATTGATGTTCATGTAAGATACCCAGCAAACATTTGGACAATATAACCAGTAAATCACTGGACAAACTACCCAACAGTTAATCTCCTTTTGGACTCTATTTTCTTTTAAATTGATGTTCATGTCAGATACCCAGCAAACATATGGACAATATAACCAGTAAATCACTGGACAACTACCCAACAGTTAATCTCCCTTTGGACTCTATTTTCTTTTAAATTGATGTTCATGTCAGATACCCAGCAAACATATGGACAATATAACCAGTAAATCACTGGACAAACTACCCAACAGTTAATCTCCCTTTGGACTCTATTTTCTTTTAAATTGATGTTCATGTCAGATACCCAGCAAACATATGGACAATATAACCAGTAAATCGCTGGACAAACTACCCAACAGTTAATCTCCCCTTGGACTCTATTTTCTTTTAAATTGATGTTCATGTCAGATACCCAGCAAACATATGGACAATATAACCAGTAAATCACTGGACAAACTACCCAACAGTTAACCATTTCCCAAACAAGACCTGGTTTTGACGTCCCTATGAGAATTGGCTTGGGAAAACATTGAGGCAAAAGAAGAAACTGCTGACAACCAGCAGTTTCTCCTTTTGCCTCAATATTTTCTATGTCATATATTACACAAATAATATCTTTAATAACATCCATTTTGTCATATGTGGCTGTTTTTGAAGTGGATAACCCTAAAATTTTGCTGTTTGGGAAAGGGTTAATCTCCCATTTGACTCATATTTCTTTTAAATTGATGTTCATGTCAGATACCCAGCAAACATTTGGACAATATAACCAGTCATTCACTGGACAGACTACCCAGGAGTTAATCTCCCTTTGGACTCAATTGTGTTTCAAATTCATGTTCATGTAAGATACCCAGCAAACATTTGGACAATATAACCAGTAAATCACTGGACAAACTACCCAACAGTTAATCTCCCTTTGGACTCTATTTTCTTTTAAATTGATGTTCATGTCAGATACCCAGCAAACATTTGGACAATATAACCAGTCATTCACTGGACAGACTACCCAGGAGTTTATCTCCCTTTGGACTCAATTGTGTTTCAAATTCATGTTCATGTAAGATACCCAGCAAACATTTGGGCAATATAACCAGTAAATCACTGGACAGGCCTGTCACTGGACAAACTACCCAACAGTTAATCTCCCTTTGGACTCTATTTTCTTTTAAATTGATGTTCATGTCAGATATCCAGCAAACATATGGACAATATAACCAGTAAATCACTGGACAAACTACCCAACAGTTAATCTCCCATTGGACTCATATTTCTTTTAAATTGATGTTCATGTCAGATACCCAGCAAACATTTGGACAATATAACCAGTCATTCACTGGACAGACTACCCAGGAGTTTATCTCCCTTTGGACTCAATTGTGTTTCAAATTCATGTTCATGTAAGATACCCAGCAAACATTTGGACAATATAACCAGTAAATCACTGGACAAACTACCCAACAGTTAATCTCCCTTTGGACTCTATTTTCTTTTAAATTGATGTTCATGTCAGATACCCAGCAAACATTTGGACAATATAACCAGTCATTCACTGGACAGACTACCCAGGAGTTTATCTCCCTTTGGACTCAATTGTGTTTCAAATTGATGTTCATGTAAGATACCCAGTAAATATTTGGACAATATAACCAGTAAATCACTGGACAAACTACCCAACAGTTAATCTCCCTTTGGACTCTATTTTCTTTTAAATTGATGTTCATGTCAGATACCCAGCAAACATTTGGACAATATAACCAGTAAATCACTGGACAACTACCCAACAGTTAATCTCCCTTTGGACTCTATATTCTTTTAAATTGATGTTCATGTCAGATATCCAGCAAACATATGGACAATATAACCAGTAAATCGCTGGACAAACTACCCAACAGTTAATCTCCCTTCAGATTCCATTTTGTTTCAAATGCATGTTCATGTCAGATACCCAGCAAATATTCAGACAATATAACCAGTAAATGACTGGACAAACTACCCAACAGTTAATCTCCCTTCGGACTCAATTTTGTTCAAAATTGATGTTCATGTCAGATACCCAGATGATATTCAGAAACCAGTAAATCATTGGACAAACTAAAACTACCCAACAGTTAAAAATTTTACTCAAGTATCTGTAGGGTCAGCATTTTTGTCCACTAAAATTAAAGCAGGACCAGTGGATTGCAATTTTTACAGGTCCTCCCCCAGACTAACAGGTCCTACATTCAGACTCAGTGAATTGTAGGAGAAACAAAGAATAAATTGTATATTCATTGTTACAACACTCCGATAGTTTCTATATAAGAGTCTGGTAAAGGGTTCTGAAATAGCTGAAATAGCTAGTCATAATTATCTCTGGCTGTCCTGTTGAGTTTATGCCTTTTCAAATTCAATATTTTGTTAAAAGTACAAGTAATTTTTGTTTATATATATGTAATTGTTACAAATAAAACAAGAGTTGTCCGCGGACAACGTAGCTCGCCTATACGGGAGCGTGTCACAAAAACAGCAAATTTTTTAAAAGTAGGTCAAACTCCAAGGTCAAGGTCACAAGGTCAAGGATAATGGTCCCAAATGAAAGGTCTTGTCGAGATGTATCTCTGTATGAAATATCAAGGCTGAATGTCTAATAGTGCCTGAGATATAGGCCAGGTTAAAGTTTTTCGAAAGTAGGTCAAACTCCAAGGTCAAGGTCACTAGGTCAAAGGTCATGGTCCCAAATGAAAGGTCTTGTCGAGATGTATCTATGTATGAAATATCAAGGCTGTATCTCTAATAGTGCCTGAGATATAGGCCAGGTAAAAGTTTTTCAAAAGTAGGTCAAACTCCCTCAAGGTCACTAGGTCAAAAGTCATGGTCCCAAATGAAAGGTCTTGTCGAGATGTATCTATGTATGAAATATCAATGCTGTATCTCTAATAGTGCCTGAGATATAGAACAGGTTAAAGTTTTTCAAGTGAAGACACGACAAGACGCCGACACTAGGGCTGTGACATTAGCTCCCCGGATATAAAGTCCCGGCTCGCTAAAAAGGTTGTTAGTAGGTGCCATGTCAGGTTTTGAAAACAGATGAAGAAAGTTGCTAACGTCTGAATATGCAAAACAATTTGGTCAAAGAAATTTTGAAATTGCTATCAAAACTGTGTATAACTACACTAGTATAGAATCTAGTTGCTACCCCATTTTGATTGCATACATTTCCCAAACAAGGCTTAGTTTTGATGTCATTTGTAAGTAGTTATCAATCATTGATAACAAAGAGAAATAACGAAAATTATGATCTACTTGAATTTCTTCCCTTCCCCTCGATTTCATGACAATGGGATGTGCATGTTCTGAGTTTGATTACATTATGTCCATTTTGGGAAAGGGTAAAAGATCAAGCCCTTCAACAGAGGATACATGATCAGGTGTTTGGTAATTGCCCATATCCAAGATTTTAGATCTAATGATTCCAGCTTTCAAATTGATCTAAATCTAATAACGAAAAATTGAGGTTTGGCGAATGAGAATCATATATATAAAGAAATAATAAAGTATCATTGTATGTTGCCAACAAAAAGGTAATCTGTTCAACATATAAATTAATATGCTATCGGTGTAATAATGACAGTAAAATGCAAATTCAAAATACCTTGTTTTTAGACTTACCTCAACAGAATATATTCCTATTAAATTAAATTAAAGGTTAACTTTATATGAAGATTTGTGCACAATCACTGCTAGACTTTAGTATTTGAATGTGTGCAAGGAAAAAAAGGGTTTCTCTTTGATCTTGGGGAAATCTAAACTCACTCTGTGTGATGTAAGCAGTGATGTCACACTGTATGCATTTTTGTTTGGTTATTTAACAGCTGATTGAGCCCAGTTACAGAGTTATAAATAGAAGTTCAATTAACCTTTACCCAATAGAACAAAGTTTGCATTTGTAAATTTGGATTTCTTTTTCTATCCTCATGTTCACAATGGAAGAAAAAAGACGAAATTAAATGCATAATATTCTCTATTCGTATGAATTCAGTAAATAAGATCTTGGCCATAATTCATTGTTTAATTTAATATTGTTAGAATTATCCTTGACTGAATGACTAAGAAAGGGTTAAGGAAATTGTAACAAAGTGAGTGGATGTTTTCAGTGGAAAAAAATAGTGGACTACAAACTTGTGCAATTTCTATAATTTAAAAGTAATAATCGGATTAGAATTCCTAAGGTAGGTGAATGATAGACTGATGAATTTCTAGTCAATTGATTTTTTAATCTAGATTCTTGTTCACAAAAAAAACCACAACAGTTTACTGCTTTCTTTGTCCTGTCAATAATTTTCCATTCAAGATGTGCCTGAAGGATGCAGTACTCGGTGGTTTTGTGATGTACATAAGTGTTACGTATGTAACACAAATCTACGATTTGTTGTTTTCTGTTGTGTAATCACAGACAATCTTCAAAGAGTTTTGTTTAAAATAGGAATTTTGGGTTGGTCGCCGACTTTTTCCTATGAGCCAAAAGAAAGTTATGATGCAGATTTTGAAACTGATTTTGATGCCTTTCGACAAAATCTAAGGGGCGCTGTCTCTGAAATTTACAGGCCCGGCGGACCGGTACCAAAGGATGTTTTGCCAGTCCTCATTAAAAATTACAGGCCTCGGGCCGACGGACTGGCGTTAATGTCAAACCCTGACATGTAAAGTGAAATATACAGTCAGGATTCAAACAGTCACAGTTTATTGTGTGAATTATTTTGCCAATGTTGACCATTTCCCAAACAGCTGAACTTTTGACTGTTTTAATTTGAAAGCTGCTGCAGACGACATAATATATATTGCAATGACATGATTTGTGTACGAAATATCAATGAAAATATTGAGGCAAGAGGAGAAAAAAAAATTTCCAAAGGGGAGGGGGGGGGGATGTCCCCACTCTCATACCCTCTTTAGTTTAGGATGTGCTAGATTGTTTTATGAATAAAATTGGAAAGACTTAAAATTTCAGTTGGGTCAATCAATATTAATGCATTCTGATTTCTCGAGAAAAAAAAATATGATAAATCAAAACAATCTTGAGCACAAGCCTTCACGACTTAAATTGCTTACAACCATCCATACAGACAATGAGATAGCGCTCAGAAAATTGATATTATTTTTTTATTCCACAAATGGCATTATAGTAACCAGAATTTTCATTTACAGGGGGAATATACGTCAAAAAATTTGATTAAAATATCGCATCCAAAAGATCGCGAAAACTAATGACAATTGCTCTAATGTCGGTAAAAACTACAAACAAACACACCTATTGTGCATAAATAGCAGTTAAAAGTTATCGTTGTTTAAACAATGTATAAAATAGTGTGAAATATGGTCGTATTCGACAAATTTTCATGTCAAATATAATCAAACTAACTTACTCGACTCGACGGGAAAATGGAGTGGTTCCACGCGCGCAAGAGACGTCACGCAATAAAGCCGGGAACAAAAAATACGAACGGTAACTCATTTCCGGTGCTTGGCGGATATTAACCGATGGTATCCGAATGCATTTTTCGGCGCGAAATCTAAATTTAGAATTTTCCGATTAGTGGAAGAGTCCGAGATACGGACGAATTGTTGGACAAAAAAGAGTCTAATGTTTTATTGGGTATTTCGTTTGAAGTAACCAACAACAGTCTCATATACGTAATAAAATTACTCCTGTTATTGGGTATACCCAACAAGGGAAAAGTAACCAATAAGTGTCCTTTGAACATAAAAAATAGCCAATAAGTGGTCACTGGTAAACACGGACGGACGGACAGACGGACGGACGGACGGAGGGCAAACCTATAGTCCCCTCCGGTGTGAACACCGGTAGGGGACTAACTATTGAGACAAAAGGAGAAAATGCTGATTATCAGCATTTTCTTCTTTTGTCTCAATGTTTTCCAAAGCGTTTTCTTACAGGAACATCAAAACAATGTCTTGTAGAGGAAAGGGTTAAATACATATTGACACCTTGATAATAATGCTCCACATACCTTTTCGGCCATAATCATCTGGAGGTCGTGAAAGTCGCTGTATCGTCGATAGACATCCCAGATCTCTTCCTCGTTGGCAAACACCCGCTTCACCCGTATAGAGAACACCGCGTAGGACTTACCCGTCTTTTCTGACTCACGAATTATACCTACAACAGATAAATCCCTCTTGGTATTAGGTTACATCCTTTACAAAACAAGCCCTTGCTTTGATGGTGTTAAAAGAGAAAGGTTTTGAAAAAACTTTCTAAGGAAATGCTGGTATCAAGCAATTGGAATGTTATATGCAAAACATTCATTGGAACTATAAAGGTTACATTGAAAAGGTGCCTCAAGTGAAAATAAAATCAATTTATGGTAGAATACCCCTAATGCGATTCGCACTACGTCTAATTTTTCGGGTCTGGTCGAAAACTTTCTGGGGGAACTTTTCACTGCCGAATGTTTACAACCACGCCTGAATAAGTTTGGGCACATAATGACAACGCTTGAAAAAATCCAATTTTTCATGACTCTCAAAATGGTCACATTACGGATATTCTACCTTAATCTATACCTCTGAAATAGAGCCTCAAAAATTACAACAGATGAACACAACTGGTGGTCTTTTAACACCATCAAAGCAAAGTTCCTATTGACCTGTGGCGTAGAAAAACTTAATATAAATCAAGGCACAATATTGTGCTCCAAAATTCACCCGTGAGGTCTGCATATGCATTGACCCCACTTCGGCAGCATTTTCTTAGGACTCTCAACTAACATACTTTGTTAGCTAAAATAAAAGCTTAATGTTAATGGACAGTACCTGTTTGTAAAATTTGGGCAGTGACCGTTGTTTATGTAGAGCCATATTTGTATGGAGAATTTGATGATGATCTTCATGTTTTCTGAACTCTTGCCCAAACAAGACCTGGTTTTGACCTCCCTAATAGAAAAGGCTTCCGAAAAGATAATCAGCATTTTCTCCCTTTGTTTCAATATTTTCTGAGTTATATTGCTCACAATTTTTACCTTTAATAACATCTATTTTGTTGTCTGCAGGAGCTGTCATATTGGGCCATATTGGGTCACACTAAAATTTTGCCACTTGGGAATGGGTTAAGACGCTCAACTAATAGACTTCATCGATGAAAATAAAGTGGACAGTACCTGTTTGTGAAATCTGTGCGGTGACCGTTGTTTCTGTTGAGCCGTATTTATACGGAGAATTTGACCTCGATGAATTGATAGAGAGAGACGACACGGACTGATTGTCTTCTGAATCGGGGAGTGAATCTCCCACTGAATCATCATTCTGTAGTGGAAGAGAAAAATAATTAAGTGCGGATCTGGAAAAAAGGCCCTTATAGCAATACAAAATACCAAGATTTCAGATCAATTTGTGTCTAGGTTCAGTCTGATCAGGATCCATTCTGCCCTCACACACATGCGAAAGGACAGGAAGAAGCTACTAGAGAACAACATGGATCCTGATCAGGCTGTGCGTATCTACAGGCTGATCTGGATCCATGTTGGCATCAAATGCTTTAAGGGACCTTTTTCTAGATCATGGCTCAATTATATTGCTTGTATAATAATGCTTGTCTGCAACCCTGTCAGACAATGAAAGTTTTCGGTGACAACATGGATATTATGAGATATGTACAATACACCACAAAAAAGATTGAGGCAAAAGGAGAAAATGTTGGCTGGACTGGATTGGAAGCTGCTGCAAATGACAAACTGGGTGCTGATAAAGACAAGATTTGCGTACAATACATAAAGAAAGTATTGAGCCAAAAGGAGGAAATGCTGACTATCAGCAATTTCGTCTTTTTTCTCAATGTTTCACCCAAAATTATCTTTAAGGTCCATCAAAACCAGGTCTTGTTTGGGAAAGGATTAATTTAATGAACTTCGAAGAAGATGCCTGTCAGTGTGATAGATCATGTTTATGTGAATGTATCCTGGTTGTCTGCATAAGTATTTATGTAACTTTTAACAATTCGGTTTTGTATAGGTCCCCATAAATGACCTGACAGAAAATCTCTATGTAAAAGCTAGAGATGTTCCGCCAGACTATTTATCAAGACATATATTAACTATTAACATTTTTGTTTATCTACAAAATTAGTCCTTTAAAATAGGGAATGTCATTATTTTTGCAATTTGTGTTATGTAAAGCAGTTCCCAATCAGTAACTCCTCTTGAAAACCACAATAAATATCAGTTCAGAAAACATTGAAAGAAAAGAAGAAAATGCTGATAATCTGCATTTTCTCCTTTTCCTTTCAAAATTTCTTCAGCTGAAACATTTAGATTTTTTACACAAGTATAGCTCACAGTAAATGACCTGACAGAGTATCTCTTGCTAATGGCTAGAGCTTCTCTGTCAGGTCATTTATCTTGAGCTATGAGCATTAATTAATAGTTGTCTGTGACTCATTTCAATTTTTGATCAAAATTTTGTTCTTTGGGTCAAAGTGAGTACACATCAAACTTACAATGTCATCTGTTTGTTCTGACAAATCTGCAACGAGAAAAACACAAACCCCATGCAATACATTGTATTATACAACACAACTATTAGTGCAAGACAATCACCAGACAAACTACTAACCCCTTCCCAAACAACAAAATGTTACACAGGTCCAATTTAGCCCATTGCAATACAGTTACACCTTTTGGCCACCCTAAAGTAAACATTTTGGAAAATGAAAAAAATGCTTTTCACAAGCAATTTCTTCATTTTTCACAAAGTTTTCTTTCCCAAAATGGAAAGACCTTTGAAAATATTATCAATTTGAAATTGTCGTCTGCATCACATTTCAAATTGGAACAGTCCTAAATTTTGCCATCTGGAATTCTAAAATCATGCTAAGGGATTACATCCTACATTAGTGCAAGCCATACCATAAGCTATTAAGTTATAAATGAGAAAGAACTCTGATACTGTAAAACCTATTTTTCTTATCCCAGCCATTTATTTTGGGCTCTACTTTACTTCTTTGTGAATGACCTTGTACCGTCCTTCAAATATTTCATGCACATCTCCATTTCATGGTTTTCATTCAGGTAATCACTAAGTTTTACTTAATCATCTCCCAAACATGACCTGGCTTTGACACCCGTAATAGGAAAGTATTTGAAAATATTGAGACAACAGAAGAAAATGCTGATTATCAGCATTTTCTCATCTGCCTTAATATATAATTTTTTCTGTACTAAATTGTGGCGAAATACCATCTTTTCAACATCTATCTTGTTTTATGAAACAGATTTCTAATAGCACCAGCCTAATGATTAGGTTGTCATTTCCGATAGAATAAAATGATAATGGGGCAAGCTTTCAGTTACACACCAAAACTTTGTTGAAATTTTGGAAAACCTTTTAATCCTTTCCCAAATGATACCCAATTTCTACATTCTAAGTTGAGAAAGTTTTAGAATTTTCTCCTTTTTTTATCAATGAATTCTCAGCACTGAATTCACTTTCCACTTTAAAACCTTGACCTTCCATTCTGTCATCTAAAACAACATTTAATTTGGAGCAGTCTGAATTTTGTTGTTTGGGAAATAGGTAAGACTCACACAAATACAAAATCACAATCGACACTCGTTGTGTCAAAGTCGTACGGACCGTCAAATTACCTCGACATATCCAGAGTTCAACTCATCCGATTTTGTTCGGTTTTGATGAAATTGATATTTGACAGTTTTTGAAACTATTCAAGTACGATTTTTGTTGAAATGTAGTAGGAAAAGGAAAGAAATTGCTAATTTCGAGCAATTTCTATCCTTTTCCTACTAAATTTCAATGGCTATATTCAGTTCGAAATTATTTTGTTTGAAAACAGTATGTCCATTGATGAGGACGGGACCAGATGTGAACTTCGACTTAAGTGTAAATTCGACTTATCCGATGTCGACAAAACGATTGTCGACTGTACATAGTTTTACTATAACATCATATTCCCGTTTCTTTGGCATGCAATTTGTACTGGACTACATTTTTCAACTTTTCCCAGTAAGACAAAACTTTATGCATAGGAATATAATATCGTCGCTTTTCAACGAAAACCTTGTTACTGCAGCTTATTTTAAGCTGCAGTTACAAGGTTTTCTTTGAAAAGCAGCGATATGATGTATCTATTATATAGTGGTGAAATCAGAAGGTTTTGGCACAAGTCATATTGACGGAAAAGTTGAAACTAAAATGTACTGTTTTTCAGAATTTTCTTCTTTTCCAATAATGTTTTTCTTTGTTATGTGTTCATATAATTTTCAACAAAAATAGAACAATTACCATGCAGATACATGCTTGATATTATACCCTTTCCAAAACAACACAGGTGCTTTATAAGTAGTCCTTAATAGAGAAAGCTTGATGTGATTACAGAGTTAAAGAAGAAAATGCTCATTTCCAAACTCTTTTACAATTTTCCATAGAAAGATTTGATTTAAACACCAATTCAGTAGAAAATAGTGACAGCTATGGAGGGCCTAATGATTATTAGCATTTTCTTCTTTGATTTGATTTATTGAGGTTTAATGCTGTTTTCAACTGCTATGGTGCGAAAGGAGCACCTAACCATGCATTCCTGGTATTTCTCTCACCAGTACCATCACAATATCTAAATCAAGTCTCCAGCTGCTGTCTCCTATATAGATGATTCACACCCATTGGTGAGAGATGAATGAGTTTTGTCAAATGTCAGAATGAATACTGGCTGAGCGTGGGTTTGAACTCGCTTTTCTTGTTTGTTTCATTGTTTTCCATTAATTGCTCTTTTAGGGATGTCAAAAGCAGGCACTGTGTGGGAAAATGTAAAGGCATAACAAACGCAAACATGCAATATATTTAACGTTACAACTATTTTTAACTATTAACCATTAAAACTGAACCAATAATTACATCCATTTCTTGTACAATGTTTTACATAATTCTACACAGTGTCACCCTTGTCTGATTATGACAAATGGCAGTGTTTTTTTTTTCTTTTTTTATGAAAAATAGGATCGCTTGCATAAAAGAGGGTTAAAATCAATTCAAAATTGTCCATAGCTTTACTCCTTGAAAGACTCAAAAAGGTGTCAGTTATAGGAAAGGGTTAATCAACTATTCCATTCTTAAACTTTTAATATTGATCTGAGCACAAACATAATTTCAAGGGAGCAGAATCAACACAGAGTAATGTAAGTAGTAAGAACTTGCTTCTCACTAAATGCCATGTATAAATACAGGCCTGTTTTTAATCTGTAAACTATTTTCCGACTAAAGGTTCAGTTTTAAAGGCATGTTAACTGAGATAGTAACTCAATACAAAGATAAATGCAGACAAGAGTCCTTTCTTATACTACATACTTTAAACCATATAATGTGGTCTACTGCAAAAGAAATATACAGTGATATGTTAATCCTTGTTCTGCTGACTTAAAATTGGTTTCAAACAAATTGCCAATTAACCCTTTCCAAAACAAGACCTGGTTTTGACGTCGATAATAGATGAGGCTTTGGAAAACATTGATGCAAAAGAAGAAAGTGCTGATCATCAGCACTTTCACCTTTTGCCTCAATATTTTCTGAGCTATATTGTACACAATTGTAACCTTTATTAACATCCAATTGGTTGTCTGCAGCTGCTTTTGAATCGGATTACCCTAATATTTTGTCATTTGGGAAAGGATTAAAGAGAAACTTCAATAAATTAATTTCAAGTTTTTGAAAAAATAATTAAGTAGGAAACAGGTAGCCTAGGCTAAGGCCAGACTACATGCCTGTGCAGGCCAATCTTAATCTATACTGTCTGCAAAAGCTTTGGCCAAAGCAAGAAAATGACAAAAACAGCATGAGAAGGGTTAACTTATAGGTAAATGGTCCATTTTTCATTGATATCATCATAGATTCTATATATGCACTGATGACATATCTGCAACAAGCCTTCTCACAATTCTCGATGCCAAAGAAAGATAAGCCAAATGTATATTTCATAGACTTGTAACTCTATAGTAGGCTAAATGAAATCTGACAGGCCAAGACTATGTTTGTGAAACAAACACCAAAGTCACAAAGTTGAGGCAAAAGGAGACAATGGTGGTTATTACCATATTTACTTTTTCCTCTATTTTTTGCTTGACCTTTCCTTTAAAGGACAGCCAAACCAGGTCTTGTTAAAGAAAGGTTTAATCCATTACCAGTCAGCAAAATTTTAGCCTGGTCAAATTTGGAAGGAGTTGCAGAGGTCAATTTTACATTCATAAAAGTTTAAAATTCTTTCCATAATGGGTTAGAAAACATTGTGGATAATGAAGAAATTGCTTGTTACAAGCAATTTCTTTTTTTTCCATGATGTTTTTCCAAGCTTTTATCTTGAGGGGCCTAAAAATGTGTCACTCTCTGGTAATGGGTTAAGGGCCCTATTTGAATGTCCCAGTTCTATCTTTACACTAATTACTTACCATCACCTAAGCTGAAATTATCTGCATCATTGGTTGCAGCGTTGTCGTTGAATCCCAGATCATCTAGCAATCTTTCATAAACCTGACTCTGTATAAAAGCTCTATAGTAGGCCTCCCCATGTAAAAGTTGATATACCTACAAGTGTTAAACAAAGACTGTTTCTTTGCTTTTGACCCGATCTACTTTTTAACCCTTTCCCAAACAAGACCTGGTTTTGACGTCCCTAATAGAAAAGGCTTGGGAAAACATTGAAACAAAAGAAGAAACTGCTGATAACCAGCAGTTTCTCCTTTTGTCTCAATATTTTCTGTGTCATATTTTACACAAATCCTATCTTTAATAACATCCATTTTGTCATTTGTAGCAGTTGTTGAAGTGGATCACCCTAAAGTTTTGCCGTTCGAGAAAGGGTTAAAGCTAACATTTTTCCCTGGAATCAGGAGATGGGCCTTTATTCAGAATCATCCTACTTGCTAAAACTGTGCTTTAAATATGCTCTTTTTTTTTTTACTGAGATTTGGGGGATGGGCATTTATTAGAATAATCACATGGGCACATATTAGAACAATTACAGTACATTGTATATTTTGTTTTACAACACTTTCAACAATATTGTGGTCATATTACTTCAATTTCACTAATGAATATTCTATCCTATGTATTACAAGAAAAAGGCTGGGTCTCTAAAAAGCCTTACCAAAGATCACACTATTGTAAACTAACCATCAGAATTGTATAATCAATACAACATACCCTTGCTTGCACCTCATCAAAAACATCTGCAGCCATATTTTTACTTTTGATTTTATCTAAACAACGCTTTAAAATATCTGATTCTATCTTCACCCTTGATGTGGCCTAGAGTAGAAAATGAAAAAGAAAAGCTTTATCATGAATGTGAAAGACTAAAAGGGAAACCTTTATTTAACCCTTTCCCAAACAAGACCTGGTTTTGACGTCCCTTATAGAGAAGGCTTGGGAATACATTGAAACAAAAGAAGCAGTTTCTCCTTTTGTCTCAATATTTTCTATGCCATATTTCACACAAATTCCACCTTTAATAACTTCCATTTTGTCATTTGTGGCAGTTTTTGAAGTGGATCACCCTAAAATCTTGCCGTTTTGGAAAAAGGGTTAATAGAAAACAAGATATGTTTGTGAAACACCAATGCCCCCCTTATGGCCAATGTTAGGTTTTCATATTAAGTTTCCATGTTAGGAAAGTTTCGGACTGACAGACAGAAGGACAGACAGACAATGGTAAAACAATATGCCCCCTATCGCAAGAACTAGACAGTCCTGGCGGCCTGGAAGCGCTCCACAGGCCTGATTGTTTGTCTTGTTGAATGCAATTTCAAAGGTTCAGGCTGCACAAACAAGCAAATACATGTCCAAGCTGAAAATTACGAGCAAGTAAGATCGTATGGTCGTAAGATTTCTGTGAAAGTTCTGTATTGATTAGTTAATACTTATTGTTGTAAAAATGAAAATAAAGCCAAATATGGAAATTTTGTCAATAACAAGGGCACATAACTCTTGTAAAATTTAGATCAAGCTTAAAATTACACCAAGGCAAGATCTTATAGTCACCAACATTCTGTACAAGTTTTGTCTTGATGGGTCAATATTTGTAGTTGCTAAAGTGAAAACAAAGTCAAAATAGAATCGAAAATGCCAATTTTGTCAATTTCAAGGGCATATAACTCATGATGTAAACTTCAGATCAAGCTGAAAATTATACCAAGACAAGATCTTATGGTCACCAACATTCTGTACAAGTTTTGTCTTGATTGGTCAATATTTGTAGTTGCTAGAGTGAAAACAAAGTCAAATAGAGCCGAATATAGCAATTTTGTCAATTTCAAGGGCACATAACTCATGATATAAAATTCAGATCAAGCTGAAAATTATACCAAGGCAAGATCTTATGGTTGACAACATTCTGTACTAGTTTTGTCTTGATTGGTCAATATTTGTAGTTGCAAGAGTGAAAACAAAGTCAAATAGAGCCGAAAATGGCAATTTTGTCAATTTCAAGGGCACATAACTCATGATGTGAAATTCAGATCAAGCTGAAAATTATACCAAGGCAAGATCTTATAGTCACCAACATTCTGTTGTAGTTTTGTCTTGATTGGTATGTATTTGTGGATTTTACAGTAAAATTAAAGTCAAAACCAGCTATTTTTGACATTCAAGGGCAGATAACTCAGGTTATTCTGATTCAATCCAAATTCTTTGAAGGAATCTGAGAGAAGGTCACCCAAGGATCATTCCTGTGAAGTTTGATTGAAATCCATCTGGTAGTTTCTGAGAAGAAGATTTTTAAAGAAAAAGTTTACGGACGGACGGACGCACGGACGGACGGACGGACGGACGTACCTACGATGGAACACATCTTGGGTTGTTCCTTAAAACACTTGATGGCTACTTGTTATTGGGTATTCAAACATGTTCTTACGACAGGTATATTATTGGGCATTTCCTTTGGACATAATACTTGGGTTCTTTCTTTGGATATTTTAATTGTGTATTCTCCTTCATTCTATTCATTTGTATTGGAGTTTAACACCATTTTCACAGCTAAGGTCATATCATGGCGGCAAGAAACGCATCCACATGTTTCCGGGCTTTCACAACCAGTACTTACATAAGGTTATTTCCAAATCCTTCAGTCCGTGTAGATCATTAATCAGTACATACATACTAATAGAGCCATTCTAATTTATAACATATAAAAGCTAGCAAATTCAGTAAAATTTTGAAAATCTGGTACCTTGCTTCAGAGCAGCAGATATTAGAAGCAAATTCTGACAGACGAGGAGGCTTAGTCATCAATCCAAAGAGCTCCCATGAGCACTAGGTGTTTTAATAACTGTAAGCAGAACAAGGCAGAGTTATAATTCTCTGTACTTTTGGAATAAACTAAATAAATCAGAGCTGAGATAATAAAAAAAATGTAATCCAAGTTTCAAGTGAATACCCTTGATAGTTTTTGAGATATGAAACACCAAGTAAAATTTTCAAATCATACAAGGGCCATAACTGAGCAAGAAAAGAAGACTAAGATTACCCGTCTCTTTGAAATTGATTCATATTATCAGAACCCAACAATGCCTTAGACAGTGTACCCAATAAGACCCTTAGACTCTTCCCAACAAATAATCAAACTGTGTAAAAATCAAATACATGTTATCGGAACCCAACTATGCCTTGGACAGTGTACCCAATAAGACCCTTAGACTCTCTATCCAACAAAAAAATCAAACTGTATAGAAATCATAAACATGTTATCGGAACCCAACAATGCCTTAGACAGTGTACCCAATAAGACCCTTAGACTCTCTATCCAACAAAAAATCAAACTGTGTAAAAATCATATACATGTTATCGGAACCCAACAATGCCTTAGACAGTGTACCCAATAAGACCCTTAGACTCTCTATCCAACAAAAAATCAAACTGTATAAAAATCATACACATGCAATCGGAACCCAACAATGCCTTAGACAGTGTACCCAATAAGACCCTTAGACTCTCTATCGAACAAAAAATCAAACTGTATAAAAATCATATACATGTAATCGGAACCCAACAATGCCTTAGACAGTGTACCCAATAAACCCTTAGACTCTCTATCCAACAAAAAATCAAACTGTATAAAAATCATACACATGTAATCGGAACCCAACAATGCCTTAGACAGTGTACCCAATAAGACCCTTAGACTCTCTATCCAACAAAAAATCAAACTGTATAAAAATCATATACATGTTATCAGAACCCAACAATGCCTTAGACAGTGTACCCAATAAGACCCTTAGACTCTCTATCCAACAAAAAATCAAACTGTATAAAAATCATATACATGTAATCGGAACCCAACAATGCCTTAGACAGTGTACCCAATAAGACCCTTAGACTCTCTATCCAACAAAAAATCAAACTGTTTTAAAATCATATAAATGTTATCAGAACCCAACAATGCCTTAGACAGTGTACCCAATAAGACCCTTAGACTCTCTATCGAACAAAAAATCAAACTGTAGAAAAATCAAATACATGTAATCGGAACCCAACAATGCCTTAGACAGTGTACCCAATAAGACCCTTAGACTCTCTATCCAACAAAAAATCAAACTGTATAAAAATCATATACATGTAATCGGAACCCAACAATGCCTTAGACAGTGTACCCAATAAGACCCTTAGACTCTCTATCCAACAAAAAATCAAACTGTTTTAAAATCATATACATGTTATCAGAACCCAACAATGCCTTAGACAGTGTACCCAATAAGACCCTTAGACTCTCTATCGAACAAAAAAATCAAACTGTATAAAAATCATATACATGTTATTGGAACCCAACAATGCCTTAGACAGTGTACCCAATAAGACCCTTAGACTCTCTATCCAACAAAAAATCAAACTGTAAAAATCATATACATATTATCAGAACCCAACAATGCCTTAGACAGTGTATCCAATAAGACCCTTAGACTCTTTATCCAACAAAAGATCAAACTGTGTAAAAATCAAATACATATCAGAACCCAACAATGCCTTAGACAGTGTACCCAATAAGACCCTTAGACTCTCTATCCAACAAAAAATCAAACTGTATAAAAATCATATACATGTAATCGGAACCCAACAATGCCTTAGACAGTGTACCCAATAAGACCCTTAGACTCTCTAGCCAACAAAAAATCAAACTGTATAAAAATCATATACATGCAATCGGAACCCAACAATGCCTTAGACAATGTACCGAATAAGACCCTTAGACTCTTCCCAACAAATAATCAAACCACATGTAAAAATGACATATCAGAACCCAAAAATGCCTTGGACTGTACCCAGTAAAACCTTTAGACAATTTACCAAACAACCAAAAATTATCAAAATATTTATACTTTCCTTCAATGAAGCCATATGACAAAACTTACTTTGTCAGCCTATGAATTAAGTATGCCAACGTGGCAGTCTTCCATACAAATGATTTTCCCCCATGGGAAATAATGTTAGAACTTATTTTTTGATAAAGTATGAAAACATTGTTCCAAATTAATATCTTTTTTCCAATCAGTTTCACTGTAAATGCTACTTGATAATCGATTCAGTAGAGTTTGAATTAAACAATATGCAATTGCGCACTACGTTTTTTCCACATATGGGGTGACAAAGGCGGAGAAAGGGTGGAACAGAGGCTGTTCTTTAAAATGTATTTACAGCTTCAGGATGAAATAATTAAAATGTTTCAGATTACCTTTATTGTAAATGATCTGATATTGACTAAGTTTAAATCAGAAAAATTTATAAATGTAAGAAATGATTTTAGTTTTTTTTTTAACAATCAGTGCCTCATGAAGTAATTGAGAGTGTTTCAAATTTAACCATGAAGTGCGAAGCTCTTCATGGAATTTTTTAACAGGCTCCCTTACTTCACGAGACAATAAATGCGAAAAAATATAACCTCAATTCTTAGAAAAAAACTCCTAATGAACCCAACAATAACATGGACAAAATCCCCCCCCCCCAAAAAAAAAGAGTTGCCCGCGGACAATGTAGTTTGCCTATATGGGAGCTTGTCACAAAAACAGCAAATTTTTTAAAAGTAGGTCAAACTCCAAGGTCAAGGTCACAAGATCAAGGGTAATGGTCCCAAATGAAAGGTCTTGTCGGAATGTATCTTTGTATGAAATATCAAGGCTGTATCTCTTATAGTGCCTGAGATATAGGCCAGTTTAAAGTTTTTCAAAAGTAGGTCAAACTCAAAGGTCAAGGTCACTAGGTCAAAGGTCATGGTCTCAAATGAAATGTCTTGTTGAGATGTATCTATGTATGAAAAATCAAGGCTGTATCTCTAATAGTGCCTGATATAAACCAGGTTAAAGTTTTTCAAGTGAAGACGGGACGCGACGCCGACACTAGGGCTGTGACATTAGCTCCCCGGACATAAAGTCCCGGCTCGCTAAACAAGAGTTGTCCACGGACAACGTAGCTTGCCTATACGAGAGCTTGTCACAAAAACAGCAATTATTTATAAAGTAGGTCAAACTCCAAGATCAAGGTCACAAGGTCAAGGGTAATGGTCCCAAATGAAAGGTCTTGGCAGGAGGTATCCATGTGTGAAGTATCAAGGCTGTATCTCAAATAGTGCCTGAGATATAAACCAGGTTAAAGTTTTTCAAGACGCGACGCTGACGCCAAAATTAGGGCTGTGAAATTAGTTTCCCGGACATAAAGACTGCTACTGCTTGACGCACAATATATTAAAGTTGTCGACCTCCAGAATCCTTTGATTGGATTATTTGTTGTTCCCCCGGGAAAAGTTGTCGCCTCAGACAACAGTTTTGTCGTTACCGAGAGCCCTGTTGTCATCAATACATGTAGTACCAAATCCAAATGAGTTCAGAGAGAAGTGTAGATTTTATGTTTTTTAATCACTGAAATGTCACTAAAACAAGGTCAATGTCAAAATCATTTTCAACTCATATGAAACTTATCTTTTAATATTCAAAACCATATTTCGAGTAAATTTGTCTTTTTGCAAGTGATATCAAAAGCAAGTTGTAAAAAATGCAAGTTATCTTTTTGGGGTAATTCAAGGCCTGATCAACAGCACCCAATGATGTCTTGGACAGTGTACCCAGTAAAACCTTTAGACAAATTAACAGACAACCAAAAAATATTAAAATAAAAACACTTCTATAGAACCCAACAATCACATGGACAATAACCCAATAAAACCCATAGACTCACTACCAAACAAATAATCAGACTGTATAAAATCATATTATCCGAACCCAACAATGTCTTGGACAGTGTACCCAGTAAATACTTTGGACATGTTACCAAACAACCAAAAAATATTAAAAAAAAATCATCTAAGACTATGAAACCCAATAATGACATGGACTTTTACCCAGTAAGACCCTTAGACTCTGCACCCAACAGAACAAGAGTTGTCCACGGACAACGTAGCTTGCCTATACGAGAGCTTGTCACAAAAACAGCAATTATTTTTAAAGTAGGTCAAACTCCAAGGTCAAGGTCACTAGGTCAAAGGTCATGGTCCCAAATGAAAGGTCTTAGCAGGAGGTATCCATGTGTGAAGTATCAAGGCTGTATCTCAAATAGTGCCCGAGATATAAACCAGGTTAAAGTTTTTGAAGACGCAACGCGGACGCCAACGCCGACACTTGGGCTGCGACATTAGCTTCCCGGACATAAAGTCCCGGCTCGCTAAAAATTAACCGAGTCTAAGGGTCTTATTGGGTACACTGTCCAAGGCATTGTTGGGTTCTGATTAATCCGAGTCTTCTCTGATGAAAATTCGCTTCTTGATATTCTGATAACTATCATTTACATCAGAGCGCAAAGCTACTCCAAAACTTAAGAAAAGTTATGTCAGCATTTCATCGTCCGATTGTTTAAAATTATCTTAAACGCTATCCTTAAAAAGCCTTATGATTCCAATCAATGAACCATTTATTGTCGTGTCTGATGAAAAAATTAAGACCAAAAAGCATTTCTAAATTGTTTGTAAGCAATGTTTTGCAACAACCCCCCCCCTGAACAATCAGTGTTTACAGTGAACTGCCATTTTATGACCATGTGACGAGACTATGAATTAATGGTCTAAATATAGATTTATCCCCCGATTGGACAGATCTTATTTATAACGTTTGGGGTTAAGCAAGTTTTTCACTCGTGACAAGTTTAACAAAGTCAAAATTCAACAAAACGCCTGCAAGACGCAGTATGTTACCTGACAACAATGTAACAAGTTTCCTATCAATCCGCAGTGGCTCATAACGACTGCAAGAGTCTTGACTAAGTGTCGGTGTCCAATGCACAACCTTTCCTCCTAAATTAACCTTAGATAGATATAAAAAGGATACATACTTCCAGACTTTGTGTGTTTTCTCTCCCACACTATGTTTTTCTTTCCGTTTTCTCCCGATTCAACTCCATTCCCCCTCCCCCCCCCCCCATTTCTCCTCGGATTTGCATTGAACTCAAGAATGATTTTTTTGGGGGCTCTAGATCCGAATTTCCTGATAAATCCTGAACTTTATCACCCCTGAATTTTTAATCAAAGTTTTTTTAAACAAACTGTACAAACAGTATTGTCCGATTTTAAGCATCATTCTTAAAAAATACGATCTATAGATTGTTACGACTATAGAATTAAAAAAATATTTCGTGGCAAGGAATAATACCGAATAAAATAGAACCATCGTTTCCAACAATGTCTGTTTAATCTTTTTGCTTCTTGGGTGGATATTGTTGAACTGTCTGCTGAACTGTATGTCACCATCATGCTTCAATATTTTGTCTTTGCAGCACTATAAAAACTTTGAAATTGTGTCTGACCGGCTGAATTTTTCATTAGCTCATTTCCCCCCTCCAACCAATCAGGTGGCAGCCACAAAGTCAGTCGGTGCTATTTACGTCCCTGTCAACCATCTGAAAAAGTCAGAAAAACACTATTTGCACATGTACAGTGATCATAATTTTAATATTTACCACCTCACAATTGAACAAACAACTTTCAGAGTCCCTTTCACATCTTTGTGTTGCAACACTCTATTAAACTTTATAACTGATTTGCACTGATTTGCACTTGCAAAATTTAATGGCAAGAATAACATTTGTACTTGTTAACCCTTTCCCAAATAGCAGAAAATAAAATTATTCCAAATCTGCCAGTCACTGTAGATAATAATAAATAAAATCATATTGGGTCTACATGAATAATGAAGCACTTACTGTGTACATTATGGTACAAAATATTCAGAGAAAAAAGGAGAGAAAATGCTGATTTTCTGAATTCAAAATGTTCTTCTTTTCCTTCAAAGTTTTCTCACTTTGTCCTTTCTCATTCAAGGATGATTCACACTGTCTTGTTTGTGAAAGGGTTAAATATGATCATTGAAATTGATAACATATTCTTTAAATAAAGATAAATCATGTTATAAGAGCCTATTCGTAACTAATTGAAATATCCGAAATGCTGATAACATCCGGAATACGGCAACCCTTAAAAAACACACATTAACAACAAGCCTATTTTTTTCATTAGCAGATTTCGGTAACCCCATATCTCAATAAGAATTTGTCTCGTATATCGTACATATTCGATGTTTTCAAAATGTCAATAGAATCATATTAAAAAACGATCGAAATAGTTATGTACGAAATATATCGGGGGCGGTTCCATTTACAAGTCCATATTATTAGCTCTCATAGCACTGCGTTGTGCAAATTTTTTACATACCTGTATCCGTCAATCAATTTTCCATCCCATTGTGTATGTTTGGAATACTAAATAAGTTGCAAGTCCGATTTTCCACCCATTGTTGTGATCGCCTATATGAATAACATTGAAGATTTGCGGCGAGGTACCAAGAAGTAGGTCACTCGAAATGAGAAATCCCGAGACTTACCGAGCATTCCCGGAAAATTCGAGAACGTTTTCATTGGCTAACGAATGGACATCGGGACCAATCGGAAGAAAATACAAACGTTTTCATTGGGTAACGAATAAACCCCGACGCACGTCGTAAATAACCCTTCGTATATGATGCATGGTCTTGGACACTTATAGACATTTATTTAGACAAAATCGTGTCTGAAAAATTCATGGGTATTTTTCTCCAGCTACCCAAGATTGTTTTGTTGGACACAAAATTAAGCTTTATGGTCTTGGGTATACCCAATACCAAAAAAATACCCAACAAATGCCTCCGTAACTTACAAACTACCCAAGTCATGTTCTCTCGTTAACACGGACGGACGCACGACGGACACACCGCCATGACAATAGCCCGCTGGCCTGTCGGCCAGTGGAGCTAAAAACCTTATTTACAAATTTGAAGCATCTTCTCAATGAGCTCATTGTGCCACTATAATTTGAAGTTTGTAGTAAAGAGACATGAAACAGTTCTTAACATCAAGATGATGCTTCATACAAAGCTTCAACAGAGGAGATTTTTTGTAACTATAGACAGGCATTATACATTGTACCTCAAAATCATAGTTTTGTGCCAGGTTGAAATTAGTTAAATTGCTTATAACAGGCAATTTCTCCATGAGTCTCAATATTTTCAGTGCTAAAATGTACCAAAATTTCATTTTTCATTTATATCAATGTACCTATTGTATCAGTTTTCTTATAAGATATGTCAAAATTATAGTCAGTTGGGCAAAGGTTAAGCCTCTCTTACAACCAGTCTTGCATGCTCCTGTTAACTGTCTGGGTCTCAAATTAAGGCATAGTTGTGCGGTAAAGCAAATGAAAATTACTTCTTCGGTGGACAAAAACACATAGCAAAAAATTGACCCGACAATTCTTTGCTACGACCATTCTGTGCCTTTTCAGAAAGCAGGAACACAGAAGAGGCTCTCTAACAACCTGTTGTGTGTCCTTATAAACTGGACATCTTCCAAAGACTCTCAATATATAGGGGACGCAAGACAGGTTGTAAGAGAGGCTCTAATTTTTATACATATGACTTACTTTTTCTGATAAATACTGGTTGTAAATAATATTTGCAGCTTTCCTGAGTGGCTCTAACTCAGATTGTGAGGATGATATGTTAGGGTTCTCAGTATTGATCCTTTACCAAACAATTCTTGGTTTTGGTGTCTCGAATAGTAAATGTTTTGGAAAACATTGAGGCAAAAGAAGAAAATGCTGATTATCAGCATTTTCTCCTTTTGTCTCAATATTTTCTCTGCTATATTTTACATAACTCTTACCAATATGAACATTTATTTTGCCGTCTGCATGAGATTTCCAAGAGGACCGCCCTACGATTTTGCCGTTGGGAAAAGGTTGACTGTAATAACGCCTTACTTTTTCTGATAAATACTGATTGTAAATAATGTTTGCAGCTTTCCTGAGTGGCTCTAAATCAGACTGGGAGGATGATATGTTTGGGTTCTCAGCGTTCAACATGATGGCTTTGATTTGCTGTTCTGCTGCCACACGGAAACCCTGAAGTTGAAATATAGGTTGTTTGTGACAAATTTGATGTCTTTTTCATCCTTTTCCTACAATCATTGCACCTTATTATGTAATGTCAGCCTTCAGCATACTGGACGATATTTTAGGGTTCTCAGCGTACAGCATGATGGCTTTAACTTGCTGTTCTGCTGAAACACGAAAACCCTGAAGATGAAATAAATTAATGAGCAGGGATCTGGAAAAACGTACCTTATAGCATTTTTTCAAAATTGAATTTCAAGATCAGCCTGTTGTCAAATGGAGACCTAATATGCACCAATGCTGCTCTTTTACGTTACTACAGGTCACGAAAAGGAAACTGTCATCTGCAGGACTTAAAACTGTCATCTGCAGGATCTTTCAATTTGGAACGCCCTAAAAGTTTATCATTTGGTAATGGGTTAAGTCCTTCTTTGCTTTACACAATGTAAAATGGCGAGACCATGACTCTGTACCCAGGGTAAGGGGACAAGCATTCTGTAAAATTACATCCAAATTTGTCCATTTAACCTTTCTCAAACAAGACCATCCTTTGATGGCTAAAAAAGAATGGGTTTAAGAAAATATTGTTTCAAAAGAAGGAAACAAGAGTGCCATCGTCACAATATACGCCGCCACTTATAAAACTTGAGACAAAAAAAAAATAGATTGAAGGGGGCATAATTCAGGCAAAAATCAATGAACCATAAAATCCTTACTTCATGCACATCTACCAATTAAGGTAATAACATCCACCAAGTTTCAGCCCCAGAGACTAAGTTTTAAGGGGGCATAACTCTGGAAAAAATCAATGAACCATAAAATCCTTCCTACATGCACATCTACCAAATGAGGTGATAACATTGAACAAGTGACATTAAGATCCAGCCAGAAACTTAGGAGGAGTTGCGTTGACAAGACTGCAATTTCAATAAGCCCCAGAGACTAAGATTGAAGGGGGCATAACTCTGGCAAAAATCAATGAACCATAAAATCCTTCCTTCATGCACATCTACCAATTAAGGTTATAACATTGACCAAGTTTCATTAAGATCCAGCCAGAATCTTAGGAGGAGTTGTGTTGACAAGCCTGCAATTTCAATAAGCCCCAGAGACTAAGTTTTTAAAGGGCATAACTCCGGCAAAAACTGACGAACCATAAAATGCTTCCTTCATGCACATCTACCAATTGAGGTGATAACATTGACCAAGTTTCAAGAAGATCCAGCCAGAAACTTAGGAGGAGTTGCGTTGACAAGGCTGCAATTTCAATAAGCCACAGAGACTAAGTTTTAAAGGGGCATAACTCAGGCAAAAATCGACGAACCATAAAATACTTCCTTCATGCACATCTACCAATTGAGGTGATAACATTGACCAAGTTTCATTAAGATCCAGCCAGAAACTTAGGAGGAGTTGCATTGACAAGGCTGCAATTTCAATAAGCCCCAGAGACTAAGTTTTTAAGGGGCATAACTCAGGCAAAAACTGACGAACCATAAAATGCTTCCTTCATGCATATCTACCAATTGAGGTGATAACATTGACCAAGTTTCATTAAGATCCAGCCAGAAAGTTAGGAGGAGTTGCGTTGACAAGGCTGCAATTTCAATAAGCCCCAGAGACTAAGTTTTTAAGGGGCATAACTCAGTCAAAAATCGACGAACCATAAAATCCTTCCTTCATGCACATCTACCAATTGAGGTGATAACATTGACCAAGTTTCATTAAGATCCAGCCTGAAACTTAGGAGGAGTTGTGTTGACAAGGCTGCAATTTCAATAAGCCGCAGAGACTAAGTTTTTAAGGGGCATAACTCAGGCAAAAATCGATGAACCATAAAATCCTTCCTACATGCACATCTACCAATTGAGGTGATAACATTGACCAAGTTTCAAGAAGATCCAGCCAGAAACTTAGGAGGAGTTGCGTTGACAAGAAAAGTGGACGGACGTACAGACGGATGGACGGATGGACGGTCGGACGGATGGACGGACGGATGGACGGACGGACGGATGGACGGACGGAGAAGATGACGCCAATATACGTCCGCCTCCGGCGGCGTATAATGACTACATTTGGCATTTTCTCCTTTTGACTCAATATTTTCTAGACTATAATTTACACAAATCAAATTTTCATCAGCAGATATTTTTTGTCTGTAATGCACTTCAAAATGAACTGATATAGACATTTTGTCATTTGGGAAAGGCTTATCATAAGATTTACAAGATGTGGAAGTATGCATGTATGTAGGCAGGGGCATCAATACATGAGATCAATATACATCTTTTTTCCTTTTGCCTCAATACTTTCTGAACAATATTTTACATAAATCCTTTTGTTATATACATCCAATTTGTCTTCTGCAGCTGTTTCAATTTGGAACAGACCAACATTTTGTCGTTTGGAAGATGGTTTAACCCTTTCCCAAACGACAAATTTTTAGGGTGGTCCAATTTGAAAGCTGATGCGGACAACAAAATGGATGAAATTAAAGATAGGATTTCTGTACAATATAGCACAGAAAATATTGAGGCAAAAGGAGAAACTGCTGGTCACCAGCATTTTCTTCTTTTGTCTCAATGTTTTCCCAAACCTATTGTATTAGGGACGTCTAAACCCGGTCTTGTTTGGGAAAGGTTTAATATGTGATGTCAGAGTAAACACTTACCTCGATGTTTAAATAGAAGAAGAGAAGAAATTGGCCTCCGACACTTGTCATAAATTCTGAAGAAGTAGAAAATATAACTGACTTTACTTTTTTTTTCATAAAGATCCAATATCTCCACATCCTATTTCTAAGTAAACCTGAAACTAAGCAATGGCATTTCACTAGTCACAAGAAATCTATTTTTTGAAAGAAAAAAATCCAAAACTTAATTTATGTTATATAAACATTGAATTTATGATAATACTGAAACTATTGTTTAACCTATTACCACATATTGTCACTATTTCAGGCCTCTAAAGACAAAGGCTCTTAAACTAGTGACAAGCAATTACTTCATTTCCCACTTTGTTTTCTTCCTTGAAAGACCAAAAAATAGCGGGTACTTGTAACTGTCTTCTGCAACATCTTCCAAATTGGACCATACTAATTTGCTGTTTGGTAACAAGAGCCGTCACAGACGGATTATGCTCCCCGAATAAGTGTTTGTCACAATATAAAAACTATCATACATTAAGCCCCCTTTTCCCATGACACCTTTTTTGTACACAAATTATTTATAGAATATGGTCTAGAACATCCTATTTATTACATGAGCACAAAATTTCATTAAACTCTGCCCATTAGATGAAGAGAAATAAGAGAAAAACTAATTTTTACACTAAGGCCCCTTTTTCCATGACGCAGCCTTAAATTTACAAACGGAGAAAAAGGTCCCTAGGTATTGACCCAGGGAGTTCACATGTGAAAGTTCATTGAATTTGGTCCAAGGGTTGCTGAGATATGGCTGTGGACGGACGGACGGACGGACACACGGACAAACGGACGGACAGCGTGGCGACTATATGCTCCCCCGAAATTTTTTCGGGGAGCATAATAAATTAAACCTAAATGAAGATTCAGCTTGACCTTAAAATCAAAGGAAAGTTTGTCTCAAAGAATACAGATATCAAAACCTCATACATAACTGTTCAAAATCATGTGATCTACCTATGTAGGGGCATAAACAATAGTTGTCCACAGACAAATGTGTCATATAACAATAGCTTTTCCGAGACTTCCATCAAGAGCAAGCTAAAAAGGTCAAACTCTGAGGTAAATGTCATAAGATAAAAGGTTATGGTACAAAATGAAAGATCTTAGTGAGAAGTATCCATGTTTGAAATATCAAGGCTATCTGTAAAGTATCTGTAAAAATCTATGAGACTTATATACATATTGTCTAAACATAACGAAGACCACGAAACTATGGCTGAGAAATTAGCGCCCACACATAAAGCCCTATCTAGCTTAATTTTTCAAAGGTTATGATTTAGGCACCCACCTATAAATACAGCTAGCTTTTATTATGGTTCATTATGTCTTCTAATATGAGAATAAATACTGCAATACCAAACTAGTTAGACTAAATCTGCCAGGGGTAAATACAGACACACCATAGATTTTACCCTATTTTACCCTATGCTTGTACAGATACAGAAAAATGCACGCAGCAGTAAGTATGATACCTACCTATAAATACAGCTAAAGCTTTATTATTGTTTATTATGTCTTCTAATGTTAGAATAAATACAGATCTACTCCTGCAATAATCTGGAACCTGAAAGACAAAGTAAGGATTTTCCCAATCTTTCCAAGAGAACCCTCTTTTAACCCTTTTCCAAACAACAAATTTTCATGAATGGCCAAATTGAAAGAAGTTGCTAACATTATTTTCAATGTGGTGAAATTTTGAAATTGTATGACTTTTTAGGTAGAAAACATTGTGAACAAGAGGACCATGATGGTCCTATATCGCTCACCTGAACCAAAATGATATAAACAACACTTTTCTTCAATTCAAAAAATATTTATGACTCTAAGACTGAAAACGAACTTATGGTCAATAACATTGTGAAAATCGAACTCATCCAAGATTTCATCGCGCCCAACATTGTGTCCAAGATTTGTCTTGTTTGATAAATAATTGTCGATTCTGGAGTATAAACAAGGTCGAAAAAAGCCGAAAAAAGCAATTTTGTCAAATTCAAGGGCACTCTCGACTTTCTGGTCAGATCAGGCTGAAAATCAAACTCATCCGAGATCTTATGATTTCCAACATTGTGTCCAAAATTTGTCTTGATTGGTCAATAATTGTAGATTCTAGAGTGTAAACAAGGTCTAAAGCAGCCGAAATCGGCAATTTGATCAAATTTAAGGGCACATAACTCTCATCTTTCTGGTCAGATCAGACTGAAAATCAAACTCATATGAGATCTTATAGTCTCCAACCTTGTGTCCAAGTTTTGGATTGATTGATCAATAATTGTAGATTCTAGAGTGTAAACATCGTCGAAAACAGCCAAAAATGACAATTTTGTCAAATTCAAGGGCAAGTAACTCTTGACTTTCTGATCAGATCAGACTGATAATCATACTCATCCGGGATCTCATGGTCCCAAACATTGTGGCAAAGTTTTGTCTTGATTGATGAATAATTGTAGATTCTAGAGTGTAAACAAGGTCAAAAACAGCCGAAAATGGCAATTTTGTCAAATTCAAGGGCACATAACTCTCGTCTTTCTGGTCAGATCTTACTGAAAATCAAACTCATCCGAGATCTTATAATCTACAATGTTATGTCCAAGATTTGTCTTGATTGATCAATAATTGTAGATGCTAGAGTGTAAACAATGTCAAAACTAAGTATTTTTCGCATTCAAGGGCAGATAACTCCTGACTTTCTGGTTCGATCTGACCCATAATCGAACTCATCCGAGATCTTATGGCCATACATGTTTTGACCAAGTTTGGTCAAGATTGGCTTATATTTGTAGATGCTAGAGTGTAAACACGAAATTGTGGACGGACGGACAGACAGACGGACGGACGGACGGACAGACGGACGGACAAAAAGTGACCACAATAGCTCACCTTGAGCACTTCGTGCTCAGGTGAGCTAAAAATGAAGAAATTGCCTGTCACAAGCAATTTCTTCATTTATCACAATGCTTTCCAAAGTTTGTGAGGCATCAAAAGGCGTCAATGTATGGTAATGGATTAACCGTTACCCAAACAACAAAAATTAGGGTGGTTCAAATAGAAAGCTGCTGCAAAAGACACATTCCCCTTTAGTAAGGATGAGTTTAGTAAAATAAAGTGCAGAAAATATGGAGACATTTTCTTCTTTTGCTTCAATGTTTTCCCTAGTGTTTCCTAACACAGTACTGTTTAGGAAAGGATTAAAATAGGAGAGTGTTTTGAAAAGAGCTAGCACCTTATTCCGTGTAAATAATTTGTATTTAATTCATCCATTACTGACCGGCAAATTATACACTTTTCTAAAATGTCAGTAAAGATATCGGTCAAGCCAGGATTAGAACCAACAATACCAGGATTGATAAGGTAAAGCTTGCATGTTTTTTGCATAAAACACTCGACCATCTTGGACCAAAATAGATTTAGGTTTTGCCACTCTCGATTAGCGCGCATCACTGTGAATCATGGTACTGGGTGGAAAATCGCAATGATTACCGCGATCACCGCAATTTTCCACCAGCAGAATGGAAATGCCTGGTATAGTCTAAGCTTGTCCACGCAAATCACTGTGATTCGCGGTGGTTGGCAAATCGCAGTGATTGTGTGGAAAAACAAGCTCATCACTTTTTCCACCCAAATACACTCATACTTGAATCGTGGTGATGTGTGAAAATAGACAAAAGACATGCAAGATGTACTGTAGGTTTGTTTGAAATATAGCTAACTTCATGAATGAAAACTTGCACTCACATCAGGTGCAAACTCGCAATCATCAATTCCCTGTTGTAACCTCTTGATTTTCTCTTCACACATTGTTCTTACATACAATAAACTGTTTAAATTCTGTTTGATTAGGGAATCTGAAATTAAAAGACAAGGAAAAATTCTATAAATGTCTGAAAAACAAGAATAACAATAGCTGTCTCAGAAAAGCAAAGCAGGCTATCATAGTGAACTAGAAGACCTGAAGGTCTCGAGTCGCTCCACAGGCCTGAATTTCATGTAATGTTTAATCCAAGTTTTGATTAGATTGTTCAATGCTTGTGTTTCATAGAGCTAAAAGAAAGTAACAAAACTAGATTGTTCAAAATGTGTGGTTCTTGAAGCAAAGAAAGTAAAATTACATGTTTGCCATTTGAGAAAGGGTAAAAGGAAATGGGAGAACATTCTAGCTTAGGATGTCACAAGCAATCAAAACTTTCCTTCTTCCCAACAGATCTAAATTAACAGAACATTGATTACTCCAAAATATTTCATATTTCTAAAAATAGATTTTGAGCTAAAAATAGATTCTGGGAAAACCCCTTTTCCAAAAATAATGCAAATGGCTGTCAAACCTGAATTTCTTCTAAAATCAAGTACAAGTTTTCACTAGATTTTTCAATATGTGTTGCTCTTAAAGCAATTACAAAGTAACTAGAAAGCTGAAAATACATTCATATAAGATCTATTAGGCTAGTTACCAAGCTTTGCAACAGTCTTTATTAGAGTGAGTTTGGCTGTTAGAGTGAAAAAAAGTCACAATTAGCAATTTTGCCAAATTGAAAGGCATATAACTGATGATTTTATATTCCTATCTAGCTAAGAATCACACTAAAGCAAGATCCTAACTTCACCTACATCTTGTTTAAGTTTTGACCTGATTATTCAATATTTGTGGGGTGTAAAGAGTGTAAAATCAAAGCCGAAAACAACAATTTTGTCAAATTCAAGGGCAGATAAATCATGATTTAAAATTCATATGAAGCTGAAAATTACACCAACACAAGATCTTATGGCCAGTAAGATAATGTGAAAGTTTTATGTTGATTGGTGGATATTTATGGTTGTTTGAGTAAAAATAAGGTCAAAAATGGTAGTTTTGCCAATTTCAAGGGCACATAACTCAAGACATAATATTCAGATCAAGCTGAAAATTGCACTCAGGCAAGATCTTATCAGCACCAACATTCTGACCAAGTTTTGTTTTGTTTTGATTGATCAATATTTGTAGTGGCTAGAGTGAAAACAAGAGGACCATGATGGTCCTATATCGCTCACCTGAACCAAAATGATATGAGCAACACTTATGTTTAATTCAATTGATATTTAAGACTTTAAGACTGAATATGAACTTATGGTCAATAACGTTGTGAAAATCAAACTCATCCGAGCTCTTATAGTGCCCAACATTGGTTTTTTTTTTTTTCTAAAATAATTGTAGATTCTAGAGTATAAACAAGGTTGAAAACAGCCAAAAATGGTAATTTTATCAAATTCAAGGGCACATAACTCTCGTCTTTCTGGTCAGATCAGACTGAAAATCGACCTAATCTGAGATCTTATATTCTCCAACATTTTGTCCAAGAGTTGTCTTCATTGATTATTAATTGTAGATTCTAGAGTGTAAACAAGGTCGACAACAGCCAAAAATGTCAATTTTATCAAATTCAAGGGCACATAACTCTCGTCTTTCTGGTAAAATCAGACTGAAAATGAAACTCATCTGAGATCTTATAGTCTTGAACATTGTGTCCAAGATTTGCCTTGATTGGTCAATAATTGTAGATTCTAGAGTGTAAACAAGGTTGCAAACAAGGTTGCAAACAGTCAAAAACAGCAATTTTATCAAATTCATAATCAGCAATATCACATATTCATTCAGTAATTTTATGCTATAAAACACACACTTTGAATTACAATAGCAATGTAATTCTTCGTCTGCAACTATGTCTCAATGTGTGGGAATGGGTTTAGGGCCATAAAATCGATCTAATTGTTTGATCATACTTTCTGTCTTTGATGTACCATAACAGAGTGTGTCCAATATTATTAGATAAACAATAATATCTAAAAACAGTTTGACATCATTCTGTTTATCACACTGAAGTGTGAAGTGTGAAAATCAATCGTGTCCTTAATACCATAATTTTAATGCAAACAACTTATCATTCCCAGCTCTTTTTTCTATTTTGAAGACAGACAATTTGATTAAATTGTTAATCAATTGTTGTGTTTGTGAAACGCAAATGTCCCCGAAATTGCAATTTTTCTAAAATGTTAAGTTTTTGTGTAAAGGGTTGATAAGGGTTAACCGATGACCATGAGGAAGGTCATATTGCATGGAACAGATGGCTATCATTGAAAGGAAGTGACATACCAAAATTGAGCTTTGTATGTAAAATGCTTTTGGAGAAAAGTCAAACAGTTTTTGGACAGACAGACAGATGGACAGAAAGACAGACACCGGTTAAACAGTATACCCCAACCTTTCAATACAGGTGCATAAAAAACAACTTTTTTAGAATTGTTAAATAATGAGTGTTGATACAGAAAAATATACAAGTAACAGTTTACATATTATTGATCCAAGGGAAGTAACTGTTGTATGAAGACTGTGTAATTTAAACAGGATTATTTCCCTTAGACCAATATGCCACAAACTTAAAAACAGCATTTTTTTACATTCAAGGGCAGATAACTCCACACTTTCTGGTCCGATCAGGCCTATAATCGAACTTGACCGAGAACTTATGATCATATTAGTTTTGGCCAAGTTTGATCAAGATTGCCTAACTTTTGTGGATGCTAGAGAGTAAACACCCCAAATTGACGGACGGACAGACGGACGGACGCCGGACAAAAAGTGACCACAATAACTCACCTCAAGCACTTCGAGCTCAGGTGAGCTAACAAGTGAAAACAGCCGATTTTTTAATTCAAGGGCAGATAACTCCAGACTTTATGGTTCAATCAGAATTAATTGAAGGAATCTGATAGAGGACCACCTAAGGATCATTCCTGTGAAGTTTGATTGAAATCCATCAAGTAGTTTCTGAGGAAAAGATTTTTAAAGAATAAGTTGACGACCGGACGGACGGACGGACGCACGACAGACACAACGCCATGACAATAGCCCGCTGGCCTGAAGGCCAGTGGAGCTAAAAATTCTTAGTCTGAAAAGGGTAAAAGTTCCTTTAAGTTAAATGTCAAAGAAACAAATCTTTGCCTATAGGCTGATATTATGGTCACAGAGGCATGTACAAAGTTTCATAGCAATAACATCAGTATGAACAAAGATTTGAGAAACGTGCATGTGAAAACTTAATCAAAGCATTATGCCGACACCAACGCTTACAACGACGCCAGGGTGATTAAAATAGCCCCCCCCCCCCATTCTACGAATAGTCACACTAAATATTTACAAGAACTGTTTCAATAAAGAATGCTAATACTATGGTGAAACTTGACCTTCAGTTGAAAACAATATATATGAGCCATGATCTGGAAAAAGGGGTTTTAAGGCTTTTGAACCCAACATGGTTCCAGATCAGCCTACGTATACACAGTCTGATCAGGAACCATGTTGTTCTCTGATAGCTTTGTCATAGTCTGTAGCAACCATACGAGAGTAACATGGTACCAGGTCAGACTGCACCTAGGCACAGTATGACCTTGAAACGTGGCTGTCTCAAATGCTATTAGGGACATTTTTCCAGATTCAGACTCATGTTTTTGGTACTTCTGGAAGCTAACATCGCTTGTTTAGGAGAAATGGTGGGTGCACACCTTGACACCCTTAAGCAAATTACACAAATCAAGATGACATCCAAAATGGCTGAATAGCATGGTGCAGGTTAATATATTCGTTTAATTCAAATTGGACACATTTATGACATAAATAAACATACCATCACTGCCACCAGTGTCATTGGCTCGCCATTTGGCAATATCACAGTCTAGTAAATCTATCACTGATTCAAGTTCCTCTATAGAGTCAGTTGTTTTTATCACAGTCATAAAAAATTCATTGATAAAAGTTCCCTCTTTACACTGAAATACATGAAATAGAAACACATCAGACCCTTGATAAAGTCAATTTGTTTGTCATAAAATATTCATTGATAGTATATATCTTTTTTTTTTTTTTTTTTTAAACTGAAAACCAACATGCAAGATGATAGTTCAACAATACAAAGTTTTATAGACAATGGTAAAACAATATGATCCATATTTTGTGATTTTGTCACAATCCTTTAACCCATTACCAGACGACAAAATTATGGACTGTTCCAAATTCAAAGATGTTGCAGACGACATTTTCAAATCAAAGAAATCTAAAATATATTGGTCTTTTGGGGTAGAAAATATTGTGGGAAATGAAGAAATTGCTTGTCACAAGCAATTTCTTCATTTTCCACAATGTTTTCCAAAGCCATTATGTTATAGCGCGTCAATAGGCGTCACTGTGTTGTAATGGGTTAATCCATTACGAAGCAACAAAAAACTAGAAATCTATCACTGAAGGTGATAAAAATACCCCCGCCACCACCTTTGTTCAGACAAGTGTTTTTGTTGATTTAGGAGCCATACTCAGAAATTGTCAATCCAATTTTATTGAAATTTGGTCCAATCAGGGGCCATAACTCAAAAGGTATCGGTCTGATTTCCATAAATTTTGCATCTTGCATATATACAGGTCCTATTGCATACCTGTGCCAAATATGAAGCAAATTGTTCATTAACTGTAGAAGGAATTGTCCGGACAAGCATTTTTGTCAAATCAGGGGCCATAACTCAGAAAGTGTCGGTCTGATTTTCGTGAAATGTGCATCTTGCACATGTACAGAAGTTAATGCACACCTGTGCCAAGTATGAAGCAAATCAGATAGTAACTATAGGAGGACTTGTCCAGACGAGCATTTTTTGGTAAAATCAAGGGCCATAACTGAAAAAGTAAAGGTCAGATTTTCGTGAAATGTGCGTCTTGCACATCTACAGGTCCTTATGCAGACATGTGCCAAGTATGAAGCAAATCGGATAGTAACTGTAGAAGGAGTTGGCCGGACAAGCATTTCTGGGTCAAATCAGGGGCCATAACTCATAAAGTATCGGTCTGATTTCCGTGAAATTTGTGTCTTGCACATCTACAGGTTACAATGAACACTTGTGCCAAGTATGAACTAAATCCGTCCACAAGTGTAGGAGGAGTTATCCGGACAAGCATTTTTTGGTCAAATCAGGGGCCATAACTCAAAAATTATCAGACCGATTTTCGTAAAATTTGCGTCTTGCACATCTACAGGTCACAGTGAACACCTGTGCCAAGTTTGAAGCAAATCGGACAGTAACTGTAGGAGATGTGAACGGACAAGCATTTTTGGGTCAAATCAGGGGCCATAACTCAAAAAGTATCAGTCCGATTTCCGTGAAATTGGCATCTTGCACATCTACAGGTCACAATGAACACTTGTGCCAAGTTTGAACAAAATCGGTCCACAAGTGTAGGAGGAGTTATCCGGACAAGCATTTTTTGGTCAAATCAGGGGCCATAACTCAAAAATTATCGGTCCGATTTTCGTGAAATGTGCGTCTTGCACATCTACAGGTCCTAATGCACACCTGTGCCAAGTATGAAACAAATCGGACAAAAACTGTAGGAGGAGTTGGCCGGACAAGCATTTTTGGGTCAAATCAGGGGCCATAACTCAAAAAGTATCGGCCCGATTTCCGTGAAATTTGCGTCTTGCACATCTACAGGTCACAATGAACACTTGTGCCAAGTATGAACAAAATCGGTCAACAAGTGTAGGAGGAGTTGTCCGGACAAAGTTTTGGAGACAGACCAACCATCCAACCAACCATCCAACCATCCAACCTTCCAACCATCCAACCAACCATCCAACCACTGGACCGACAGGTTGATTCCAGTATACCCCCTCCAAACTTCATTTGCGGGGGTATAATTAGACTGATCCAAATTGAAAGAAGTTGCAGACGAGATTTTAAATGTGAAGCAATCTTAAAATGTTACAACTTTTTGTGAAGAAAATATTGTTGGAAATGACAAAATTGCTTGTCACAAGCAATTCCTTCATTTTCCACGATGTTTTCCACAGCCATAATCTTGTGGGGAGTTAAAAAGAGTCAATGTGTGGGAATGGCTTAATGTGTCCAGTATGCACTAGAAATAATTTCAAACTGAAAACTTAAGGAATAAAGCACTTACATTATCTAAATACAGAATTGAGGGATGGTGTTTATAAGTATCCCCCTTTTTTGCCAAAAGACTTAGTGTGCTTGAAATATGCAAATTTTCAGTTGACAATTGTGTGATGAGCATTTATTAGAACAAGAGATGTTTGTAAAACATATATGCCCCCTCAAGGGCCTACATTTGATGTAGGTCAAAGTCCAAGGTCAAGTTAACAAGGTCCAAGGTCATGGTCAAATATGAAAGGTCTTGGTAGGAGGTGTCTATGTGTGAAATATCAAATCTGTATATGTAAAAGTAAAATGAAACATAGGCCAGGTTAAAGTTTTTAAAAGTATGCCAAATGCCAAGGTTTAGGTCATGGTCAAATGTGAAAGGTCTTGGTTGGAGGTGTCCATGTGTGAAATATAAAGGCTGTAGGTGTAAAAGGACATGAAATATATGCCTGGTTTCCATTTTTTACAAGTAGGTCAAACTCCAAGGTCAAGGTTGCAAGATTCAAGGTCATGGTCAAATGTGAAAGGTCTTGGTAGAAGGTGTCTATGTGTGAAATATCAAGGCTGTAGGTGTAATAGGACATAAGATAAAGGCTAGGTTAAAGATTTCTAAAAGTATGTAAAAATCAAAGGTCAAGGTCACACAGGTCAAGGTCATGGTCAAATGTGCAAGGTCTTGGTAGGAGGTGTCCATGTGTAAAATATTGAGACTGTATAGGTAAGAGGACATGAGATATAGGCCTAGTTTAAGTTTTTTAAAAGTAGGTCAAACTCCAAGGTCAAGGTCCAAGGTCATGGTCAAAAGTGAAATATCTTGGTTGGAAGTGACCATGTGTGAAATATCAAGGCTGTATATGTAAAATGACATGAAATATAGGCCTGGTTAATGTATTATTAAAGTAGGTCAAACACCAAGGTCAAGGTCACAAGGTCCAAGGTCATGGTCAAATGTGAAAGGTCTTGGTCGTAGGTGTCCATGTGTCAAATATCAAGGCTGTATGTGTAAAAGGACATGATATATCGGCTAGGTTAAAGTTTTTTTTAAAAGTAGGTCAAAGTCCAAGGTCAAGGTCACAAGGTCCAAGGTCATGGTCAAATGTGAAAGGTCTTGGTAGGATGTGTCCATGTGTGAAATATCAAGGCTGTATGTGTAATAGCACATGAGATATAGGCCCAGATTAATTTTTTTAAAAGTAGGTCAGACTCCAAGGTCAAGGTCACAAAGTCCAAGGTCATGGTCAATTGTGAAAGGTCTTGGTAAGATGTGTCCATGTGTGAAATATCAAGGCTGTATTTGTAAAAGGCCATGAGATATATGCCGGGTTTAATTTTTTTTTAAAGTAGGTCAAACTCCAAGATCAAGGTCACAAGGTCCAAGGTCATGGTTAAATGTGAAGGATGTTGATAGGAGGTATCTATGTGTGAGATATCAAGGTTGTATGTGTAAAAGGACATGAGATATAGGCAAGATTAAGAATTAAGTGTAAAATCAACAAAGGGCAATAACTCCAAGAATTTGATTGGCCGAGTTACGGTTCTTGTGCACTGCACCTCTCCATAATGAAATCTATTCACCTGTAAAGTTTCATGATTCTACCTTACATATTTTTTTGAGTTATGCTCCGGACAATAATCAAATTTGAAAATCAACAAAGGGCAATAAATCAAAAAATATGATCGGCAGAGTTACGGTTCTTGTGCACTGCACCTCTCCATAATGAGATCTATTCACCTGTAAAGTTTCATGATTCTACCTAACATAGTTTTTGAGTTATGCTCCGGACAAGAATCAAGTTTGAAAATCAACAAAGGGCAATAACTCAAAAAAATTGATCGGCAGAGTTACAGTTCTTGTGCACTGCACCTCTCCATAATGAGATCTATCAATCTGTAAAGTTTCATGATTCTACCTTACATACTTTTTGAGTTATGCTCCGGACAATAATCAAATTTGAAAATCAACAAAGGGCAATAACTCCAAAAATATGATCGGCAGAGTTATGGTTCTTGTGCACTGCACCTCTCCATAATGGGATCTATTCACCTGTAAAGTTTCATGATTCTACCTAACATAGTTTTTGAGTTATGCTCCGGACAAGAATCAAGTTTGAAAATCAACAAAGGGCAATAACTCAAAAAAATTGATCAGCAGAGTTACGGTTCTTGTGCACTGCACCTCTCCATAATGAGATCTATCCACCTGTAAAGTTTCATGATTGTACCTTACATACTTTTTGAGTTATGCTCCGGACAAGAATCAAGTTATAAAATAAAGGGCAATAACTCCAAAAATTTGATTGGCAGAGTTACAGTTCTTATGCACTGCACCTCTCCATAATGAGATCTATCTTCCTATGAAGTTTCATGATTCTACCTTTAATACTTTTCGAGTTATGCTCCGGACAAGATTTGGTCTACGGACAGACTGACCGACCTACGGACCGACCGACCGACCTTCCGACCGACCGACCGACCTTCCGACCGACCAACCGACCGACCTTCCGACCGACCTTCCGACCGACCGACCGACCGACACTTGCAAAACAATATACCCCCATTTTCTTCGAAAGGGGGCATAATTACTACAGTACTTACCATCCATCCTACATATGAGTTTATATAGTCTGGATCTGATAATAAATCTATTGTGGGAATAAATATACCATTCACTAACACCTCCTGTAAAAACAATATATATAGCCAATAAAACCTTTCCCAAACAAGACCAAGGGCTGTATTATCAACAATTATTATTTGCGTAATTACTTGCAATAACAAACCTGATTGGCCCAACCTGATTTCTCTCACAATCAGATGTTTTGTTAAGATAAAAAATATTAAGAAATCAAAAAAGAATATTACAAAGAAACAGTGTCTACCCTGCTCGATCCTCTCCTCAAGGCATGATATGATCAATTTTAAATTCACTTGTTATTAATGTTCATGTATTTACTAGTTGTAAATTTGAACAAACTAGAAATCTATCACTGAAGGTGATAAAAATACCCCCGCCACCACTTTTGTTCGGACAAGCATTTTTGTTGAATCAAGAGCCATAAGTCAGATATTGTCAATCCGATTTTCTTGAAATTTGATCAAATCAGGGGCCATAACTCAGAAAGTAATGGTCAGATTTTCGTGAAATTTACGTCTTGCACATCTACAGGTCCTAATGCACACTTGTGCCAAGTATGAAGCAAATCAGACAGTAACTGTAGGAGGAGTTTTCCGGACAAGCATTTTTTGTGAAATAAGGGGCCATAACTCAGAAAGTAATGTCAAGATTTTCGTGAAATTTGCGTCTTGCACATCTACAGGTCCTAATGCACACCTGTGCCAAGTATGAAGCAAATCAGACAGTAACTGTAGGAGGAGTTGTCCGGACAAGCATTTTTTGGTCAAATAAGGGGCCATAACTCAGAAAGTAATGGCCGGATTTTCGTGAAATTTGCGTTTTGCACATCTACAGGTCCTAATGCACACCTGTGCCAAGTATGAAGCAAATCGGACAGTAACTGTAGGAGGAGTTGTCCAGACAAGCATTTTTGGGTCAAATCAGGGGCCATAACTCAGAAAGTAATGGTCAGATTTTCGTGAAATTTGCGTCTTGCACATCTACAGGTCCTAATGCACACCTGTGCCAAGTATGAAGCAAATCGGACAGTTACTGTAGGAGGAGTTGTCTGGACAAGCATTTTTGGGTCAAATCAGGGGCCATAACTCAGAAAGTAATGTCAAGATTTTCGTGAAATTTGCGTCTTGCACATCTACAGGTCCTAATGCACACCTGTGCCAAGTATGAAGCAAATCGGACAGTTACTGTAGGAGGAGTTGTCCGGACAAGAATTTTTGGGTCAAATCAGGGGCCATAACTCAGAAAGTAATGGTCGGATTTTCGTGAAATTTGCATCTTGCACATCTACAGGTCCTAATGCACACCTGTGCCAAGTATGAAGCAAATCGGACAGTTACTGTAGGAGGAGTTGTCCGGACAAGCATTTTTGGGTCAAATCAGGGGCCATAACTCAGAAAGTAATGTCAAGATTTTCGTGAAATTTGCGTCTTGCACATCTACAGGTCCTAATGCACACCTGTGCCAAGTATGAAGCAAATCAGACAATAATTGTAGGAGGAGTTATCCGGACAAGCATTTTTTGGTCAAATCAGGGGCCATAACTCAGAAAGTAATGGTCGGATTTTCGTGAAATTTGTGTCTTGCACATCTACAGGTCCTAATGCACACCTGTGCCAAGCATGAAGCAAATCGGACAGTAACTGTAGGAGGAGTTGTCCGGACAAGCATTTTTTGGTCAAATCAGGGGCCATAACTCAAAAAGTATCAATCGGATTTTCGTGAAATTTGCGTCTTGCACATGTACAGGTCCTAATGCACACCTGTACCAAGTATGAAGCAAATCGGACAATAACTGTAGGAGGAGTTGGCCGGACAAGCATTTTTGGGTCAAATCAGGGGCCATAACTCAGAAAGTAATGGCCGGATTTTCGTGAAATTTGCGTCTTGCACATCTACAGGTCCTAATGCACACCTGTGCCAAGTATGAAGCAAATCGGACAGTAACTGTAGGAGGAGTTGTCCGGACAAGCATTTTTGGGTCAAATCAGGGGCCATAACTCAAAAAGTATCGGTCCGATTTCCTTGAAATTTGCGTCTTGCACATCTACAGGTCACAATGAACACTTGTGCCAAGTATGAACTAAATCGGTCCACAAGTGTAGGAGGAGTTGTCCGGACAAAGTTTTGGAGACAGACCAACCATCCAACCAACCAACCAACCAACCACTGGACCGACAGGCTGATTCCAGTATACCCCCTTCAAACTTCGTTTGCGGGGGTATAATAAAAGATATTGTCTGTCTGTCTGTCTGTTACAGTTTACACAAAAACGTGGTCGTAAGATTGTTGATAATACGGGCCCCGGGTTTTCACATCCTCCATAGAAAATGTATATGAACATATTGAGACAAAAGAAGAAGCCTCTATAATTTACATGCAATATAGAACACAAACCATATCTAAGTCAACAGACATTTTGTCATTTGTGGCACCTTTCAAATTGGAACACCCTAAAATGTAGCAGTTTAGGAAAGGGTTGAAAAAAATGACATTGCAACATTTTGTGCACCTCAACAGTTCCTGATATTTCTCCAGCCAGCTAAAAATAAATCCAAGTCAGTGTTCATTCTGTAAAGATTATTATTCTATCAGTGAGAGACACTCAACTTTTGTAGTATGACAGAAAGAATACATGTATAATCTTACATGGAATTTAAATTTAGACTCAGAGACTTGTATTTACTGAGTATTCAAACTCAATATTTTCTCAAAATAAATTTAATTAAATTGTTTTTTCATAACTTTTGCATATTCCTCAAGCAATTCCTAGTATTGAAATCCGTGATAAAAAATGCTTCAGAAAACATAAATGCAAAAAAGAAAATAATGATCACAAGCTTTTTCAAAGAAATTTGTTGTTTGAAAAAGAGTTAAAAATCTTTCTTACCCTAATAATATATCTAAAAGGCTTGTTGTTATAATCTTCTGTAGGTAAAAGTAAAAATAAGAGAACATCACTCAGGTCCTGGAGATACTCTGAAATAAAACACAGTTACAGATATGAGGGGGCAATGACTTTTTAACCCATTCCCAAACATTGACACTTTTTAACGCCCTTCAAAATAAAGGCTTTGGAAAAGATTGTGGAATATGAAGAAATTGCTTGTTACAAGCAATTTCTTCATTTCCCACAATATTTTCTAATCCAAAGTGCAAAGATTTTTCATATTTAATTTACAAACTTGAAATTGTCGTCTGCAACATCTTTGAATTTGGAACAAAAAAATTACTGTGGTAATGGGTTAATGAACAATGTTACAGGCTTTTCTAACTACAATATTTAATTCATTGTTTGTCTCATCAAGACAATTCAAATGAGTACCCACAACATATGGTTTGGATCTCATATAACAAATTTGGAATGCATTTACCCCCTTACCTGTTGCCTAAAGAAGCATTATATAGAGGATAATCGTTTGTTTCAGTGTAAGATCGATTTCTATTTCATTGAGTGAACAACAAAAGCTTTATTTTCACGAGTGGCGAAGCCACAAGTGAAAATGTAGCTTTTGTTGTTCACGAAATGAAATATCAATCAATCTTACTCGAAAAACAAATGATTATTTTATTTCTTTAATGCAAAAATTAGACAAAATGCAAAAGATTTATGACATATTTTCTTAAAGCGCGTCATTTTCCATGTGACTGCTATGCAACGCTTATGATGACGTCACTTATTTGGCCCGGCTTATATAACGTCAGATAGGGTGAAATGAACTAAAGCGGGGCACAAGGTTTTGATAATTTCACTGGATAGGCGGTGAGTTTATCAAATGATAATCTACCGTTATTTCCCGATAATCCACCGAAAAGCATTAAAGAAAAGACATGTAATAATGTCCTTGTATTTACATCATGCAGGTCGTCAGCATTTTTTTCATCTTTTCAAAAGCCATTTTGACAAGGGGCATCAACACAAGGGCTTGTTTGAAAAAGAGTTCGATTAATTGACTGATTGAATGGGTTTCATGCCATTTTTAACTGCTATGGTCATATTGTGGCAGATGGAGCATCTAACCATAGATTCCTGTAATGTCTCGTACCAGTACTACCATAACATCCTAACCGAACCTCCAGCTGCTTGCCCACAGAGGTTCATGATCAAAGAATTGGTGGGAGACATTTTTGTCTCAAAAGATATTTGCCACAACCGGGGATCAAATCTGGAACCTCAAGAGTGAGTCTGTGCTACTAACAGCACCATGACCGCAGCGAGAAAGGGTTAGTACTTACGCCTTTCATCCTGCGGAGACATAGACACTAAATCTCTACATATATCCCCCTCCATCTGGATCTCAAGGTCAAAGAACTGCTGCTCTAATAGGGGACCTCGCTCTGCAACAAAAGTAATCAATCCTTTTCAACAAAAGTAACTACAGCTTGTTTTAAGCAGCAGTTATGAGGTTATTGTTGAAAAGCAACAATATAAATACAATATTTTCTGGTTTCCAGTATTTTCTTCTTTTCTCTGAATGATTTCCAAAACTTTTTACTAAACTGCAAAGACTAGGGATTATTTTGGATAAAATTATGCCCAATTATTACAGTTTCAGTCAGACCATTACCAAACAACAACATTTCAGACTAACTGACGACAAAATAAATATCAATGGTTAAACATTTTGTGTGAATTGTAGGCAAGAAAATATTGAGGCAAAAGGAGAAAATGCTGATTATCAGCATATTCTTCTTTTGTCTCAATTTTTTCCCAGGTGTTTTGTGTCAGGGCTGTCAAACCCAGGTCTCATTTGGGGAATCTATACATGCCAATTTATAAATTAGTTCTGGGAAACAATGCTTTATTATTGATTAAACATTTCATCTAGTTTCAGATATGGCATCCTGACATCATAAATAAAACAGTTTCTATTCAGTATCTACTTGTTCAAAGTTGGACTTTCAAAATGCATTGGAAGAATATAAAGTAAGATATTAGAACAAAAGCTGTCAGGGGCAGCCCAATACACTTTCACGACTTTGATAGTGGCAAAATTAAATTGTCAAAAAGGAGACATATTGCTGTCTAAATCATGCTTGTAAGAGTGATGTAACTTGGTCTATAACTTCCCAAACATACAAGTGAGACGTTTGAAATCCATGGCTCTAATAAATGTGGTGGTACAGAAATTTGCACATATAGTCCTCACAAATATTGTAAGTAAATGCGAGTATAATCCTGTCCAAATGCTTATTAGAGTAATGATACTTGGTCTTTAACCATGCATCAAAGTTCCACATATATGCACAAAGATTCAGATTAATGACTTCTGTGATTCTGATTCAGTTAAAACAAAAGCATTACATGGATGCCTATATGAACTTCACCACTGGGTAACTGTGAAAGCTCTCTACTCCTATTCTTTAAGAAGTCCAGCTAAAAAGCTAGAATTAAATCTCACTGATGTCAAAAGACAACCGCTCAAACCACATTTTTATTAAGTTTGTAACAGATGTTATTTTTCGTCTGCAACAGCTTTCAAAATGAAACAGTGTAGATTTTTTTTTGTTTGGGAAAGTTGTTCGGGAAATGTAAAGAGACAAGAACTCAAGCCTACCATCTTTATTGGCCGCTTTTGCTTTCTCCAGTGCCCGAGTGTAGAGTCGTATATGAGAGGCAAAATCATCAACCAGTCTCTGAGTAAAATATGGCATCCAGTCAACATCCTTTGTTCTGAAATGTTTTTTTTTTTTTTAATGCAATATTTAATTTATTACTCATCTAACCCTGTGTTGTGGGTGCTTATTGGAATCCTCTCAATTAAGAGATTCCAATGAGAACCAACAGCATAGGGTTTGGATATGAAAGAATAAAGTTAGTCTCTGAGTGAAATATGGCATCCTTCATTCTGAAAATTATATGGATAAGTAAGAGTTATGGCTTTTCAATTTTCAATATTTCATTTATCATTCATCAAACCAAAACATAGCGCTTGCATTTGTAATAAAGAATGCCTTTACCCTCTTATCTATTACTATGTTTACAATATATACAACTGACACAATCATGTAATGTCTGCAAAGGTTACCAAAAATAAATGTGACCTGTCACGCTAAAAGGGACCTTATCCGAACTAAAAAATCCAAATTTGGACAAACTTGTCAGACAAAGCACATGTCAACCAGATCCCATATGCGAGAAATGAACATATAGTAAGATAGGGAACTCATTCCGGATTTAGAAAATTATATAAAAGTGAAAAGTGTCGGCCCTAGTCTGGCTGCACGGACTGCGCAGACTGACTAGAATCGATATTTTTCACACATCCGATAAGGTCCCTTTTAGCGCGACAGGTCACAAATATTTATGACAAAGGGAAAGTCAATCCCATTTTGATCAATGTAATTGTGATTGTTGGCATAAGGAAAAGTGAAAATCTATCCGGTCTTTTTTTATTAATGGAACTGTGTGACCTGTGGCATACAGGGGGACCATCTGGTTAGTGTGAAAATTACCCCTATCAAGGCTACAGACAAGAGGGAGCAAAGCTTTTTTGAAATCAAAATATAGGTACTTGTTATTAAATCCTATGTTCCAGTACTCATTGGAGTTGTCTCATCCAGACAATTCGAATGAGTAGCCACAACATAAGGTTTAAATTTATTTGAAATAACAAATTTAATATGTCTTTTACTAGCATTTTCTCCCTTTTAAGTCTTTTACTAGCATTTTCTCCCTTTTACCTCAATATTGTTGTCTGTGGCAGCTTTCAAATAAGGAAAACCCTAAAATTTGCCATTTGAGAAACCCTTACCAGTACTAAACTTAACCCTTTTCCAAACAAGACCTGGTGTTGACGTCCATAATAGAAAGGGCTTGGGAAAACATTGAGGCAAAAGAAGAAAATGCTGATAATCAGCATTTTTTCCTTTTGCCTCAATATTTTCCAGGCTATATAACACAAATCCAATCTTCATGAACATACAATTTGTCATCTGCAGCAGCTTTGAAAACCGAGCACCCTGATATTTTGCCGTTTTGGAAAGGGTTAAACCCTACCTCTGAGAAAACGAGATGAAGACTTTTTGAACACACTGTTGGATTTCTAGAAGGAATGTGTCATCATCGCTTACTTCTCTATACCAGTTTTTTATGTAGTCTCGTGCTGTATACTCCAAAACCTGCAATCACAATTCAACATTTTGTGTCGAATTATTGGTAAAAAAATTTCTCCTTTTGCTTAAATATTTCTATTTGTGGTCTTAAATTTTGTCATTTGGGAAAGGGTTAATAGATGATTTATCAACTACCAATCAATGAATGGTAAACAAGAACTGTCAAAGAGCAGACTAATACCCCCTTTTTTCCCGTCTTCTGAATTTTTTTCCCGTCTTCTGAATTTTATTTAACAAGTATCTGGTGTTGTATGCAACACATAAACTCCCCTACCGGCTTCACATTGACTCAATATGGTAATCAATAATAGATTAAGTTGCAGGATCCATTTTTTGCCATATTTTCACTATTTCCGTTACCATAGCAACCGCACTTTTCGTCAAAGAACAAAGATAAAATGATGTGCATAATCTACACATTGCCATCTAGTCATATACCAAGTCTCATCAAATTAGCTTGCTTACTTATTAACTTATCGCAGGATCCAATATTTTTTGCCATATTTTCACTATTTCCGTAACCATAGCAACAATAATTTTAGTCTAAAAACAAGAATAAAATGATGTGCATAATCTACACATTGCCATATAGTCATATACCAAGTCTCATCAAACTAGCTTGCTTAGTTATTATCTTATCGCAGGATCCCATTTTTGGCCATATTTTCACTATTTCTGTAACCATAGCAACCTCAATTTAAGTCGAAAAACAAAAATAAAATGATGTGCATAATCTACACATTGCCATCTAGTCATATACCAACTTTCATCAAAAACGCTTGCTTAGTTATTAAGTTATCGCGGGATCCAGATTTGAGCGGACAGACGGACAGACTGACAGACAGACGGACGGACAGACAGACTGACGGACGGACAGACGGAGGGCAAACCTATAGTCCCCTCCGGTGTGAACACCGGTAGGGGACTAACAAGAGCCGTCAGAGACGGACAATGCTCCCCGATTAAGGCATTGTCACAATAAATGTATGCCATGCAGAGCTAAGATTAAGCTAACAAACGTTAAGCCCCCTTTTCCATGACATACTTTTTATACGCAAATTTTAAGTAGTTTATTGTCAAGGGCATCTGATTTGCTACTCAAATATGAAATTTCATCAAATTCTGACCATTAGACTAGGAGAAATTAGAGAAAAACTGTATTTTACCTTAAGTCCCCTTTTCCCATGACGAGGCCTCAAATCCAAAAACTGGGAAAAGTGCATCAGCATTATATCATATGGAGTTCACATGCTAAGTTTCATTTGATTTTGCCCAAGGGTTATAGAGAAATCGCTTCGGACGGACGGACGGACGGAATGACGGACGGACGGATGGACAAAGCGGCGACTATATGCTCTCCCTTCGGGGAGCATAAAAATGATTAGATCTAGATCTACTTTTTTACAAAATCAAGCTGTCATGCTTGTGTGAAAAACATAATGTGAAATAAGAGGTCATTTAACATGTCTTTGTACAATACTTTTGGATTCATACACTGCAAAACCAGTCTATATTTAGAATTGGCAATTGCCTTGTCCAAATATAGCCTCATTCTGCAGCTTGCTCATCCAATATAATTCAGCATTGTACAAAGACAATAACATGTTAAAAACCTCATAGTATAACATTGTCTATAACAATGGTTCTAGTAATTCAGACTAACATGCACAACCGACACTGCATCAAGGCAATAGCTTGCTAGTTGGACTGACAGTTGAGCTAAGAAAATAATTTCTCACCATCACTACATGCTTACCATTTGTAAAACGTCATCGATCACACTTGCTCCAGTAATTCTCTTATCAAATCTTTTGATTTTGACTGTGCCTACCATACTGGATTTTACCTGTAAAGAAAAGGAAATATTATCATTTCCCCTAACTTTCTTTTTTATCAACCAAAACATCATGTAGGAACAAAGACTTATTTGGCATCTTTTTCTCTTTTTAGCCAATAGCTTTCACAGCTTTGTTCTTATAAAGTTCCATAATTCTTTCTGTAATCTTTGGAAAGCATCCAAAGAAAAATAATGCATATTCCCCTAATGCATTGATTTATTGAATGGGGTTTAACAACTCCAACCTTCAACTGCAATGTTGATATTTAAAGCAGCAGAAGCCCCTTACCATAGGATAAGGCTCCTGTCATTTCTCTCATCAGTACTACCACAACATAATTTCCAACCCTCCAGCTGCCTGCCCAAATAGGTTTATAATTATCAAACCATTGAAGGGGGACAAATGTCAGAATGTGAAAGAATGTTTGATGAGTATCAAACCAGGGACCTCATGAGTGAGAGTCTGGTGCACTACCACACAGGGGTTTCAATAACTTTTTGGCCACCTGGACCAGAAGTTAAAGTAGGCGGGGGATTTTCTATGTATTCCCTTTTTACCTCATACAAAATTATCGAAAGTAGCAGGGGGGATTGTTCTCAAATTCAGTCAAATAGGAGGGGGAAATCCCCGCCCACCGCCTCTTAATGAAACCCCAGACCACATGCGTTATGGTCGCAGCCATTTGTGAGAAAAGAAGAAAATGCTGATAAGCAACTTTTTTTCCTTTTTCCTCGGGCTCAAACTTACATCAGAGCTACAGATAATCAGGGCAAAGACTCTCTAACTTTGTTATTCTAATTCCAAACCCTATGTCGTGGGTACTCATTTGAATTGTCTCGACGAGACGCTTCAAATGAGTACCCACAACATAGGGTTTGATGAACAATACATAAAAAAATGCATTTTGAAAAGCCATCATCCGCTCTTATCTGGAGCTGTACTTACATGTTGAACACCAGGTGGAGCTAGCAACAAGTCAGGATCTATCTTTAACACTTCATCCGACTGATGATATCCATAGTAGTAGGCGATGGTTAATGCTCTGTAAAAAAAAACATTTAGAGATACAGATTTTTGAAAGGATAAATCGAAACTGCCAATATCAATTAATCAACCTGTAGCAATATTTTTTTCTGTCTAGTGAAAATTGACTTCAAGTTCAATATGGCATTCTTATTCAAAGCAGTATCTTTTTCATCTGCCACCTTTTTTGCCTCTACAAAATGGATATGGGCAGCTTCTTCTTGAAAGAGAAAAAGATAGTACCCCCACTGATTCCTTTTTTCTTGGTCGCTCATTCTACAAAAGTTTTGTGTGAAAAAACTATGCATACATAGGTTGTCCCCACCTGTTTTGATACTTTTAAAAATCTTCTAGCATGAATCGATTTAAGCATAGTCATAAATAGTCAAATTACATCTTGTGACTTTGTCAATTTCAATAAAAGAGAAGATTTTTTTTTATCCTTTTAAAGGCATTGATCTATCCCATGATCTTTTTTTTTTTATTTACCATGTTTTCAATTAGATTAACCCATTCCCAAATATTGATGTTTTTGATGCCCCACAAGATACAGACCTTAGAGAACATTTGGCAAATACAGAAATTGCTTGTGACAAGCAATCATATAATTTCCAACAATGTTTTCTTCTCAAAAGGAAAATAAAAAGAGAAAAATTTCATTCACTTGAAACTGTCGCGTCATTTGAATTTGGACCAGACTGATATTTTGCCGTCTGGTAATGGTTGAATCACAAAACAATGTTTGACAGTCCATAATGGAAATATGTTAAAAAATAATATGGAGTTAGACAAACAGGAGTGATCACCTTTCTCATGTATTTACTATGTAAACAGCAGACAATCCCGAGTGTTTAACTATACCTACCCAGCTACAGACCCCACTAAGTAAAACAGCATGTAGAATCCATAGCTACCAAATGTAAGAACAAACAGGGTACAACCCAGCCCAATCCACCAGTATGGACCCATCTGAAAAACATGAAATAATAGAAGATCATTAATGTTTACATACACAAAAATATGTTATCTTATATATGTCTAAAATTTGTACACTATGGCATTGTGAGTAATGAGAGCATATGTCCTGCAATGTCTGGGACCATCCCAGAAATCGATAAGCTGTACCAGCTTCCTGTATTTAGAACAAATGTTGAGGAAATCTTTAATTTCGATTGTGCTCTTTTTTGTTAGATAACATCTGAAGTAAAGGGTTAATTTAACAAGAGTTGTCCCCAACAACGTAGCTTGTCTTTACGAGAGCTTGTTGCAAAAAAGGGAGCCCAGGGTCAAAACTTACAAAATATCTTTTACCTAAACAAATTAACAAGACATCTGACAGAACATGAAACAAGCCTTGGAGCAATAAGATTAGTTGTTGTATTTAACAAGAGATGTTTGTAAAACATATATGCCCCCTCAAGGGCCTACATTTGATGTAGGTCAAAGTCCAAGGTCAAGTTAACAAGGTCCAAGGTCATGGTCAAATATGAAAGGTCTTGGTAGGAGGTGTCTATGTGTGAAATATTAAAGCTGTATATGTAAAAGTTAAATGAAACATAGGCCAGGTTAAAGTTTTTAAAAGTAGGCCAAATGCCAAGGTCAAGGTCATGGTCAAATGTGAAAGGTCTTGGTTGGAGGTGTCCATGTGTGAAATATCAAGGCTGTAGGTGTAAAAGGACATGATATATATGCCTGGTTTCAGTCTTTTTAAAAGTAGGTCAAACTCCAAGGTCAAGGTTGCAATATTCAAGGTCATGGTCAAATGTGAAAGGTCTTGGTAGGAGGTGTCTCTTTGTGAAATATCAAGGCTGTAGGTGTAATAGGACATAAGATAAAGGCTAGGTTAGATATTTCTAAAAGTAGGTCAAACTCCAATGTCAAGGTCCAAGGTCATGGTCAAAGTGAAATATCTTGGTTGGAAGTGACCATGTGTGAAATATCAAGGCTGTATATGTAAAATGACATGAAATATAGGCCAGGTTAATGTATTATAAAAGTAGGTCAAACACCAAGGTCAAGGTCACAAGGTCCAAGGTCATGGTCAAATGTGAAAGGTCTTGGTCATAGGTGTCCATGTGTCAAATATCAAGGGGTGGACTTGATTGGATTACTCCACTCTCAGTTCGGAGTGCTCTGAGCTGGGATTTCCAATCAAGTGTTTTGGAGTAGAGTAGATCCGGGATACAAATAATTATCGCATTTAATAATAATTTCCCTATTGCAAAATCGCCAACGAACATGTCAAAGATGTTTGTTTAGTTTCTTCAGTAAAATCTGATGTCTTTTCAGTTGTAATTTTGTCTTTCATATCCATTAAATCGATTGATAGAACATTGTACCACACTATTTCTATTTTTATCGTCTATCAGAAACCATGTTGATGACGTCACACTCCCAAACGCCCCTGCTCGGTAGGTGGAGTGCTCGGAGTAGATCCGAGAGTGGATTTCCGGCACTTGATTGAGTTTTGGAGTGAAAAAGTTACTCCGAGTAAAACGGAGTGGCCCAATCAAGTCCACCCAAGCTGTATGTGTAAAAGGACATGATATATCGGCTAGGTTAAAGTTCTTTTTAATGTAGGTCAAAGTCCAAGGTCAAGGTCACAAGGTCCAATGTCATGGTCAAATGTGAAAGGTCTTGGTAAGATGTGTCCATGTGTGAAATACCAAGGCTGTATGTGTAATAGCACATAAGATATAGGCCCAGTTTATTTTTTTTAAAGTAGGTCAAACTCCAAGGTCAAGGCCACATGGTCCAAGGTCATAGTCGTATGTGATAGGTCTAAGTCGGAGGTTTCCATGTGTCAAATATCAAGGCTGTATGTGTAAATGGACATGATATATCGACCAGGTTAATTTTTTTTAAAAGAAGGTCAAACTCCAAGGTCAAGGTCACAAAGTCCAAGGTCATGGTCAATTGTGAAAGGTCTTGGTAAAATGTGTCCATGTGTGAAATATCAAGGCTGTATTTGTAAAAGGTCATGAGATATATGCCGGGTTTAATTTTTTTTAAAGTAGGTCAAACTCCAAGGTCAAGGTCACAAGGTCCAAGGTCATGGTTAAATGTGAACGATGTTGATAGGAGGTATCTATGTGTGAGATATCAAGGCTGTATGTGTAAAAGGACACGAGATATAGGCAAGGTTAAGAATTAAGTTATAAAATCAACAAAGGGCAATAACTCACAAAATTTGATCGGCAGAGTTATGGTTCTTGTGCACTGCACCTCTCCATAATGAGATCTATTCACCTGTAAAGTTTCATGAATCTACCTTAAATATTTTTTGAGTTGTGCTCCGGACAAGAATCAAGTTATAAAATCAACAAAGGGCAATAACTCACAAAATTTGATTGGCAGAGTTACGGTTCTTGTGCACTGCACCTCTCCATAATGAGATCTATTCACCTGTAAAGTTTCATGATTCTACCTTACATACTTTTTGAGTTATGCACCGGACAATAATCAAGTTTGAAAATCAACAAAGGGCAATAACCCAAAAAATATGATCAGCATAGTTACGGTTCTTGTGCACTGCACCTCTCCATAATGAGAGATATCCACCTGTAAAGTTTCATGATTCTACCTAACATAGTTTTTGAGTTATGCTCCAGACAAGAATCAAGTTATAAAATCAACAAAGGGCAATAACTCAAAAAATTTGATCAGCAGAGTTATGGTTCTTGTGCACTGCACCTCTCCATAATGAGATCTATCCACCTGTAAAGTTTCATGATTGTACCTTACATACTTTTTGAGTTATGCTCCGGACAAGAATCAAGTTTGAAAATCAACAAAGGGCAATAACTCAAAAAATTTGATCGGCAGAGTTATGGTTCTTGTGCACTGCACCTCTCCATAATGAGATCTATCCACCTATGAAGTTTCATGACTCTACCTTTAATACTTTTCGAGTTATGCTCCGGACAAGGTTTGGTCTACGGACAGACCGACCGACATACGGACCGACCGACCGACCGACCGACAGACCGACCGACCGACCTTCCGACCGACACTTGCAAAACAATATACCCCCATTTTCTTCGAAAGGGGGCATAATTAAATTCAAGTTAAGGTAAACCAGAGCAGTCTCCAGTTGTGGAAAAATCGCTTTGAAAGGGGTGGAACAGACACATTTTCTTCAGATGTTACTTTGAAAATATTTATTAAAAAAAATTACATTGATCAGGAAGCAAATTATATTGATTCCTTTCCATTCTGTTCCTGGACCAGCACTCCCACCGAATGTGACGGAATATCTACATCATCTACATCTAGACGCCAAACTATCATGACTTGACAAAACTTTGACTGTGTGCGAAAGGAAAAAAAATAAAGAGAAATTTTTGTGAAAGAAAGAAGGAAGTTAAGACAAATGAAGAAATGCATGTAAGATAAAGATAGAAAAAAGTAAGAAAAGTGATGAGTGTTGAGAATGTGTGAGCCGATTAAAAATTCAAGAACTACTAGGGATCCATCTTCGCTAGCCACCTATGTTAATTGTTTGTATTCACCCTTGGCCACTTAACCCTTTCCCAAACAAGACCTTGTTTTGACGTCCCTAAGAGAATAGGCTTGGGAAAGCATTGAGACAAAAGAAGAAACTGCTGATAACCAGCAGTTTCTCCTTTTGTCTCAATATTTTCTATGCCATATTTCACACAAACTCTATATTTGGTAACTTCCATTTTGTCATTTGTGGCAGTTTTTGAAGTGGATCACCCTAAAATTTTGGTGTTATTCAACCTTTGCCAATTTTGTGATTTTTGTCCAAACTTGGTATCGTGATATGCTGCCTAGCAGCCGCCCTGCTCATTTTTATAAAGTAGTCTGACCAATTAAACTTGGTGTTCTAAACATCTTAGAGGATATTTTGTCCAATATTGATGATGGCAACAGGGTGTCCTTTTACGTACAAATGTACGTGAATCACGCAAGAGCAACAAAAATCACGTACTACTTTTTCACCCAAAACATCCAAGAACGTACGCAAAATGAGTCCCTTATCATGTACAAAAATAAGATAATAATCTTCCCTGTTGTTAACGAAAGAAAAACGAGTTTGCTAGCCGAGTAATAAAATCGAAACTGCCAAATTCGGCCATTCGGATCTCTCTATTTTTTCCGATAATCGTACTTGACCAAGATGCTGCGTTTTTGCGATTTTATTCAACCAAAACGCTTGAAACATAAAGCGTCTGCAATTCTGCATGATCATGGCATCTAAACAACAGACTGGATTTTTTTTTTAATTTCAAATGCACGCAATCAGAAAATCAACATAAATAGGGGGAAACAATGATTGAATCACTCAGTCTGGACTATCATCCACTGTTGAATCTAAAATCAAAGTTCATGGCTCAGCCAGTTCGGACGGAGAAAAGGGAACAATGCCGATAAGAGGCTCGGTTGAAAATAGCTTCGAGATCGTAGACACAAAATTGAAGATGGATATTTGTGTTCAAAATTCAAAAAGGTTTCGGTAACGGTATTGTAACTATTGAAAACTGCATTAGGCTTCTGAAAACATTCCAAATTTGATTGATTTGCAGGTAATTGAAAGAACAAAACCCCGCAACCCTTTCCCAAACAAGAACTAGTTTGGATTAAGATGACATTGAGGAAAAACAGGAGAAACTTCTGACAATCAGCAAATGTATATATCCATATTTTCATCAAACCCTATTTTGTAGGTAATGATTGGAATCCAATGAGTAGCAACAAACAACATGCAATTTGGATTTGATTAAACAAACTCAGGGTGCTTTGCCATTCAAAACAATTAAATGTAGCCTGGTGTGGTATGTGGTAAATTTGGGAATGAATTAAATTAACAAAATTAATGTGAATTCATATAAATACAATGATGAAGTCTAAAGTGTTTCCACTGTTTAATATGTTTAATTCTACTTCATCAAAGAGTCAATAAATGGAAGAATTGTCTAAATTTAGCGTTAGTTTTCTTGTACCCCCTAATTGTTTTTTGTACCCCCAACTTTAACCCTTTCGTTTGCAAGCGCGCTTTAAAGCGCGGTCAAGAACGCTTATACTGTTTAGGGGGCATGAGCTTTTAAAAGCAATTTTTACACTGTTAAAGTTATTATGACACCGGATACATGCTGAAGTATTGCGCAATAATGTTTTGTTCTCGTAAAATGTGAAGAAAAGCGCAGTTTTTGGGGTTTTATGAGCTGTAACGATGGCCTGGAGGGTTAAATATTCTGCAGAAGAGATCCGGCGAATCATCATGACAATGCCGGACGATGATGATAGAAATTGCATTGATTCTTTGGGTGTAAAAAGGTGATTTGAACATTAGAAATGTTTCGAAGACTTCGAATAGTGACCCTGATAGTGATTCCTATAACCCTAAACTGAATCCAGTCCCAAATCGTAGGGGTGGGGGTGGTCTAGGGTCATGGCAGGGTGCCTGACAGGGGTCATGGGGCTAGAGGTCCAGATTTTGATGAGATGCAAATTTTCTATCAGTTACTCATCATATTGTTAAAGGAAATTGAATAACCTTTCCAATGATATATAGGTTTATGGGGTTACTGCAAGTAAAATCTATCTATTATGCATTTGTATACACGAAGTGCTTGGAAATAGGGAAAAAGTCATTTCTGGGAAATAATTCTGCAAACGAAAGGGTTAACCACCAAGGGGTACAAAAAACCCCCAGTCAAAATTTTCAGTAGACACACTGTGGCAATAGTCATTTCTGAATGTTCTCTTTCGTATTCTATGTCATAAGCATGAGGTTAAAGCCAACAAAGCTGCCGGCCCTGATAACATCAGACCTATTGTTCTGAAAGAACTGAAAGAAGAACTTGCAGAGATTATTTCAATCCTATTCCAGAAGTCTCTCACAAATGGTGTTATTCCTTCAGATTGGTCGAGAGCAAATGTCTGTCCGGTGTACAAAAAGGGGGATACCATCGATCCAGCTAATTACCGTCCAATTTCACTAACATGTATACTCTGTAAAACTTTAGAACACATTGTTGCCTCCCACCTCACAGCCCATTTTACAAAACACAATATACTATACAATCTTCAACATGGCTTTAGAGAAAAAAGATCCTGTGAGACTCAGCTGATTGAACTAACAGATCATTATAGGATAATGATTTATGTTGTACTACATGCACAGTTTCTAATGTTTTCAATCCTTGTTTCAGATTCACGATCATTGTGATTTCGTGAGAAATTAAACGAAGCTCATCGAGACAAATAGACTTTTAGTCTTATTTATGATCGTGAATACTCTATCTTGTACAAGATGTCTACCATAAAGTGTCCGGTGCCTGGCTGCGAAGAAGAATGGGAAACAGCCCTCCCTGAAGCCGTTATAACCCGACTGATGGATGGCCACTCTGCACACGTCCACCCCTTAGTGCATCCAGCTGCTGCGAGTTCCACACCAGCAGCCAAGGCAGAAAAGGTTCGACGCCCAGGTGTCACATCCGGCGTTACATCAGAGGACTTCAACTACTTCCTGCAGCGATGGACTGATTACAAGGCAGCTACTCTACTTACCGGAAAGGACATTATATATCAACTTCTAGAGTGTTGTGATGAGAACTTACGTAAAGACCTCGCCCGCACCTACGGTTCTCTATCGTCTAAGACAGAACAAAACGTGTTAGACTTCATTCAGGACTTAGCTGTGAAAAAAGAGAACATCATGGTTGCAAGACATGACTTCCATAATATGCAGCAGGACCGTGATGAACCAGTTCGCAACTTCGCTGCCCGACTACGTGGTCAAGCCACCATTTGCAAATTTACAACCAAGTGTGCGAATTGCGATCGTTGTGTCGACTACAGCGCTATAGAAATAAGAGACGTCCTGGTCCGTGGACTTGATGACCCTGATATCAGGGAGGACATTTTTAGTCAGGAAAACCAGGACATTGACTTAGAGAGTGCCATCAAAATTATCGAAGCGAAAGAAGCTGGCCGCCGTTCTGTAAGGCAACTTTCCATTAATCAGGGTGGTGCTACTGCTGCTGCCAGTAGCGCATACAAGAAACAGCAAAGACAGGAAAGAAACCAGGGGCCCAAGCTACCTAGAGACAGTAATCCAGGTGCATCCAATGTTCCCCACACCAAGCAACAGTGCAACTATTGTGGATGCCAGGGACACTCAAGCCAACGTAAAGTTCGTATGCAATTGTGCCAAGCGTACAATCACATGTGCTCCAAGTGTGGTAAACGTCGTCATTTCGAAGCTGTGTGCCGCAGCCAGCGGCAACCCCAAATACATCATGGACAACAGCATCCCAACACATCGGCAACACAACAACACTACAGTACCTCTTCTTTGAACGAGATGTCCAGCACTCTGTTACCTCCGGAGGATTCATCGGCAGTTTTCCAAACATTCTGCCCCATATCAGTGGACCCTTTGAAGCCTGCTCGAACAGATACTCTTTCACAAAATGATACAGGCTATGTTTATGAAGACTGTGAGGAACACACAAAGTATTGTTCTAGTGTAGAATGTGACATGTGCAATTGTGGTGTGAAAAATGACTATAATGATACCGATAGAATGAACAATCAAGAACAATTCAGCTCTCATACATGCCATTGTACTTTTACCTGCTCTGATAATGTCTGTTGTACTAAGCCTGGCTTTGATAGGAATCATTCTGCTGGTGTTGACCCTGAACCCCAACATTCCTTTAATAGTCCCAAAGCCGAACCCCTCCATATGGGCTCAATTACCATAGACCATCACATCTACAATGAGCTGTGTAATGCATGGCAACGACGCAAGTCTGACCCGCAACCCTTCCTTGATGTGTCCGTTACGGTCGACCCGGCAGACTCCCAGGCCCTTGGTCATTCACCTAATTTCACCAAAGTCAGTAGCCCCGTAGTGATCCCTGCCATGGCGGACACTGGCTGTCAGTCTACACTGGCGGGTGAGTCCATTCTAAACAAGCTTGGTCTGAACCCTTCCCAACTCATCCCTACTACCACTTCTATGTCTGCAGCTAACTCCAGTCCTATCAGTATCTCAGGAGCTCTACCATTATGCATATCAGGGCGATCCCGTGGTGGGACAGTTCACTCCACCCGTCAACTGGTTTACTTTACACCCTCAACAGACAAGATTTACTTGTCTAAAAGTGCTTGCATTGCATTACGAATAATACCAGAGTCATTCCCCTCTGTTGGTTTTGCTCACTCAGCAACCACACAGGCGGACCCCACAAGGGGATGTAACTGCCCAAAGCGTGAGGAGCCTCCACCAAAACCAACCAGTCTACCTTTTTTCCCCTCTGAGGAGAATCGCGCAAAGATTGAACAGTGGTTGCTGGACTACTACAGGACAAGTGTCTTTAACACCTGTGAACACCAACCACTGCCTATGATGTCTGGACCACCCATGCGTATCATGGTCAACGAAGGCACAACTCCTGTGGCACACCACACCCCCATACCAGTACCCGTCCATTGGCAAGAGGCAGTAAAGGCCGGACTAGATAGGGATGTTGAACTGGGTGTCATTGAGCCTGTACCAGTCGGCACGCCTGTCACCTGGTGCAGCCGCATGGTGATTGCGTCAAAGAAATCTGGTGAACCTCGTCGTACAGTTGATTTCCAAGCCCTTAATCGTAACGCAAGACGCGAGACTCATCATACACCATCTCCATCCCATCTGGCACGATCAGTCCCTCCCAATACCCACAAAACCTTCCTTGACGCTTGGAATGGCTACCATAGCATACCCTTACACCCTGATGATCGCCATTATACTACATTCATTACACCATGGGGGAGATATCGCTATTGTGTTGCTCCTCAAGGCTACATAGAATCTGGTGACTGCTACACTAGGCGTTATGACGAAATACTGACTGACATCCCAAGGAAGAACAAATGCGTAGATGATGCCATTTTGTGGGATGACAGTATAGAGCAGGCTTTCTTCCATACAGTGGACTTCCTCGATGTCTGTGGCAAGAATGGAGTCATTCTTAACACCCCACCAAAATTTGGGTTCGCTCTGAAAACAGCCCAATTTGCAGGCTTTGAGTTATCCCCCACATCTGTTTGCCCGTGCCCAAAATCTATTGAAGCGATTCAATACTTTCCCACTCCCCGTAATATCACTGATATCCGCAGTTGGTTTGGACTGGTGAATCAAGTATCCTATGCATTTGCAATGGCACCACATATGGCCCCTTTTAGGTCCCTCTTAAAGCCAGGTGCTCGTTTTGTTTGGACAGAGGAATTGCAACAGGCTTTTCAGCAGTCTAAAGCTGTCATTATCCATGAAATACAGAAGGGAGTTGAGATTTATGACAAAGATCTCCCTACTTGCCTTGTAACAGATTGGTCCCGTGAAGGCATTGGTTATTGGCTTCTTCAGAAACATTGCTCATGTACTTCTGCCTGTCCACTCTGCTGTAAATCAGGATGGAAGGTTACATTGGTTGGTAGCCGTTTTACTTCAAGTGCAGAATCTAGGTATTCCCCTGTAGAAGGAGAGGCACTTGCTATAGTTGATGCCCTTGACAAGGCACGTCACTATGTTCTAGGCTGCCCCGACCTCACCATAGTTACCGACCATAATCCTCTGGTGAAGCTCTTTGGGGACAGGTCATTGGCGGACATTCCAAACCCGAGGTTACTCCGCCTCAAAGAACGGTCACTCCGTTATAGGTTCAAGATAAAGCACATACCTGGAATCCGTAACCGAGCAGCAGACGCCTTATCCCGTCACCCTGTCGGAAACCCCAGTGCAGATAAGTCTTCTCTGGGAGAGCCATCCGTACATATGTCCTCCTTATCATCCATCAGGACCCTTAGCCCTTGCACTGTCCAGACATGTGTATCAACTCAACAGGACCCCAGCCTCATCCAGTCTGTCACCTGGCGTGATGTTCAGCTTGCTACTAACAATGACCAATCCATGCTCCAACTTCGCCTTCTCATAGAGGAAGGTGCCCCTGACCGACGTGAGGACTGGCCACAGGACACAAAACAATTTTTCAGGTTCAGAAGCGACCTCTCCAGCTTTGAAGATGTCATCCTCTATCGTGACCGGGTAGTGATACCGCCCTCTCTCCGTGATAGGGTTCTACAGTCGCTGCACTCAGCTCACCAGGGCGTATCTCAAATGACTTCTCGAGCTGAGAGCTCATTCTTTTGGCCTGGCATGTCCCCAGCTATTGCTGACCTCCGTGCACATTGCAATGAGTGCAACAGGATGGCCCCATCCCAACCACATGCACCACCTACCCCACCCATGCCGCCTGTTTATCCCTTTCAGTGCATAGCTGCCGACTACTTCTCGTTTAAAGGCAAAAATTATGTCGTGGCGGTGGACAGATACAGCAATTGGCCTATCGTAGAAATGGCAACTGACGGTGCTGCTGGCCTGATTTCTTGCCTTCGTCGCCTCTTTGTGACATATGGCATCAGTGAAGAATTGGCGTCCGATGGGGGACCACAGTTTACTGCCTCTGCCACCCAACAATTCCTAAAAAATTGGGGTGTTACACATCGCTTATCGTCAGTAGCCTTCCCTCACAGTAACACACGTGCAGAGCTTGCAGTGAAGACAGTCAAGCGCATGTTAGCTGATAATACTGACCAGAATGGGTCGCTTAACACAGACCTCTTCCAACGGGCCATGCTGCAGTACCGCAATACCCCAGACCCTGACACGAAATTATCCCCCGCAATGTGTTTATTTGGACGTACCATACGTGATTTCATCCCAATACACCCAGGTAAATATGAACCTCATCCAACATGGAAGTCAACCCTCCAAGATCGGGAGATTGCCCTGAGGAACAGGCACATGAGAATTCATGAGCAGCTCTCTGAGCATTCTCGCCATTTACCACTATGTGTTGGTGATACAGTTCGAATACAAAATCAGATAGGACCCCATCCTACCAAGTGGGATAAGACCGGGTTGGTCATAGAGGTACGCCAATTTGACCAATATGTGGTGCGAGTAGATGGATCGGGACGGGTCACCCTACGCAACCGCCAGTTTCTGAGGAAATACATACCCGCTGTCCCACGACCGTCAGTAATTGGTTTGCCTCTTGGTCCAGTGGCTGGCCACCCTAACGAGCGTCTATTGCCGACGGTTCAAAAGACACACCCACTCGGTCCTCCTATCCTGCAAGACAACCCAGTCCCAGGGACTCCACCTCGGCCTCCAGATATCCCTAGGGACCCCCCAAGACATATTGCACCTCCCTCACCTCCACCTGATGAGTCATACCCCCAGGATATTCCCCTTGCCCGTAGCCCATTAGCCACAGTTCCCAAGGAGCTGGCAGGCCGGAATTCATCTGTTCCAATTGACAATGGTCGCACGCCTCAGAAAACGCAAGACTTGGCTCCAACCCAGACTCCAAGGAGTACTCCTACCATAACAGGAAAACCCAATAAGGTACCGCGTATGCTTAGTAGGCTTCAGCCCCACAACGCCCCTGGGCTCTTGGAATGATTAATTACAGGATGGGATATCGGTCAACTCTAGCTTATTGGTTCTTGTTAAAATCAGACTTAGGTAAAGTCTTCTGTGATTCTAAATCATTAAGTTGTCAGTCCTTTAGACAGTGTAATTTGTAATTTGGTAAAAGGACTTGGGGGGCGTATAGGATAATGATTTATGTTGTACTACATGCACAGTTTCTAATGTTTTCAATCCTTGTTTCAGATTCACGATCATTGTGATTTCGTGAGAAATTAAACGAAGCTCATCGAGACAAATAGACTTTTAGTCTTATTTAATCATATTATTAAAAATCTCTCCTCTGGCAGACAAACCGATCTTATACTTTTAGACTTCTCTAAAGCATTCGATAAAGTTAACCACCTAAAACTTCTTTATACTCTTCAAGAACATGGCGTCTGTCCCCAAATACTAGCATGGATCCGCTCGTTCCTCCTTGGCCGCAGGCAGACAGTGGTTGCAGACGGGGAATCCTCCTCAGAAGTGCCTGTAACATCTGGGGTACCCCAAGGATCAGTCCTTGGCCCCCTCTGTTTTCTCTTATACATAAATCAATTACCATCCTCAGTCATTAAGTCCCAAGTGAGGCTATTTGCAGACGATACTGCTGTGTACCTGACCATAAACTCTCCCTCTGACCCTCAATTGCTCCAGCAAGATCTTGATAATATGGTGACCTGGGAGAAACAGATGGATATGGAATTTAACCCATCAAAGTGCCAGGTTATACATATTACTAAAAACAAAAAACCTTTAAAACATCATTACACACTCCACGGCCAAATTCTAGAATCAGTTTCCGATGCTATATATTTAGGCTTAGACATATCCTCTGACTTAAGCTTCAACACCCACATTTCTCGAATAACTTCTACTGCTAATAGATCTCTTGGTTTCATAAAAAGGAATATAACTACTAAAAATAAAAAGGTCAGAGAGTTAGCCTATAAGGCCATGGTCAGGCCACAAGTTGAGTATGCCTCGTGCGTTTGGAGCCCGTACACAAAAGCAAACATTTCTAAAGTAGAAATGGTCCAAAGACGGGCCATACGCTGGGTCATGAATGACTACTCCCCTCTCTCGAGTGTTTCAGCCATGCAGGAATATCTTGGCTGGCGTTCCCTTGAACATCGAAGACTTGACAGCAGACTCATAATGTTTTACAAAATTTATCATAACTTGGTAGCAGTAGATATGCCATCCTATATTCAAGCCCCCTGTAGATTCACAAGGCATATGCATCCCCTATCTCTAACTCAATTACATGTACCTACTGACTATCATAGATTTTCATTCTTTCCCCACAGCATTGTACTATGGAACAGACTTCCAAGTCACATTGCCACCCTGCCTGACCTTGATCACTTCAAGCAGGCAGTCGTAAAGATTCAATATTAGTCTGGGTGTCAATGTTTTTAACTTATCTTTTACCTTCTTATTCTCAACATTAACATTTTAACCTTACTATCAGCCTTTTATTAGCTCACTTTTGCTGACATGTCTGCTGTCAGTTTTTACTTTTCTTCACCTTCTTACTAACAAATCCGACGTGCACTTACGTCCTGCCTTTAACACTCGCGAGAGGGGTTGGCAGTAAACAGAGATAGATAGATAGGTTGTAACTGCTTTTTTGGTAGAGTTGTAACTAGTACAGCAGTTTGTCAAATAAAAGATTGAAATATGCAGCCTATTGGCATAATTGCTATAAAATTCTGAAGAAAGATATAGCTCATCTTCACGTCCATAATTTCACATGCAAATTAAATTTACCCGTCCATTGCCATAAATTGTTCTCAAATAACAACAAGATGTATCAAGGCATTCGATTAGTTTCGATGAAATCTTATCGCAGCGAATAAAATTGCTTATAAGACAGGGTACGAGGAAAATTGGACTAAACCCACCATTGGTAAATACAAACACAATGTTTTATCAAGGATCTCACCCTTGACTTGCCAAGAGGCGTGGATCGAACTTGGAACCTCTTCGTCACAAGGCTGACACTCTACCTCTAGACAAACAACACCAAATAGTCGAAGCAGTATAAAAAATATTCACCTTCAAGGTGCATAAAAATCTTGTTTAATGAATCAGGGCCCTGCAATATTGTGACCAAATTCTGAAAGCAGTGGGCCAATCAACGCCATGACAAAAAAGATTTTTATTGTTTAACACAAAATATGTGATGAATCTGAAAGATATGCAGCAAACTATCATCGTACGATAGTCAAAATTATCAAATGGGTGACAAATTTTAAGACCAGTGACGCTGACAGTCGTGATTTTCTTTCCATTTGGCCTTTTTCAAGTCCAGAATGACATTCTGAAATGCTCAGAATAACTTACCACATTCAAAATTTCACATGACCGAAGCTGAATTAGATCGTATGAATATTCACAGTAAATTCAATCAACTACAATGATAAATTTATCGATCTAAATAAAAAATACAGAAATTTTGACAGTAATCCTCCATTTTGGAGGGTTGTTTAGTATACAGCCAATGAAATTTGATGTAACAATTTTGTAATCTGGATAGTTATTGGATAATACACCCTGATACAGTTCCAAATTTTTAACCGTGACCTGCGCATGAAGTGAGCAAACAAAAGGTCACGTGGTCTTTTTACTATATAATTCATTGTGCGAGTCGTTATTTTCGCGCGAGCAATTTTCATTTATTCTGCCTAAGTATTAAGAATATTTTATACAGTCATTTGCGTTAATTATTAGAGTTTTCAGTTACAGGAATATTTTGGCAACTTCGATTGAAAAAAAGAGATTTTTTGGCTTGTAATCATTCGTACCCTGTCTCCATCGCCCATTACCACCATGCAAGTTCAGGATGAGCTACTGCTTTTGAAAACCAAATAAAATCAATTTTGCAGAAGCATTCTAGCTCCTTAGTACTGTCCAAGTGTGAGCGGTAATATTTTGCATGTGTTTGTGCTCTAGATTAGAGCCAATAATGGACAGGTCACAGGATGGATTCCCAGCCGCGGAGCGTGGACAATTATAAATTAACTTATTGCTGAAATATTGTTGAGAGGCGTTAAATTAAAAAAAAGAAATGAAAAGAAAAATGTTTTAAACTTTTACCAAACAAGAAATGTTAATGTTTTGACTGTCAAGGGCGGATCCAGGATTTTTTTTTCAAGGGGTGGGGGGTGAGGTCTAGCCCAAAAGATGTCTTTAAATTTGTGAATTTTGTAATGTTAGATACCATACTAACGCTGTGTAGTCAAAATTCGATTTTCGACCTATTCAAGGCGGGGTCCGGACCCCCGACCCCCTTTTAGATCCGTATTTGACTGTCTTACAGAGATTGTTTCAAAAATCATTTCAAGGGGCAAAATAATGAATTACTTTTAATCAGCATTTTCTCCTTTTGCCTCAAGGTTTTCGTTACTATATTACTATATTTTTCATGGGGGTCCAAGCCCAAATGATGACTTAAATGTGTTAAATTATATATTGACGCTTTAATTATATAGTCAACATTCAATTTAAGGCTGATTCCGGGGGAGGGGAGTGCGGACATCCCGACCCCCCACCCCCCACTCTAGATCCGCCCTTGCACTTAAAAAACCTACTTTCATGATACCCATTCTGTTATCTGCAAGAGCTTCCAAATTGAATCAGGTGCCGTTTAGGAAAGGGTTAAGCCGCTGTCAAACTTGAAAAGTCTAAATAATTTGTCGTTTGGGAAATGGGCTTTAACAGCTATGTTTTTATTATCAAATTGATCTACCATAATGAATTATCTTTCTTCATAAACCTTTCGGCACTGACATAACCATCTTCACACTGAAAATGGCATGTTTCGTACTTTTTTTTGTTGGGGAAGGGGGTTTGTAACGTGAATATGACAGTTTAACCTTGCGGCTAGGTCCTCGAAAGATCCGAGGATACTACTTTTTCGGAGGGTCAAAAATGACTTAAAAGCCGATAAAGGCCATAAATGGAAGTCAGTCAATGATATCCCGTCGAGATTCACAGAGGAATCATCACTAAACGGTGTGTGATTCCTCTTAAACTTCTTCTTTCCTCCGTTCATTTCCATTGTACGTTGGATGCTTTACTCACATTTGGGTCAGAGCCTCGATCTGGCATCAAAAAGTGTTACTATTTTTAGTAACAAATTGGAAGTGTATTTGGGTGTATATCAATTTTTAGTCTAGAAACATTAGTCTGGAATTACTAACGTCACTGCGAATATTCGTCTGCTCTCTGCCAAATCGGACCACATCGGCGAGTCAACAATACACTTTATGTTTAAAAACGAAAAAAAAAAAAAAAAAAAAAAAAGACCAGTCTTAATTGAAAGAAGTTTCAGACGACAAAATTAGGGTTAGGCCATTCATAGCACAGAACATATTGAGACAAAAATAGGAAATACAGTCGACACTCGTTGTGTCGATGTCAGAGGGGCCGTCAAAATATCTCGACATATCCGGAGTTCGACTTATCCGATTTTGATCATTTTCTATGAAAACGATGTTTAACTCTTTTGATGGGCATCAAATGTCCATGATTGAAATATAGTAGGAAAAGGAAAGAAATTGCTCGAAACGAGCAATTTCTATCCTTTTCCTACTAAATTTCAATGGCTGTATTTGTTTCGGAATCCATTTTGATGTCCATATGTTGAGGATGGGACATGACTTTCACTTTGACTTAAGCGGAATTTCGACTTATCCGATGTCGAGATAACGAGTGTCGACTGTACTTGTATGAGCCGGAATCTGGAAAAGGGTCGCGCTTAACCCTTTCCCAAACAAGACCTGGTTTTGACGTCTCGAATAGAAAATGCCTAGGAAAACATTGAGACAAAAGAAGAAACTGCTGATAACCAGCAGTTTCTCCTTTTGTCTCAATATTTTCTAGGCCATATTTTACAGAAATCATATCTTTAATAACACCCATTTTGTCATTTGGGGCAGTTCTTGAAGTGGATCACCCTAGAATTTTGTCGTTTGGGAAAGGGTTAAAGCAGTTAAGACAGGGCTTCATGTTTCACGATCAGCCTGTGTGCCTAAAAGCAGTCTGACCGGGGTCTATGCTCCTGTCTTACAGTTTCTACAGCTCATGAATAAAATATAAGATACCACCATGTTTCACGATCAGCATGTGTGCCTAAAAGCAGTCTGACCGGGGTCCATGCTGCTGTCTTACAGTTTCTACAGCTCATGAATAAGATATAAGATACCATCATGGTTCATGATCAGACTGCGTGTATACGCAGGCTGATATTGAACCATGTTGGGCTCAAAACCCTTTAAGGACCCTTTTCCAGATCTTGGCTCATATGTAGTTGTTATCATCGTTTTCTCCTTTTGTCTCATTTTTTTCCAAATCCATGTATTTGAGGGGTGTCAAAACGAGGTCTTGTTCGGGAAAGGGTTAACACTGGGTCCATAATATTCCGACACTAGATAAGACCAGACATATCGTAACATATCGTGAGGAGAAAAAATGCCATCAAAATTCTGGATTTTGGAGATAAGATTTGAAATATGGGATAAAATAGGTTTAACAATTTCTCAAACAACAGTGGCGGATCAAGAGGGGGTTCGTGGGTTCTGAAAACGAACCCACTCTGTAGCCAAATTATTTCATTTTCATGCAGAAATTCAGTCAAATCTGTGTGATACTAGGAAAATGACCTCCCTAATTTGAAGATTCGACATCTTAACCCCCCCCCCCCCCCCCACCAGAAATCATGGATCCGCTTCGCGGCAGAACAAGATCTTGAATGAAAATGCTTGGGAAAACATTGAGACAAAAGAAGAAAATGCTGATGAGCATTTTCTCATTTTGTCTCAATATTTTCTGTACTATATTTTACACACGTTTCTTTATCCATATCCATTTTGTATTTTGTATCAGCTTTCAAATAGGACCACTCTAAAATTGTGGCGTTTGGGAAGAAAGGGTTCATCATTTTTCTAAACCACGGAACGTATAAACTTTAAATAATTTCCCAGTCAATACCTGGTTTTGATGCCCCAAATATAGAAAGCTTACGAAAACATCGAGATAAATGAAGAAAATGCTAATAACGAGCATTTTTTCCTTTTCGTCGCAATATTTTCTATACTATCGTGACCGTGATGGCCTCTTTTCTGTGCTACGTTGTACACAAATTGCATAATTATAATTACACAATTATTAAATTTTCTTCAGAAGCTTTTGAAATGGACCAGACTTAAATTTTACATTTTGGGAAATTTTTAACTAATCAAACTTGAAGGTTGGTGTTGGATTAGCTTTAACGTCTCGTTCAATACTTGTTTAATGATATTGGCGGGCAGGATGAAAATGCTTGTAGCCATCATTTGTCTTCCCCACGTGTACGTTTGAAGCAGAAAGCGAGTCCCGCTGCAGACGTTTACTTGGGTAAGAGATAAGATTTGGATACTTTACCTTATGTCACAGATCTGGTTGGTTGTTGATGACAATTTTACGAAACACAAAGGAAAAAGACAGAAAAGCAGAACACGAGTGTTGAGACAATAAAACATTGTTGACGCAGGCAAAATAACACTCCTAAAATATTGCTTTTAAAAGACACACTGACCGAAAATCTTCAATAATTTTGTAAATACGGGACCGATTTGAATTCGGTTTGATGCAGAGAAGGTGGATAGACCTCATGCATTAGATGACGAGGTCGATTTTTGAAAAACCATTTTGGTTGATCTTCAATAACTTTTTTATCGGCCGATATGTTAAAAACTCCACCAGGCTCAGCTAATTCCTGACATTTTTCCACTGCCTCTGCTTCAAACCGAATTCAAGTCGGTCTCGGAATTAACAAAATTATTGAAGATTTTCTGAAATTCTGATTCACGCGATTAACCACCGTGATTATGCCGATATCGGATTAGTCGACATTCTGCATTATTCGAAGTAGAAAAGTGGTCCCGTCCTCGTCAATGGATATAAAAATGTGAAACAAAATAATTTTGAAACAAATAGGCCTATAGCCATTGAGATATAAGAGGAAAGGAGAGAAATCGCACGTTCGAGGAAAGAAATTGTTCTCACGTAGCCTCTCCTAAACCATTGGGTTACTTTGAACTTTGGATACACCATGACAAGACTACTACTTTTCAATACTTGTTCATGAATTTTTGATTCGCATAAGAATGGCGAGGCTTATCAGACTAACAGACTTATCAGACGTAAAGAATGATGTAAAGATGTAAAGAAAACAGGTCAGACGATCTGGACCCATTCTGACCTTCTTGTTTACCAAAATTGTCTATAAAGTACCACAATATTTTGTTACCTGCATCTCCTGTCAATTTAGATGAGTTTCAAACTGAAAAATTAACCCTTTCCATAACGACAAAATATTAGAGTGACCCAATTTGAAAGCTGTTGCAGACGACAAAATACGAATATACATATGTAACCTAGGATAGAATTTGAGAATCGTATAGCACTGAAAACATTGAGGCAAAAGGAGAAAATGCTGATTGTCAGCATTTTCTTCTTTTGCCTCAATGTTTTCCCAAACATGTTTCCTTAGGGATATCGAAACAAGGCCTTACTTTCTTACTTATTACTTATGCGCCAACATCTGTTCTAGGCTGATGCCTCTCTGGTCCTTATCTTTAAAATTCTGTCCTCTTGTTGCACTCGCCACCAGGTACACCCTCTTGTTTGGAAAAGGATTAAAACATAATAGATTCACAATTAAACAAGAATGATTACAGTTGTTTTTAGTTATCAAAACAACTGTAATCATTATAGGTTAATTTTTTAATCTATTATAAGTAAAGCCCCCTTTTCCCCATGGCGTAACACGCATTATTATTCCATACGGCCTGTATTTTCGATAAGTGACTCTGTTTACGCAGGAGTGAGGAAGTGTTCGTAGGAAATGTACGATAATTATTGAGAACAAATTTCGTGATAAAAATAGACCAGGTTTACTGTTATGTATTGATAAACCGTCAGTGTTGTTATAAAATCTCGTAACTACGGCTTGATTCAAGCCGTAGTTACAAGATTTTACAACAACACCTGCGAAATGCTATTTGTTTGTCCGAAATTACGTCACGGTTAACTGGTAAAATCGTTCCCTATTTTTGGGAACGAAAAACCACTCTGTTGTAATAATGATTTACTGTTGAATGCCTATGCATAGTGGTGGTAATAAACATGTGGTAATAAACATGGAAATATACATTGTTATGAAATTGATAATTAATTTTGACATGTGATGCAGAAATTGAATTATCCGCAAAATGTGAAATGTGAAAGAAAGTGAAAAAAAAAATGATCAATTCTTTCATTTCTTATTCTTTTTCTCTACTTTGACAGTTGAGCTATTCACTTACTAGTATTCTGAAAAACATGATCATTTATAATTCTGTTTTTTTTTTTTTCAACTAATTTTGATAGCTTAGTTATTCAGTGTTACATGTACTTTTCGCCCAGCCCTTTCCCAAGCAAGACCTGGTAATGGCGCCCCTTAATTAAGTTAAAATCTTGCGAAAAATGTTGAGGCAATAGAACAAAATGCTGATTGCAACCAATATACATTTTTTTTCATTTTACTATTCCTATCGTCTACAATATTTTATCTTTGGACCAGTGTAAAATTTTGTCATTTGGGAAAGGGTTGGAAACGCAGCTCAAGTTTTGTAATACGAGTCAAATATTTTCAGATATTCTAAGATATAGAATCTATAACATTTTATTTGTTTAGAAATGCTGTGCAGGAATGAGTCACGAGTTTTCAACGTACGCAAAAAACCGCTAAAAATATAAAGTTTATGGATTTAAGTGAAAATAGTTTTGTTGCCATAGATACATAAATTGTTTATCTGCGAGCTGGTAAAAATGGAATCTGGCGATAAGTTGGTGTTTTACAAATGTTTAGTAATAATGCTGGTCGTTTATCCGGTCTGCGGTTATTTCTCCACGGACGGTAAGTGAACCATTTCCAAACGACAATAAATTAGACAGAATCAATTTGAAAGCTGCTGCAGACGACAAAACTCATGTTGATGAAGAGAGAATGTGTGTATAAAACAGCACTGAAAATATTGAGGCAAAAGGAGAAAATACTGATAATCAGCATTTTCTTCTTTTGCCTCAATGTTTTCAAAGCCTTTTCAACTAGGGACATCAATGAGAAGATAGTTTTGTTGCCATATGCTAGGTTCCCACTGCCGATCAAATTAACTCGATCAAACCCGACCAAGCGATCGAGTACCGGTTGATGTAGCGGTCGAGTAACACATCTGGAAGATGCTCAAGTATCGATCGTATAGAAGATCGAGCTGATCGACAATCACTCGAGTAGAGATTGTGTGTGCTCGAGTAGATATCTTTTAACGGGATTTGATTGGATGAACAGTTGGAGCAGAAGTCGAGTTGATCGGGAATGCGTTCGGGAATAACTCGTACAAGTCGAGGTGATCGAGTGCTTCCAACTGCTCTATGGCAGCGGATCAACTCGATCTACTCGATCGCTTAAGAGCACTCGATCAATCCCGACCATATGACTTCTTCTCGATCTCTAGTCGATCAAACCCGACCTCTTCATCCGATTTGATTGAGTGAACAGATGAATCATAGGTCGAGTTTATCCGGGTGTGGTCAGAAATTACTCGAGTACAAGTCGAGGTAATCGAGTGCACGCTCGGTGCAGGTCGAAATACATATAATCTACCCGATCACACTCGATCTCCAGACCCGAATGATTCACGACAAGGTCGATCTTCTACCCGATCAATACACAATCGCTTCTCGATCATTTTTGTACTCGATCGCACTCGACTGTTTTTGCATGTCAAAAAAAAAAAACTCGAGTAGGAAGCCCGAGCGATGCAGATCAATTTCGATCATCTCGACCGCTCCCGATCACTCTTTCAGACCTAGCTCGACCTGTATTCGACCGCTTGATCGAGTTGATCTGGTCGGCAGTGGGAACACTAGGTCGTGTGGTAATAAATGTGTAAAAACAGCACGAAATCCCGCGCAGAGTATATTAACAGAAATATTGAAAATTATCGGAAATTGCGTTTTACGCGATTCCCCGCTCTGAGGCATAACACACACGATTGATATAATGGTATTAAACGCCTTAAAGAATGCATTAATCTTTATATTTAATCAGATTAAGGATGAGTCAATAGCTAAAAGTACATTTACGTCACATTTAAAATATGTACATATTTAAACTGACAACTTTATGAACTTATTATGAATATGTGATAATCACAGACGCTGCAAAAAGATTTTCATTCAGAACACCTAGAATAGAATTAGCTCGATCTGGTCGTGTACAGATCGAGATGGTCGGGTATTGATCGTGTATGGCTCGAATTAAGGACGTGGTGATCGATTAGACATCGGAAAGATGGTCGAGTTTCAATCGGGAAATGATCGGGAGTTCTCGGGCGGGGGTCTAGTTTGATCGACTAGAGATCGAGAAGAAGTCTTGTATACACATTTGGTCGGGCTTGATCGGGTAAATTAGGTGGTCGTGTTGATCGAGTTGATCAGATCGGCAGTGGGAACCTAGCAATAGATATATAAATTGTTTATCTGGGAGCTGGTAAAAATGGAATCTGTCGAGAAGTTGGTGTTTTACAAATGTTTAGTAATAATGCTGGTCGTTTATCCGGTCTGCGGTTATTTCTCTACGGACGGTAAGTGTAAACCATTTCCAGACGATAAAAAATTAGACAGGTCCAAATTCAAAGTTGGTGCAGACGACAATTTCATGTGGGTGGGATTGACATTTATTCATCCTTCTGAATAATAAAAGTTGTGGGATCTTCAGTTTACACAATGTTTTCCAAGCCATTCTCAAGTACCGAGTCTGAAAGAGCCATCGTGTGGTAATTGTTAAACCCATTCCCAAACGGCAAAAAATTTGACAGTTCTAATTTGAAAGTTGCAGCAGACGACAAAATATAACTATGTGGACAAAGATATGGTATGTTTACCGTAAACCACAGAAAAAATATTGTGACAAAAGGAGAAAATGCTGATAATCAGCATTTTCTTCTTTTGCCTCAATGTTTTTCAAAGCCTTTTCAACTAGGGACGTCAAAGTGAAGATATAAGCCTAGTTTTGTTGCCATAGATACATAAATTGTTTATCTGGGAGCCGGTAAAAATGGAATCTGACGAGAAGTTGGTGTTTTACAAATGTTTAGTAATAATGCTGGTGGTTTATCCGGTCTGCGGTTATTTCTCTACGGACGGTAAGTGTAACCCATTTCCAAACGACAAAAGTTTAGACAGATTCAATTTGAAAGCTACTGCAGACGACAAAACTCATGTTAATGAAGAGAGAATGTGTGTATAAAACAGCACTGAAACATTGAGACAAAAAGAGAAAATGCTGATCAGCAGCATTTTCTTCTTTTGCATCAATGTTTTTCAAAACCTTTTCAACTAGGGACGTCAAATGGAAGATATAGGTCTAGTTTTGTTGCCATAGATACCTAAATTGTTTATCTGGGAGCTGGTAAAAATGGAATCTGACGAGAAGTTGGTGTTTTACAAATGTTTAGTAATAATGCTGGTGGTTTATCCGGTCTGCGGTTATTTCTCTACGGACGGTAAGTGTAACCCATTTCCAAACAATAAAAAATCAGACAAGTCCAAATTCAAGATGATGCAGACGACAATTTCAAGTAGACGAAATTGATATAAATTTCATTCGTCTTTCTTGTCACAAGCAATTTCTTCATTTTCCACAATGTTTCAAACGACTCAAAAGAGTAATAGTGTTTTAATAGGTTAACCCATTCACAAACGACAAAACTTTTGGGTTGGCCACAATTTGAAAGTTGCTGCAGACGACAAAAAGATAACGACAAAGATATAATTTGTTTACAATATACCACAGAAAATATTGAGACAAAAGGAGAAAATGCTGATAATCAGCATTTTCTTCTTTTGCCTAAATGTTTTCAAAGCCTTTTTCAACTATGGACGTCAAAGTGAAGATATAGGTCTAGTTTTGTTGCCATAGATACATAAATTGTTTATCTGCGAGCTGGTAAAAATGGAATCTGACGAGAAGTTGGTGTTTTACAAATGTTTAGTAATAATGCTGGTCGTTAATCCAGTCTGCGGTTATTTCTCTACGGACGGTAAGTGAACACATTTCCATAGACAGGTCCAAATTCAAAGTTGATGCAGACGACAAATTCAAGTGGGTGAATTTGGCATGTTTTCGTCTTTCTGAGTAGAAAACATTGTTAGAAATGGAGAAATTGCTTGTCACAAGCAATTTCTTCAATTTCCACAATGTTTTCCAAAGCCATTATCTCATAGGGAGTCTAAAAGAGTCATTGTGTGGTAATTGGTCAATAGTGTATCCAACATATCTAATATAAACCCTGACCACAATCAAGAACAGTTTAGACTGGTCCATTTTACAGATGCTTAATCTAGATACCAAAATTACAGAAAAAAGGGACGTCAAACCATTCCCCGTACAAACCCTGGTTTTGCCATTCATGGCGATGAAAAGTTGTGAAAAAATGTGACAAAAGTATACGTCCTGATTACCAACATTTTCTCCTTTTGGCTCGATGTTTTCAACGACCATTTATCAATCCTTAGCTTTGTTGTCCAGACCTCTATACATTATATCGTTTGTCTGAGAGCTGAGAAAAACAGGATCTAGCGAGAAGTTATAGTCAAACGGATTTAATCTGGGATATCTGCATAACAATACCTAAATTCTGCAAAGTCAACCCCTAATCAGATTCACGTTACGTCGGAATTTTTATGCGACTTCGTTAACATTCGTCACGTATCAGAACCGATTCGGGCGACCACGTAAACATTCGGCGATAGAACGTACATGTAGCCAGCATCTGGAAAAGGCGCCCTCATTTAGTATTTGAGACAACATGGATCCAGATCAGCCTTCTAAAATGACTTCCTCATAATCTTGTCTAACTGAACATGTAATATCGCTATTTTTCAACAGAAACCTCGTAACTGCGGCTAAACCCTTTCCCAAACAGCAAATTTTCAAAAATTCCATTTCAAAAGCTGCTGCAGACGACAAATGGACCTTGTTTAAGATAGAATTTGTGTACAATATAGCAAAGAAAATATTGAGACAAAAGGAGAAACTGCTGGTCATCAGCAGTCTCTTCTTTTGTCTCAATGTTTTCCCAAACCATTTTTGTTAGGGACGTCAAAACCAGGTCTTGTTTCGGAAAGGGTTAACCAAGTTGCAACTATGTGTTTTTTTTTGCTGAAAAACGACAAATATATAATTATGTATGAATTCTAATCAGACTCCACTTCTGTGCAGACTGATCTGGATCCACGTTGTTCTCAAATGTTATAAAGGCCCCTTTTCCCACATCCAGACCGGATTAGATTATGAAATACCTGTATGAAGAACGGCTTTACGATGAAAGACCACGGGTTAGCTGTTTGAAATATTTCGCAATACATGATGAAAATTCCATGAACGGTATTTAGGTCGAGTCTTAATAGAATGTTTTTATAACGTGCCAAATAGATAAAACTTGAGAAAACATTTAAGGATTAAAACTCATCTTTATCTACAAAACACTTCGTGTGTCTTCTTTTGTCATCCGTAACAACGGAAATTGACGAGGGTATCCATCGTCAATTTCCGTTACCACGGATGACTCCTTGAAATTAACGAGGGTATCTCTCGCGTATTTCCGTTGTCACGTAAGACTGTTTGAAATTGACGAGGGTATCTCTCGCGCATTTCCGTTGTCGCGAAAATTGACGAGGGTATCTCTACTGAATTTCCGTTGTCACGGATGACGCGCGAAAATTGACGAGGGTATCTCTACTGAATTTCCGTCGTCACGGATGACGCTCGCAGATGCACGAAATCGGATTGTGTTCGGGAAAGAGTTAAAACTGAAAATGATATTTACGCTTTCATATTATTTGTTGTTGTTGCTGTTGTTTTATAAATAAGCCGTTTTATTGCCGGATGTAACATATTTGACATAACTTACCAGTTTATGAGCCAGAAATGTTTGTCCTCTAGGGTATACTGGTATTCCAATGTTATGGGAATCTTTTGTGTTGTCTGATTTTAAAGATGTTGTTCACAATATTTTCAATTGATATCCTATTGTTGAAAAAAAAGTAAATAAATAAAACATTTGACAGAGGATTGTTTACAAAATAGTAAAATGTTGATCTATGTCTTTTGCGATGATATAATGTAAGTTCAACTGGCTTTAATTCTACAACGATTTCCCAGTTATTTGATTCACATAACGATGTGTAGCTGGAATTTCTTGCCCCAGTGCAATCACAATATGAGCCATCAGTTTGTCATTTCGTAGATGATATTTTTATTTATCAGGTTTAATGTGGACAACTTCTTATACGATTCACGCAACGTCGGAATTACTAGAGCGGCGTCGTTAAACATTCGGCGGTGAAACGTGGAACGCAACATTTTATTATTTGTATGTTGTAAACGATGAGCTATGAATGCTTAAGTTTCAATAGATCTGTTCTGTTCTGTAAACGACTTCCGTAACGAATATTAAGGACGTCCCACAAAACATTCAGACTTACTAGGGGCGGATTATTTCACTTTTGCGTGTAGTCTAGCCCTTTAAAGAACGTGAGAAGAGATAAACTTGGAATAACTTTTTTGCTCAGATAATGTCCCATGGCACCGGCGGGATTTGAACTTATTGCCCAATTGGTGAGATACAAATTATTCTATTACATTTCAAAAAGGCTGTTGACAAAGTCATGCTTCCAGACTGTGATTAAATGGACTTAACCACAATGGAATAAAAATGCATGATTCATATTAAATTAACCTTTTCCAAAATGACACATACATGTATTTTAGTATGGCCAAAGCTGCCGCAGCAAAAAAAAACGTGTAAATCAATATCAAATCTGTGTATATCATAGCAAATAAAATATTGGGACAAAAAGGAGAAAATGTTGGGTATCAGCATTTTCTTCTTTTGTATTTATGTTTTCCCAACTTTTTAGTATAACGGACTTCAAAACAAGGTCTTGTGTTGGGAAGCGTGAATGACGACGCGAGCGAAATATGCGCTAATTGCCCACTAACCACTAGATGTAACATAACCCTTTCCCAGACATCTAAAGTGTCCTTATTCAAACGCGATGCAGACGAAATATTTCATGCGTACACAAACAAGGTCTTATTTTGACGTCCCTACTGAAAAAGGATTGAGAAAATATTGATACAAAAAAAGAAAATGCTGTTAATCAGCATTTTCTCCTTTTGTCTCAATATTTTCTGGCCCATGATACACACAGAATGGCTTATTTTGTCATCTTCAACAGTTTTCAAACTGGAACAGTCCAAAATCTTGTTGTTAGAGGAAGGTTAAAAAGCAGAATGCTTGAATATTAGAGAATGGATATAATTGAGGAAAAGAGAGAAAATGATGGCCACCATTTGTTTCTTTATTCCGCTTATTGCTTTCTAAAAAGCCACTTGTGTTCGATCATCGAAACTAGGCATTGTTTGGGAAATGGTGAATATCTGGTGATATTTGCGCAAGTATTTCTACAATGTGCAAATTGTCAATGGTCTAAAGTAATGAACAGATAATAATTTGATATATTTTACTCATCGTTTTCACAGTCGGTGCATTGAATGAAGTCCCTAATGGGAATTGAACCAAAATTGATCCAGATTAGCCCAGTAAGAACTTTCTAAAAAGTGCATTTCCAATGAAACATTGTCATGATTGTATGAAGTGAAAATGATTTTTATGTCTTTACCAATCATTGTCAAAGAAGGAATCTGAAATAGAGTTCCTTATTGACATTTTGAGACCCTGATTAATTGATTGATTAATTGATTGATTGATTGATTGATTGAAACGTTTCAACATTTTTGACATGGAAATTGTTAAATCTACATGTACAAATAAGGCGTTGTTTACCGAAAGGAGACATGATTCCAAAACGGAAGTACTTTTAAAGTGGTGCATGAGATTATTCCCACGATATGGCAGATGGCATGTAGACTATGCGCTACTTATAAATACCCCTTGTCCTGCTGACATGATTTTTTTCTAGAACAAATTGTCCATTTAACCCTTTCCCAAACTAAAAAAATAGCATGTTCTGATTTTGGAAGCTGTTGTAGATCTCTATGTCAAAATGATTGTTGACAAAGATAGTATTTGTGTAAAAAATATCCCAGAAAATATTGAGACAAAAGGAGAAAATGCTGATTATCAACATTTTCTTCCTTTGCTTCAATGTTTCCCCAAGCTTGTTTCATTAGGGACGTCAAAAGCAGGACTCGTTTGGGAATGATTAAAAGATAATTTAGCAGAAAGCAGGCAGTGTATACTGAGATCAGACTGCACGTCTGTGCAGGCTGATCTTAGTCTATACTGCCAGCCACAGCTGTGGTCAAAAAGGAATGGTGCGAACAGCATGAGAAGTGATTCTACACGTAGCTCAAATTTGCATGGTCATTTATTATCAATTTTATCTAAAATAATTAGGCCCCTATTTCTTTAATTCTAACACCTCTTAATGAAACGCCTTGAAGTGTATCGAAGAAAATGCGGAAATACAGAATACTTACGATTTTTGAAGTCTACACAAGTAATGAGGAAATCGTATTAACTGAAATTATTATTGTAAGTATTCGTTTGAATTGGCTCATTATGACGTTCGTCTTTTAAAAAGATGGGTACCAACGGCACAGGGTTTGTATGAATGTCATATTCGTAGTTCTACCTCGTTTAATTAAAATAATCGTTGCTGTAACACTAGAAATGGTGAGTAAAATCGAATCATACAAATTGGCTAATTTATGCACTAACAATAACCAGTTTTGAAGAAAGCTTTAAGGGGGAATGCTCCAGTTTTTCGGAACATTCGGTTATTACTATAGTAAATTAAATGTTTCGTACCAATATGTTTCGCTACCATATTTTCAATAATATAACACATCATTACAATTTACCATTTTCGATGGTAAAAGTGTATTTATTATTCGAAAAGGATTTCCTCAAGATAGAAATCGATTATTTAGAGCAAAACAGTCGTAAGTATGTATGCAGTTACCACTGTTTTGCGTCATTTTATTCGTGTGTAGCTGATAAAGTTGCTGTAATTCATTAATAAGTGCGCTGACCTATACATTTTCTTTTTGAATTATTACCAGGACATGTTGCTTAATACAATGAGGGAGTTTTATCAAATTCTATTATGTAAAATTTGAAATAATTCCAAAAATATGCAAATTTTGACATAAAATACCCCAGCTTCGTTGATCTAACCGAACACGTGATTATGCTGTTTTATACATTTACGCGTTTATAGAAGCGCATATTTTGGGGTTTCTGTTATTATTAAATGTAAGACGTTACTTTAAATCCGTTTTCGTGACTAAACAATGAATATACAGCATTTTATTAGCATTTTAGTGACCTTGGACAGGTGCAAGAAATTGTGCATTTTTTCGCTGCAGGGGTATGTGATACGAATGCCCATAAAATTCAAACAAGATTGCTGACCATCCATTTTTATTTTTTTTTTTTCAATTGGTAATAACATGTAATTTCAACATACAAAATATAAATAAATTCTATTATTGGGAAAAAAATAGGAAACTGGAACATTCCCCCTTAAAGAGGAAGAAAGAACATAAAACATTTTACTGTAATCAAGTGTTTTTTTTCTCTCTCCTGTTTTTTTCTACAACTAATAGATTTTCAATTTTCTGCAATCTTTATGTTCTCTTCCGAAACTTGTTTCAGTTTGGGTCAGTATCATCGTTTGTAAAGGATCAGATATTGGTTACCTTCGAATCTGTCGTAATTACAGCTTGAATATCGTGACTTTTCATTCAACAAAAAGCTTGTAACTGCAGCTTGTTTTAAGCTGCAGTTACGAGGTTTATGTTGAAAAGCAGCGATGAGCTATAATTCCGAAGTTTTCGAACGTCACCTATGATATTCGCTGAGATCAAGTGAAGAAACACAGGGGCAAAATATTTGGTATAATCGTTAATTCAAAATGAGAGTTCTACATAAGTTGAATCACGTGAATCTGTGTTGAACATTAAGTTAATTAGAACAGGTAATTCATGTTAAGTCAGAAATAAGCTGGGATCTGAGAAAAAGGCCCTCATTCCTTTCCTAAAAACAAGCCTTGGTTTTGAAGTCCCTGACAGAATGGGCTTGAGAAAAACATTGAGGCAAAAGAAGAAAATGCTGAAACCAGAATTTTCTCCATTATTCTAATTTTTTGATGTATTAAACACAAATCCTATCTTATTTTTTTCGCCCCTGGAATAGAATGCTTTGGAAAACATTGAAGCAAGAAAGCAAGTGCTGATAACCAACAATTCAATTATTTCCTCGTTTTTGTTCAGTTATTTATTTGATGTAGGCATATTACACACAAATCCTACGTTTATCAACATCAATATCGTCTTAACTAGAACGGTCAAAACCTTTTGTGGTTTGAGAAAGGGTGAAGGTATAATACTAGATCTATGTATTGAACATTAAATTAATTGGAACATCTCATTACTGTTAAGTCAGAAATAGCTTTGGATCTGGAAAATGGAGCTTATATGGCTATTTTTTTCCAACATAGATCCAGATCAGTAGGAGCAATGGTGAAGTCTAATCAGGTTCTGTATTGCTGTCACAGGTTATTAAGAAGCCATTAGAGAAGAACATAACTGATCTGGATCCATGTTGGTCTTAACCCATTACCAAACAAGACCTGGTTTTGACGTCCCTTATAGAAAGGGCTTGGGAAAACATTGAAACAAAAGAAGAAACTGCTGATAACCAGCAGTTTCTTCTTTTGTCTCAATGTTTTCTATGCCATATTTTACACAAATCCTATCTTTAATTCCTTCCATTTTGTCATTTGTGGCAGTTTTTTTAATTTGACTACCCTAAAATTTGGCCGTTTGGGAAAGGGTTAACCCATTACCAGACGGCAAAAATTTGGACGGTTCCAATTTGATAGGTGCTGCAGACGTCAACGTTAATTTCGATGAAATTTGAACAAAATCTTCCCATTATGGATAAGAGAACATTGTGGAAAATGCAGATATTGCTTGTAACAAGCAATTTCTTCATATTCCGTAATGTTTCCCCATGCATTTTTCTTGATGGGACGTCAAAAATGCATCACTGTGTAGGAATGGGTTATACACTTATCCAGTCTTTGTCAACAGACTTTGCCGAAAGACCCCCTTTTCCATACCCCAGTTCAAATATATAACATCTGGAAAACATACGTTTTACTTTATAGATCGAATCCGTAATATCAGACACTTTTTTCATCGCTCACCACTTTCTTTCAAACATGACCTGTTCATGGTTATAATAGTCTTTTTTTTTTATTTTTTATTAGAAATGGATAAGAGAAAACATAAGAACAAAAGAAGGAAGGTTTGATTACCGGCATTTCCTTATTAAATTTTTGTCTCATTATATTCTGTGCCGAATTGTAAGAAATTTACCTTTATCCACTTTACTTGTATTGATTGCAACAGGTCTCAAATAGTGGGATAATTTACAATTTTACTGCTGGGGGGGGGGGGTAATCGCGCATTATCCCCATATTTCAGTGGTGATCTGGACATGGCTTATTTTTGACACATGAGACAAACATGGAACCGGATTAGCCTGCTTAACCCTTTCCCCAAAAAACAAAATTTTAGGGTGACACACTTCAAAAACTGCCACTAATTACAAAATGGAAGTTATTAAAGATAGGATTTGGATAAATTATGGTAAAGAAAATATTGAGACAAAAGGAGAAACTGCTGGTTATCAGCAGTTTCTTCTTTTGTTTCAATGTTTTCCCAAAACCATGTCCTGTTTGGGAAAGGATTAAAAAAGAAAGAAAGGCTGTAAAGATCACAGATTTAAACGATCCGCAAATGACATACGTAAATCTATTCAGTTTTAGTTTGAAAACTATCGCAGTCGACAAAGTAGAATGTTAATACAACATAGACAATATTGAGACAATTTTTTGACGTTTCCAGAAGAGAACACTTCGAAAACGTTTGAAGAAATGATGATAAACACCACTTTCTCCTCTTCTCCTATTTTTTTCTATGCTACATTATAAACACTATTTGTTCTTTATAACATTGACTTTCCGTCTTTATATCATTTTCGAATTTAAATCAGTCTAAAACTTTGTTATTTGCGAAAGTCTAAATTTATATATAAAGACAAAAACTACATACTTTCGATTTTCTTACCGAAAGGTTGATCAAAATTTATAAAAGGTGAAAAGTTCATTAAACCTTTCCCCAAAACAAGACTCAGTTTTGACGTCTTGTGAAAACATGAAAACAAAAGAAGTAAATGCTGATAACCAGCGTTTTCTTCTTTCGCCTCAATATTTTCTAGGCTTTATCATACACATTTTTCTCTTCCAACTTCTATTTTGTTGTCTGCAGAAACTTTCGAATTGAACCAGACTAAAATTTTGCCAAAATTTTAAAATGTTCATATTTGAAAGCTACTGCAGACAACAAAATTAATGTTGATAAAGACTGGACAAGTGTATAATATAGCCTAGGAAATATTGTGTCAAAAGGAGAAAATGCTGATTATCAGCATTTTCTCCTTTTTGCCACAATGTTTTCCTCGCATTTTTAATATGGGTATCGAAACAAGGTTTTGTTTTGGAAAGGGTTAATGTAAGAATGCGCCAATATAACCAGGAGCAGATGCGATTTCCAATAAACTGTAGAACTTTAAAAAGCGTTTGATCCAAGGTGCGTTTGATCCAAGGTGATTAACCTTTACTCAGACTATACCTTATATAAGGTCTATGGAATAAATGGTTCTGGAAATATTGAGAGAAAAAGAAGAAATTGCTGATAATCATTCCTTGTACATTTTCTGTACTTTAAAACACACATTTACATGTTTTTATATCAATTATTTTATTGTCAGCACCTCTTTTCAAATTTGACTAGTCTAAAATTTCGGAAAATGTTTGGCAAAAGTTTACCATTTACACATACTACCAAATCTTTAAATGATCTAAATTCCAAGCATTTGCAGACGGCAAAATAAGTATTATGATTTGCATGATATTTCTATAATATATCATTACATTTCTACTATATTGAGAGAAAAAGACGAAAATGCTGGTCATTTTCTTCTTTTTCTTTCAATATGATGCAAAGGTTTCTACTATAATTATGGACGTCGAAATCAGGATTTCTATGGGAAAGGATTAATTAACCGTAATGGATGTACATGTTCAAAGTTTCATTAGTTTATGGGGGAATTTAAAGGCTTTTTTATTTGAAAATTACCTAACATTTCAACTCTTTTAAATTAATCTATTTTGAATTCCTAATAGAAGTGATTTTGACACTTTAGAAAATTTCGGAGATCTGGGCGAGTGGCGGAACAAAAGCGCAGATTTACATTGTTCAGTTTCATTTCTGACTGTTTTGAAGCAAAATGTTCCAAATCATCAAACAATTTCGCGTATTCCTCATTTCGTCTGAATGTTATCTCAATTTTAATCGAAACAATATTTTGCCGGTTTGGATAGGTTTTAATTCTCACCCAAACGACAAAGTTTCGAGTTGAAGTGAATTCAAAGGTGTCGCAGATGACAAAATCACTGGTAATTTTGTGCGCGTTTCTCAGCAGACTATTCTTTATGATAAAGCAAAGAAAACGCTGAGTAAAAAAGAGAAAATATAATTATCAGCATTTCCTTCTTTTCTCCAAATGTTTATCCAAACTGTCTGTACTAAAGACGTAAAAACCAGATTATTTTCGGGAAAGATTGAACGCTTTCTGAAACAAGAACTGGTTTGACGGTTGTATCAGAAAAGGCTTGGGAAAACATTGAGGCAAAAGAAGAAAATGCTGATAATCAGCATTTTCTTCTTTTGGCTTGATATTTTCTATGTTATATTATACATAAATCCTATCTTTATTCAACATTTTTTATGTTGTCTTTAAATGGCAGCTTTTGAACTTAACCACCCTATTTTTTGTCATTTGGGAAAGGGTTAATAATAACTAAGTAAGCTTCTTGAGTTTAGTTCCACTACAACCACTTTAGCAATTCCGGTTGTTTCTATTTTTAGAATTCTCTGGTTAACAAATTTCTGAATGATAGCGTAAACAATGAGTCAAATAAATCACGTATTGTTAGAAACTCTGAAAATTCGTGTCTAAAACCTTTTACCAAACGACAAAATATATGATTTGTCCAAATTAAAAAAAGATGCAAACGATAAAGGCAATCTTTTTTTATATTATATTAACCCATTCTCACATAATGACGCAATTTGGCGCCCTACAAGATAAAAGCCTTGCAAAACTTTATGGGGAATAAAAAAATAATGCTTGCGACAAGCAATTTCTTCATTTACCAAAATGTTTCCTTCTTTGAAAGATTACAGAATGTAAATTCATATCCTCTGCAATATCTTTGAATTTGGACTAGTCTAAAATTTTGTTGTCTGATACTAGTAATGGGTTAGATATCATTTGGACATAAAAAGTGGAAATATTGAGAACAAGGGAGAACTGACGGATAATCCTACGACACGGATAGGATATTATTTTCCTTAAATGTTTTGTCTAAGCTGTCTGTGTATAAGCGAACATAGAATTTCGGGTAAGTTTTTAAACCCTTTCCAAAGTAAGACGTGGTTTTGAGGTCCCAAGTAGGAAAAGTTATGGAAAATATTGAGAGAAAGGGAAAAATGCAATTTAGATATATTTTTGTATGTTATAAAATATGACTACTTTTAATAGCAATTATTTCATCGTCTGCAACTTCTTTCAAATTGGAGCAGCCGAAGAATTTGCCGTTTGGGAAAGTGTTTCGATTGAATGAATGGAAGTTCGCAGACGGCATGTTGTTTATTTGAAGTCGTCTGCTTTATATCGTTTATATGGTGGTAAAAGCAGGAACAATAACTACTTTGACAGCTCAAGGATTTTGTATAACGACGCTCTGCAACAAAATCTCGTAACTGCAGCTTGAAACATGCTGCACTTACTCTTTTGTTGAAAAGCGACGATAATATCTTTCGTATACAGGCCTTATCCCTTATGTCGATGTTTCAGATTGGAAAAAGCGAAAATCTTGAGACAAAAAATGAATGTAAATGATGATTATCCAGCTATCTCTATTGTTTCAGCACTTTCTCCGCAAATCAATGATAAACAATAGATTTACGCCACATTCAGTTTTCCCTTACATGCGTTCCAATCTTGGACCAGTCGCTTTTCAACAAAAATCTCGTAACTGCAGCTTATTTTAAGCTGCAGTTACGAGGTTATTTGTTGGGAGTAGCGATATACTGTTAGTAATTGAAGTAATTGCTGTAAGCTTTAAAGAGATCATTTTCCCGTGTAACCAATTATATTTTCATAACATAATTCATGCAGTATTTTACGTACGTTTGACGTTACCATGGAATCCTATATACGCCATGTTTCTAGGCTAGCAGGATCCTAAATACGCACAGGTGTTTTCAGATTTTTTACCTATAGGCTACGCCTGTTCAACTTTTTTCCCTGCTCGATGTGAACAAATAGACCGATATTAACCCATTATCAGACGGCGAAATTGTAAATTGGTCCAAATTGACTAGTGATGCAGACATCAAATTCAGGCAAAACAAACGTTACATGTTTTGGTCTTTCTATGTAGAAAACATTGAAAGAAACATAGAAATAAGGACGTCTAAAAGCGTCAAACGTTATGTGGCAATGGGTTGATTAAAAAAAAGGCTTGAAAGGAGTTGAAATGACATTATTGTTAGGCAACCTGTTGTTCAAGATTTTCTTTAGGAAACATGTTGTTCAAGGTTTTCTTTTTCGAACTATGAGAAGCGTAGGTGCATTAATCTAACAATAAATCATATTGGTGAGGAGAGAGCTCCATTTTTCAGGGTACATGAAACATTTAATTTATTTGTTTTTAGTTTTGTATGTTCAACGTTTTTACCAATCAACGAAAAATGGTATTACGAGTCATGTTTTGAATTGTATCAAAGATCAATATGCTATTCAGATTCCAACGATGCATGTAACACAGTCTTACAAAGACAAAAAACAATATGATACTAGCTAATTTCCTCGAATAATCTCTTTACCGGCCAAGACCAGTGACCCGTTTTATCAAAGATTGTACTATTATTTTTTGTAGTTACTGCAACAATAAACCTGATTTTCCCAATCTGATTTCCCGTGCAATCAGATGTCTCCTTACACTGCCTAAGTCGCGTTCCCATTGCCGACCAAATCAACTCGATCAACTCGGTCGCTTAAATTCCCCTATCAAATCCGATTAAACTCGATCAATTGTATTTACACGACTTCTTCTTTATTTCTTGTCGATTAATTCCCGATCATTTTTGCCGACCACGCTTGATCGACCCAATCTCTCTTGCCGACCAAGCTCGATCAGTACTCGATCGCTTGATCGAGCTTGGTCGAGTTGATTTGGTCGGCAATGGGAACGCGCCTTTACACTAAAGGTCGTAGATAAAACGGGTCCCTAGTCTTCACTTCCCAAATTGGGAAAACATTTGGACAAAAATAAAACATTTTCTGTCCTGTATCATAAATAAATCGTATCTTCATCAACATCAGATTGTGTCGTCCGTATAAGCTTTAAAATTGAACCACCATGAAGTTTTTCTATTTGTAAAAGGCTTGACATTACAATCGGATATGTCGAATTATGAAAAGCTCCAGTAAATTTTAAATATCCAATGACTTCGACATCACGATCGTAATCTGTAGCCTACCAGAGCAATAGATAACAGGGGATGAAGACATTCTATTTGTTATTTCAAATCCAAACCCTGTGTTGTGGGTACTCATTTGAATCGTCTCGAGGAGACGATTCCAATGAGTACCCACAATATAGGGTGTGATGAATAAATAAGAATAATTTATCTTGTTATTTTTAAAAGCCTACACTCCCTCTTATCTACATCTCCTTCCTACATCTATTTCAGTTTTGTGGCAGAGCTGTAACACCACCATCTGTGGTCGCCCGGCGCTTAGTTTTCGATGTGAAAACACCGAGAAGATCCTGATTAACAACGTTCCCTCCGGTTCCGTTACGCCAGCCAATCAGCTGCTTCAAGAGAGAAGCTATATGAACCTACGGCGCATGTGCATGGGGATGTCAACATGTGAACCAATCAGATTCTGCGAGACACATTCCTCCACCAATAATGGACAAAATCCGAAAGAGTTCAATGTGAACTATGTCTGTGTTCGTGGTGAGTTTGCATTTACACGGCGCATAATCACGTGACGCAACACTTTTAGAAGATCTTCAATACTAGTAATTTTGTGACTATGAGACAGATGTGAATTCGGTTTGAAGCATAGAAGGTGGGAAAACATCAGGCGTTAGACGGTTGTGTGTCATGATTTAAAGCTACTATTTCCCAGATTTGGACCCAAAAATTGTCAAATACAAACGAAATGTACACTTTTTAAGCTTTATATGACCTGATTAAATGATTACGACAAACTATTGAAGCAACGACTCATTTTTTCGCAATTTGATAACAAATTCATGAAGCGATATCGAAAGTAGGTCAAAACAGTAGGACATGCGACTTTCTTAAATGACGTCACAACATACATGATGACGTCATATTGAAATTCAAGTATGAATCTCGTTTGAATCATGGTCCGCGCTGTATGCGCATGTGCAACAATTTCAAAATAATTCTAACCCCATCAGTGATGGGGTTGAATTTAGGTTTGGATTCTCCCTAAATTCAGCTATCTGTCTTGTAATTTCGGCCCATTCTCTGTCTGAATCGCATATTATTAACCATCCCGAGGTTGTCAACACAAAAGTTTTGCATATTTTTTCAAAAAATTTCATTTTTTGCAATTAGACCATCTGTTACCGTCGCCCTTTAAAGTCATTTGATAAAAAAAAAGTTATAAATGGACGACCAACCAAATTGTTGGTTGATCTTCAATAACTTTTACATCTCCTGATTTTTAAACCATCTACCACCCACAGCTAATTCCCAACATTTTCCCACTTTCTTTGCTTCAAACTGAATTCAAATTGGTCAAGTATTAACAAAATTATTGAAAATTGTCTGAAATTCTGAGTCATGTGATTAAACACCATAATTTAACTTATTGTTCGGTCACGATACTATATTGCACGTGCTTACAAAATTTACTTTATGAATGCACGCAACACATTATTAAACTTCAAACTGCTGTTATTTTGCATGTGATGGTTCGAATCTTGCAGGTGTTTCACACATGCAAGAATAGAAGCAACGTATTCAAAATTGTATTATTAGTATGCTTCCATAGATTTAACTGTACGTAAAATTTAAAGAACAACGGACACATCGACCCCTTACAGCATAAAGGTGCTATGTGCAGTTTTGGTCAATTTTCACTTTTTTGCATAAATCAAATCTTTAACATCATATCTTACTGTAAAAAATTTTTGGGAACTGTAGTTTATCAATAAATATATGAAATACTCAGATCATTTAAGTGCTATGTGCGTATAGCCCAAACGTTTCGTGCATAAAGGTGCTATGTGCATTCATTTTCTGCATAAAGGGGCTATTTGGCAAATAGCACCTTTATGCATTACTAAAAATGGCCTATTCTTGTAGATAACCATAAGTATCTTCTTTCACATAGCACCCTAGTTAGATAAATGAACGCATAATTGGTTGAAATACACCTACTTTGTGGGGAAAATGCCGCATTTTAGCATTTCTTGATTAAATGTACACACAATTAATTTGCAATATATGCTCATGTTTCACTATATAATTTTGAAAAGTCAAAAAGTATTATGATATGAAATATAATTATTATGACAAAGTAACATAACTCCGTTAAGTCATACGTGTCAAAAAAAGAATTCTGATACAGATCCAAAGCCTATTTTTTTATATTTTTATATCGTTTTCTTTGCATAATCACGAAGGGATGCCTGACTGGTCAGTTGGCACTACTGACCTCATGATTTACGAAACAAATGTTAGCAGCGGGATCCCAATTCCTTCCATTAAACGCAGAAAAAGATTGTGAAGATGAACCAATTGCAGTTTTGATAAAACAATCAAGCGGAAAAAATTGCGGAAATGTCTTAAGACGAAGCCGTAGACGACTTAGATGCTGAAATAATTACATGGCGTCGAAACGGGACAATGATTCGTCAGATTATCTGATTTCAGACTTCTATTGAAAAAAATAGCAAGCATGGTAGAAAAGGAGGGGACACTATATATAAAGAAACTGTTAAAATCTAGAGGAAATGCCAGGCCAAGGTTTTTCAGACACTTGATATGAAACCGAGTCTGATAGGGACTAATATGGACCAACGAATATGAAAACATTGTCATAATAATAATTGTGAAAAATGTTTCTGAAGTTGTGTAGAAAATTCGAAAGATACACAAAAGTTTCCTTCTGGGTGTACTTTCACTTTTATTTACGTTCAATATCATTGGTTTGTCGAATTAAGGGAATAAATATGAAAGAAACGAAAAGCAGGTAACTAGAATTTATTATTTCTTGAACGCAAAAAATGATCTATGTGACCATTGTTTCACGACAATCGCGAAAATCATTCATGCATAAAGGTGCTATGTGGCAAATAGCACTTTTATGCTTTAAAACTCGTCTTGATATTCCTGGAAAAATTTATGCATAAAGGTGCTATTTGCCACATAGCACCTTTATGTACGAAATAATTTTAAATTTTGTGCATGCATGAAGGTGCTATGTGACAAATGGGCAGATAACTGCTTAATGCCTTGAATTTTTAATGAGTGAAAGATATAATTTATTTAAGCATTCATCGATACACATTGTATAAGTGTTAATTGTTTAAATATATTAGATATCTGACCTATAGAACTTTAAAACCGTTTTTCTCGAAAACTTGAAAAATGCACATAGCACCTTTATGCTGTAAGGGGACGACATGCAATTTTGTCGAGAAAATGCAGGCCCGTAGGAAGCAATTTCATGGGGGGGGGGGTAAGCCCTTGTCCTGAATATTGGGGGGGGGGGCGCTAATTTGGATTTCCCAAAAATTTCAGTGTAAAATTATGAAAATTCGGCATTTTTGGACAACATTGGAGGGACGGGCTTACCCCCCCCCCCCAGCCCCCTTGTTCATACGGGCCTGAAATGTCAACTGTCATATCGTTAATTTCAGACACGGACATCATCAAACAGTGCGAGTCATCCCCAATCAGAATCAACCAGAAACAGGGATTTATAACCAATCCTCACTACCCGTCCGAGACACAGTTCAGGTACGTATCGTCGAGGTTATTGCAAAACCTCGTAACTCCAGCTTTGAATAAGATAGAGTTAGGAAGTTTTGCAATAACACCGACTAAATAATAAAACTCTATTATAAAAGGGACATTATAATAATGTTGGAAGAAGAAATGTAACGATCCTAGTCAGTCTGTGCGGACTTCGCATATTTATTTGATCTGAATAAAATCCGATGTTAACTTACAGTAACATCTGACAGGCACCAGTAAGGGTAACCATTTCTTCTGACCAATGAAATAAACGATTTAACCCATTCCCAAACGACAAACATTTCGACTGTTCCAATTTGAAAGCTGCTGCAGACGACAAAATAGATGTTGAAAAAGATTGAATTTGTGCAAATTCGAGCACAGAAAACATTGAGGCAAAAGGAGAAACTGCTGGTTATCAGCAGTTTCTTCTTTTGTCTCAATGTTTCCCTACTCTTTTTTATTACGGACGTCAAAACCAGGTCTTGTTTGGGAAAGGGTTAAACCGAACATACAGCCACGAGGGCACCACACTGCAGTGCACAACCACTCGTTTTCACACGCTTAGCGTGGAAAATAAGATTGAACAAGATATTAAACGTATACAACCCATCATTAGCACCAAAGAGCAAGAGGCCAATTTTGAAAAGTGCCAGTAAATCATAAACTTTGTTATATTTCCGTTCCAAATAAAAACATAAGCATTTTGAACGGTTTAGAATTTTGAATTAATGCATAATTATGGAAATATTTGACAAAAATGTTATAAATTACCTCCCTTGCAAATGAATATAGAGTAAAAAGATATTTGTAAATCATTTTCTTCTTGAAGCATAATCTTGAAATCCCGGCACGGTGAATCAACTTATTTGAAATGTATTTACAAGAGTGTGTAATTTGAGGCATGTCCCATGGCTAGAAAGTAGAGTTTTTAATGATGGGTCATATACCTTAATTGGTTAGGGTAAGTATAAATCGATTTTGGTTTTCAAGTGGTCATAGAAGATTACCCATGTTTGGTGCCCGTCAGATGTAACTGTAACTTAACACATGATTTTAATCAGATCGCAGATTTACTAGGATCAAAATGTTTGACTCTGAAATAATTTCCTGAATATAGAATGTTTTTCCTATCTTTCTTGTTAATGTTAAGCCTGTCATGATTGAATGTTCATTTTACCAAAATTGAATGTACATGTATTTTCTTTTCGAAATGACATCTGGTTGACACCTCGGCAATTTCCGTTGCTATGGATGACGCCGGAAGATTCACGAAGTGATTTGAGTGTTAATGATGGGGTTTAATCCTAAATATCAAATTATTTCATTCTCACAGAACATGTAAATGGGAGATCAAAGTACCAGCGGGTCATTTTGTCCACATGTACCTACACGAAATTCTCCTCACTGCCGGGGCTGAGAAACTGAGCCAAGACTGTGATGGCGTCATATTTATGACGAAAGCAACTTGTGCGGGGCAGCCATTTCCGACATTTCCGCTTTGTGACGTCAAAAAGGTCAACTCCTCGATAACTGCGTGCGGTGACGTCACGATATTCCTCAGTGGGGTCAACCCAGATCCAATACGGTTTTGGTTTTCTTTTTATGGTAAGATATGGGTTATGAAATATTTGCACGTAGAATCTAAATCTATTTATAAAAACCACATAAACAATCGAAACAAAATAGGCCTATATACAATACACTATAGAACTATAAAACTACAATGATTTTGCATGCTATGGTATAAATCTTGCATAAGGCTTACACCACACTCGCAAGATTCGCACCGACACATGCAAAATTTGTTTGAAAATTAAGAACGAGCGTTTATATATTGATGCTTTTCAGCAGAATCTCGTAACTGAAGCTTAAAACAAGCTGCAATTACGAGGATTCTGTTGAGGAGGATCGATATTATTGTAACATTTATTCATAGCGTTGGTCCAACAAGAGTTATAAATCTGACTTTCGATACAACGAATTTCATCTGTATTTTATAGTCTATGAAAGCTTTCAATTTGGACTAGTCCGAAAATTTATCGTCTTGGAAATGCTGCAATTAAAGAATGAGTGTGGATGTAATGCAGTTCTTGACTGTTAAACCCTGCCTACCTATTGCTTTGAATACCTTATCAGATAATAGTTTACAAAGCTTTAAAGGGGGAATGGCACTTAAAATCATGTAAATTTTCCGAGAACTTCGTACAAAATAAATATGTATTATGAAAATATGGCCTTTAAATTGCATCTATGCCAAATCTTAGCTTTCTATCTTGTGTATTGGCTAGGATGTCGACGGATTAAAAACCTCATATGTTCCATTATTGTAATTATTATCCCCGGGACAACAAATCATGGGGTTTTAAATCCGTCGACATCTAAGCCAATACACAAGGTAGAAAGCTAAGATTTGGCATATATGCAATTTAAAGACCATATTTTAATAATATATATTTATTTTTTTGTACGAAGTTCTCGGAAAATTTGCAAGATGTTAAGTGTTATTCTGCCTTTAAATGCGAAGAAAGACATGCTTTCTGTCAAGGATTTATGTTATATAATAATATGACATTGTATTTTGCAGTGCCTATTAAAAATTGGACCAAAATGAAAGTGTGTTAGATCTATTTGCGAAAAAGTATAGAAATGGATTCTTTATTTCTATATTTCCTTAATCTAAGTCAGAACTTTACACACCCTTTCTTTGAAACAAGCTGCAGTTACGTGGTTCTTGAAAAAAGCAGAGCATGTATGTCAGATAACGTTCATTCAGTAAGTTTGTTCATTCAGTATCGGAACTACCAGGTTTTAGTTATTTCCCGTAAATTCCCAACAACAGAAATCTAGAATAAACAGTGGATGCAGAAAGAAAATAAAAACAATGGGTTTGCCACATTTCATTTACGTCTGTCTAAGTAATAGCGTTAACCCTATTCTATGTAAGATAACTACGTATTCGGAGATTTCATAGAATTATTCACTTAAAACGAAAGTGAAAAATCGCAATATTTTGCAGAATACGTATTTGTGGTTATAACTTTTTAAGTTCTTTCGCAATCAAGCTTAAGTAATGTCCATTACTTTAAAATTAATTGCATGAATAGAGTCTCCATTATACTCTTAACATTGTTAAGTGAAGTCGTGTGTGGCGAACAACGTAGAGGTATTCCGAAGTAATGGTACCGGAAGTTACGAGACTGCCAAGACAGTTTTGGCTCGCCGCCATATTTGAGTACTAATAATTGTTCCTAATGAATGCGTTAATTGTTTTAGCAAAAATGTGTTATCTTTCATGCTTTGAAACTTGAGACTTTGAAAATCTCTCCGAAATTTGAAAATAATCCCCTCTTGATGTTGTACAGATAATTCAAACGAAGTATATTACGAGATATAATGAGGTGCCTACCGTTAACCCTTTCCAGAACAATTCCATATCGCTGCTTTTTACCGAATACCTCGTAACTGCAGCTTAAAACAAGCCGCAGTTACGAGGTTTTCGGTGAAAAGCGACGATATGATGACGCCCCAAATAGAAAAATAATGGAAAACATTGAGGTAAAGAAGAAATGTTTTTCATTGTTTTCCATTTGCTCCAATGTTTCCTTTGTTGCACTGTGCACAAAATATATCTGTACCAGCATCAGTTTTATTTTGCGTACAGCTTTCAAACTGAGACACGGGTTTCTCTATGTGGAAAAGGATTAAGGTATTCAAGACATGTAAACTTGAGAAAATTAGTCTTGAAACCTGTTGAAGATTATAAGGCCTTTCTAAAAAACATTCATTGTCCAAATTGAACGGTGTTACAGAAAAAAAAATACTCTTGAAGAGACAGAGTTGGGAACAATAGAGTAAAAGAAGAAATCAACAGTTTCTGCTTCTCTCAAAGATTTCTATTATGATTTAATAAGCTGTCAGCATAACGTGCTTTGTCTCTTTTCCCCCTGTGCTATATGCAGATGCTTAAGGCAAGAAACAACCCCGTCGGCGCAAAGCCTAAGCTCACACCAAGAAACGTTTATTTCCCGTATAACAACAATAATCCGATGGTCAACCTCAATTGCATGTTCAACCACAACGTTCCAAGCACGTTGCACGCTGCATCAGCACTCAATCTGGAGCAGCAGTCTAAAACTTGTCGATTTTTTTACAATAAAAAAATAAATAAGAATAAACTAACTTACTAAGGCATTCCATCAATCATTAGACACTTTGTACAACTTCCTGAGTCATCCTAGCAAAATTGACCAAAATTGTCACAAATGACGCCCGAAAATTAATGAGGGTATTTTGTCGTAAATTCTGTTGCCATGGATGAGGCCCAAAGTTGCATGAAGTGTTTGGTATCTTATGATGGATGGAATAACTTAAGTTGTATAAAAAAATCTTAGTTTCAATATTGTTACATTTCAGTTGTTCCAGTGCCAGATCTCCGCTTTGTCCATCTGTATGACCGCGGACTGACTTGTACAGTAACCGCCAAACCTAATCTGATGTACAGTAACGTATATTTCAGGGAATTCAACAAAACAGGTAATTTAACGTTACTTATCAGTGTTGTTCTACAGATGACATACCATGCTGTCGCAAAGTGGCGGCATATAACATGTCGAACGTGATGTTCAAATGTTATCTATTCAAGAATGCTCTTAAAAACTGACATTTCTGCGTAAATGACAAAGCTTTTCTTTGCTCTCTCACTCTTTTATGCTTATCTATACACAATGCTATGCTTATTCAAAGATGCGTACTAGCTGATTTTGCCCTTTTCTTACTTTTTATTCGTCACCAGAGTGCGATGGCGGGTCAGGCAACACAACAATAGCCGACGCACAAGGTTAAAATGAGTTTATGGAACCGGGTGGCAATCTTCATGTCACTAATTTTGATATGATGTTCATGTCACTCAAAGAGGCTTTGTAAAGTAACGAGAAAAATTATCAAGATAGCTGATCTTTGTTCCCTAACAGAATTACGTAATACTATGTTTAGCTATCTATACACCATGTAATTATAATGAAATTATATACACGTATTTTGCTATAAGTATTTGTTCACTCTATCTACCAGATTCTGATGACGGGCGAGGCAACACGACAATAGCCGGCGTACAAGGATCTACGGAGCGGGATGGAAATTACGGTAATATTGTTACTTTACTTACGCTGAATAACCCGAAATGAAAAGGTTGCATTAATTTGTCGCATGATTCATGAACAATTAATGCATCTACTAGACTAGCCCTAGTCGTTTCTGTTTGCGTTATTTGTAAATGGGTGCACTTTTCTGTTTAAGACTTGCCTCTATAAACCAAGTCCAAGGTATTTATTGCTAACAGAAACTAGTATTCTAGACTAGGATGTCATTTAAAAAGGGTATTTTCTTTTATACTATAACCTTAATACTAGGGTCCAGACTACTATTATACAAATATATTATGTACATTTGTACCTGCACTCGAGCAAGCTTCCGACCGCGAATGATACTGGAAAATGTTAGTTATCATCATTTTCCTTCGTAAATATTCGTTACGAATAGAATAGAAAATATATATGTTCATTTGCAGGCCTACCATTTTCGCGTTATTTTTAAAGGCAACAAATCGAAAAGAAATGAAATAAAGAACAAAGTAGGCCCCCATTAGGGCCTTTTTCATAAGTACAATAATTCAAAATGGAATTATGATGATTTCAATATAATACAAAATGTACTTTTATAATATTTTTCTTCTATTACAGGACTCTATATTGGACTGGCTGTCGGAATCATCTTGCTTATTATCATTATCATCCTGGTTAAACTCTATCTAAGGTACATGTAATTAAGGTTGTCCAACCTAATGAGATTCACGCGATGTGGCCAGCTTTTTTTCTTTGCTTGAACTCTTCCCAAAACAAGATTTTCTTTAAAAATCTCACAGAAAAATGATATTGACGATCGACATAATATACTACTTCCCGTATTCTAATGTCATATGTAGTTCACAAATGTTACATTTTTCGTCGATGTTAACCCATTACCAAACGACAAAATTTTTGGGTAGTCCAATTTGAAAGAAGTTGCAGACTACATTTCAATGTGATAAAATTTCGAAACCTTATAGCTTTTTGGGTAGAAAACATTGTGGGAAATAAAGAAATCGCGCGTCACAAGCAATTTCTTCATTTTCCACAATGTTTTCCAAATCCATTATATTGTGGGGAGTCAAAAGGAGTCACTATGTGGTAATGGGTTTCACAATAAATATAACAATAAACAATCAATATCATAATTTATTTTGTGACTCATAAAATAATTTCTAGTCCGATTTTCTTATTTCTTTCCTTTATAATTATCTACTTTTGTTCGTTCAAATATTGAGTAATCATGCTTTTTTCTTGTATCTTGTTTCAGAAGATGTGAATCAAATGTAGACCAAGATAAGAAGAGCAGTCTGTCCAATTCAAACTCACAAACGAACTGCAGCGAAATCCAGAAACGACCTCTACCGGAAACAACCGACAGTTCAGGTTATCAGTTCATCGACATTATCTTAACTCTTTCCCAAACAAGACCTGTTTTGACGTCCCTAATAGAATAGGCTTGAGAAAACATTGAAACAAAAGAAGAAACTGCTGATAACCAGCAGTTTCTCCTTTTGTCTCATTATTTTCTGTGCCACATTTTACACAAATTCTATCTTAAATAACTTCAATTTTGTCATTTTGGGCAGTTTTTGAAGAGAATCACCCTAAAATTTTGCTATTTGGGAAAGGGTTAAATTGCATGTTGACATATGTATGTTTTAGATCTTCATGTGTCACTTACACAACACATCATTACCTTTCTCAAAAAGGTTGTGATTACAGCTTTAAAGAAGCTGCAGAACTTACGAGATTTTGTATCTTGAAAAGCAACCGTTCCAACGACATTTAAGTAGCTTTCGTGTTGATATAATTATACACATCAATGTCAATGACACATAGTAGATAGATAACCCCCACAAAGTTTTGCTTCTTTTTTTCCACATATTCAACAATTGATAACAATAGAACATGGATATCTAAACCCATGTCCCGTCTGTATTTGATCTTAGCTGTAATACACCAACACTTAGGGCGTATATCTCCATTTAACAAGCATCTATTTATCTTTTCAGGTGAAACTCAACCATTTCTGCAGCCAGGCTACAGTATTGTCGCCGATGAAATTCCACGAACAGGTCCGAACGCAAATCCGGCATCTCCGACATACGCGGAAATCGACGAGTGCGCAGAATCGGACGAGAAAGACATGCCGAAGTCAAAACCGAAACTTGTGAACAAGCGATCGTTAGTTGAGCGAGAATTACCCGCTAAACCGGTCGAAAACGACAACAACGAAAAACCGAAAATATATTATGAAATAGACGACACTGCTAAAGATTCGAGTACTGAGAAAGCGTCTCTTAGCAACAAGAAAAAGTCGAGTGATAAAGTAGTTGCTAAGCAACCGGATAAGGGTATCTATGGATACAAATATGAAAAGAAGTTATCCAATGCCAGTAATATTTACGCTGAATGTGAGGAAGTTCAAAATAAAGTGAACGAAAAGACTTATATAGATATGACACATAAACAAGAGAGTCATTATGTGCCTTATTCTAAAGACGCAGCTAAGGACGTCACAAAAGACGCTACAAAAGATTCAAAAGAGATCTCAAAATTCACGAAAGATAAAGTGAACCAGTCGAAGAGAATTTTGACGAAAGATAAACCAACCAGTCCAAAACAAAATTCCCCGTATGTGGACTGTTCCAATTTGAAGAAGGCGGGTGATTCCAAACGAATAGTGGCGCCCAAAGCAAAGAATGAATCCTTATCGAGCGACTCAGATTCGGACGATATTTCTATGATTGAAAATGAACTCTATGAGCCATTTGAATCTGCTAAAGTTTAAAGGCGAAATTTGTTAAAAACCTTTTCCAAACTGCACTAACCCTTTCCCAAACAAGGCCTGGTTTTGACGTCCCTACTAGAAAAGGTTTGGGAAAACATTGAGACAAAAGAAGAAACTGCTGATAACCAGCAGTTTCTCCTTTTGTCTAAATATTTTCTGTGCCTAATTTTACACAAATCCTATTTTTATTAACATCCATTTTGTCATTTGTGGCAGTTTTTGAAGTAGATCACCCTAAAATTTTGTCGTTTTGGAAAGGGTTAAGTTAGATTGTTCCAAGATGGGAACTGCCGAAGACGACAAAATGGATATTAATAAAAAAGGGATTCATATACAACAAAGCACAGAACATTTTGAGGTAAAAGGAGAAAAAAGAAATTATCCAGCGAAGAATGAATCCTTATCGAGCGACACTGATTCGGACGATATTTCTATGATTGAAAACGAACTCTATGAGCCATTTGAATCTGCCAAAGTTTAAAAATGGGATAAGATTGTTTAGCCTAATCCTTTCCCAAAGTGCACTGCAAAGATTAGAGTGTTCCAATTTTGGAGATTCTGCAGACTTCAAATGTTGATAAAAAGTATTCAAGTATGTACAACATTAGTATGTTGAGAAAATGGAGGAAATTCTAATTGTCAACATTTGCTTGTTTTCCAAAAAATGTTTCTAAAGAGTTGTCTAGATTGCAAGGCTTGTTTTTGAAAACATAACGCGTTTTATTAACCTTTAAACAATTTCCAAAAACAAGTTTTGTCTAGTCTTCTCAACAAGAAAACAACAGCACAGCCACCAACCAAGAAAATATAAAGTGAACAAATAGACATTCGAGCTCTAATCTGGAAAAATACCCTTGTGTATTTTGAGAACACCATGGATCCAGATCATTTTGTGTCTATACACAGTCTGATCAAGTTCCATATTCCTGTTATAAGTTGCCACCATTTATGATGCAACATTTAGAGAACAAAATGGGTCCTGAGCAATCTGCATGTTGTTCCCAGATTCAATAAAGGCTCCTTGCTTAGATCTAGAATCATATATATGCAACGAAGCCAATTGTGTCCTAATGGGTGTGAATCATCTATGTGAGAGAGCAGCTGGAGGCTCGGTTTGGATATTGTGGTTGTACTGGTGCGAGAAATACCAATAACCCACGGTTACGTGCTCCAGCCGCCGCGATATGACCATAGAAGTTGAAAACGGCGTAAAACTCCAATAAACTCAAATCAATTGTGACCTATCATGGTCGTCAAAACCAGATCTTGTTTGGGACAGGGATAAACGTTTAATGCGAATTTTAGGGCCTTATTTTACATTCACAATGTTGTTATTATTCGTACATAGTAAATGTATATTTAATTTTAGAAGTAATTGTTGTTCTTAAGGTATATGACCCATCATTAGCACCAAAGAGCCAGAGGCGAAATTTGAAAAGTGCCAGTAATTCCTAAACTGTGATATTTTCCATTCCAAATACAAACATAAGCATTTTGAACGGTTTAGAATTTTGAATTAATGCATACTTATTGAAATATTTGACAAAAATGTTCAAAATTACCTCCCTTGCATATGAATATAGAGTAAAATGATATTTGTAAATAATTTTCTATCTGAAGCATAATCTTGAAATCTGGCACGGTGAATCAACTTATGTGAAGTATATTTACAAGTGTGTGTAATTTGATGCATTTCGTATGGCTAGAAAGTGATGTTTTTAATGATGGGTCATATACCTTAATACTCACGTTGGTGTATTTTTATTTTAGAATAAATGCCTTATTTTCAAAACAGTACTTGTATCTTTTTTCAATTTATTGAATTATGAAACATATCAACGACAAATTAGAGGAGTAAAGACGCCATCTTCGCAAGCCAAAGATTCTACCACCCACGTTGTTCCTTACGAACATTCGCAACGAACAAAGTCACTGGTGGTCAACTCGGCCAAAGCGAGGGACGTTTTCGCTATGTACAACAATGTATATTTTGCGTTTAAATGTGACTTTAAAGCTACTATTTCCCAGATTTGGACCCAAAAATTGTCAAATACAAACGAAGTGTACACCTTTTAAGCTTTATATGACCTGATTAAATGATTACGACAAACTATTGAAGCAACGACTCATTTTTTTCGCAATTTGATACCAAATTCATGAAGCGATGTCGAAAGTAGGTCAAATCAGTAGGACATGCGACTTTCTTAAATGACGTCACAACATACATGATGACGTCATATTGAAATTCAAGTATGAATCTCGTTTGAATCATGGTCCGCGCTGTATGCGCATGCGCAACAATTTGAAAATAATTCTAACCCCATCTGAGACGGGGTTGAATTTAGGTTTGGATTCTCCCTAAATTCAGCTATCTGTCTTGTAATTTCGGCTCATTCTTTGTCTGAATCGCATATTATTAACCATCCCGAGGTGGTCAACACAAAAGTTTTGCATATTTTTTTCAAAAAATTTCATTTTTTGCAATTAGACCATCTGTTACCGTCGACATTTCAGAATTTTTTGTCGTAAATTTCACTTTTATTTTTATCTGAATGAGCATATTTCCTTATGAAAATTCTGAAAATTTCAAGCCAAAATATTGCGCCGTTTACGAGAAATTTATATTTTTGTGTTAAAATTGAACAAATTGTTGTGGACAACAGTTTGGATTTATATGCAATTTATCGATTATGTCTCAACTTTAAATGTGTGTTTCTCGCTTATTGTCAACAACTTCAAAAAACTAATAGTATTTATACTCATTAGAATAACCAATCTTGGCATCAAGACATACTTTGAAAAATTGAAATTGGAATGAAATGTCCCTTTAAAGAATGGCAATGAATTTGTTCTAAAAATAGACCCTACGGCTTGATCGAAGCCGTAGTTACGAGATTTTATAACAACACCGACAGAATACATTGTTCGTGAAAAAACGTCCCTCGCTTTGGTCGAGTTCACCACCAGTGAAAGTAGAGGCGGAGTCAATGGCTTGCGAAGATGAGCCATTCTCATAAAACACCATAGCCCTTTGTTGTGGATATTCTTTTCAAGTGAAATGGTGTTCCCTGATGAAACAAATGAATAATCAAAATCATTGTTACGTTGTGTATGTAATATGCACAATAAAGCATGGAAAGCGTTGAGGTAAAAGGAGAAAATGTTTCACTTTTAGTCAACGTTCTCCAAATGAGGGATTTTGACACTCGTGGCTTGTTTCAGAAAAGATTCAAAAAACTGAATGGGGCCGGGGGTCGTTCGACAGTTTTCCTGTTTACTTTGTGGCGACGTGTGCACATAATTATGTTCAAGGCATTATCTCAAGACTAGGAACAACTCATCTGACCCTCGTCGATAGCTGTCAAGAGAAGGAGAAAATGCTGGTGCTCTCTCCGTGTTACCCACACTTTCTATACTGGTGACCTCATATCTCATAACAAACGGTTTATTTGGATATTATTAACACATCCCGACTTCTTTTTTGTAATTTATCGTTCTGGACTTTATAAGGGAGATAAACATCATTATAAAAATCGCTTTTTGTTGTTTCCCTTAACGCAGTTTGGCATAACGGAGACATTAATTCGATTGTAACCCTTTCCCAAAACAAGACATGGTTTTAACATCCATAATATAACATTTTGAGAAAAGAAGAAATCAACGATGACCAGCAATTCCTGGTTTCCCTCAACAGTTCCTTAGTTATTACATACACAATTTCTGTTTTTGTCGTTTATATGTCGTCTACTATTGCTATTTTCGAAAGTCTTAAGCCGCACAGATTTGAGTGCATACGATAATTCGATAAGAAATAGTAGAAAAATCAAATATCAATAAATAAAATATTCGCAAAGGGGTATTTAACTTTCACACGACTTCATTGAATTAAACCTTTTCAGTAAATATCGATTTTAATTCATTGATGCTCAATTGATTGAAATTCATAATCGATTTATTCATATTCATTCCCTCTGCGTCTTTCGAATTTGTATAAACTTATTTGAACTTAGTCTAGATCTATTTGTTAATCGGTTGACATGGAAAGAGATTGAAAATAAGGTAGTACTAGACAAAGTTTATCATCTTTTATCCATTTGCTGTCTATTTTCTATTTCATTATTTTCTTTTGTCTGTTTCCGTTGTTTATTTAACTCTGTTTTTCTGTCTCAGTATCAACCGTATTTCGTTGCCTCGTGACATACCGGTACTTTCGGGGTAGTTACATCGAGGGAAAATCGGTAAACAAAGGTAGGTGTCGAGATATTTGGAAAAATCCAGCGACGCTGTTATATGGAGAAATGGTCGAATTGTGTTGTGAACAAGAATAAACGGTGTTAGTTTGCAGGGTTTTAATGCAATCATTGCAAAACATCATCAAATCTAAAGTAAAATTTCGCTTTCAACTAACCTTTCGTCGAGACAACTTGCACTCGCCAAATTTCGCCAGAATTTAACATTTACGTAATAGAAAAATTCTTTTCATTTTTAAAAGTATTTTGGGGAGTTGCAAGTCAATTACATGTTATATCGATATTTTACTGGCTATATTTTGGGATATTGGGGGGCAAACACGTGTGATAAGATCACCGAGTAGCAATTTTTACTTTCGATTTGATTATGTTTTTCAATATTGTGTTTAAACCCTGTTAACTAACACCGTATAATCTTTTGCACAACAAACTTTGACCATTTCTTCATAATCATTACACCATCGCCGGATTTTTCCAAAACTCGTTATAAAAGAAATAACTTAAGAAAATGTGCTCGACACCTACCTTTGTCTACCGATTTTCCTTGGATACAACTACACCGGAAGTACCGATATGTCACGAGGCAACGAAATGCCGTTGACTCTTTTTGGAGCAAGTTTCTCCGTTTACCTACCGTGTATTGTCCACAGTTCAAGATGAGGAAACACGCAAACAACAACAACAACAACAAAAAGCAAAAAAAAAAAAAACCCCAAAACAAAACAAAAGAAAAAATAAATAAATAAAAAAAAAATAAATAAATAAACACAACTTTCAACAGCATCAATTGCATTTTTTTTTAAAATAATTTTGTTAATACGTGGCCGATTTGAATTTGATTTGATGCAGCGAATGCGTAAAACAGAAACCTAAAAATCCGTTCCACCAAACAATTCCCGACATCCTAACACTTATCCTTATCCTTACACATTCTCTGCTTCAATCCAATATCAAATTCGGTCATGTATAACGACTCTTTCCACATTAGAAGCTGCATGGAGTGCAAATCTTAACACCATAATGATTTGGTTGCGTGTATGAGCAATTCTATCGATATCTGTTTTGATGACAATTTCTTTAAGGACAGATCCTCCATTTATTTCCCAAGGTAAGATTTTTTTCATTTTTTCTGTACTGACATTTAAATATATAAGAAGTAAAAAAAATGACTTAAAAACTATAGGTCACCAAGCGAATTAAAAAGTTATTGGATTTCAAGGGAGACTACTCTTGTCTAAAATTGCAAAAATGAGATGTCACTTTTATCCATTTTCTTCCTTATTACCAGCTTTAGATAATAAAAAGTGTCATCTTTTGTGTCCATCTGAAGCGGACTAGCTCATAAAAACACCACTTTGCTTTTGTTGCTCCGTTTCCTATCGCTAACGCCACATGTTGAGCGCGTAACAAAAAGTGAAATGTACCATCCGAGTACTATTACACTTTAATTGACCAAACAGAGTAAATTGAAATAACCGAAAAGGGTCTTGTCATTTATCAACCAAACATTAACTAAATGTAAAAAATACATTTGCTGAAAAGGCCAATTACTGAAACAGCCTTATTTTCGTTATTTAGGATATGCGCAGTAAGTTGCGCAGTAACAACTGGAGGATCTGTCCTTAGGGTCTAATCTGAAGTATGATATCACTTTTACACCCTAAATTGCCATAAACTTAGTGAAAATTAAGGTAAAAGCAAAAAGTGAAAGTGTACTCTTTCTTTTGGAACTGAGTATAGTTCAATACAATTTTCTTGCATTCCCTATATACGTGTAACTAGAAATTTTACGAAAAAATATATGTGAAAAGTCTTTTTAAGTCTTTTTCAGTCTTTTTGATGTATTTTAAGCTATATGCCAAATATGAACGTGTCTTATATAAATGGCAGTGTCATGGCAAATATAAGAAACAATATGTATACGTATTTAACACTTGTTACCGATTTAACAAACAAGCTAGCTAATAAAATGCAACTTTCCTTTTGTTTAAATACAGAATATTTATCAAGGAGCCATGAGTTCTCGGAACTTTATAAAGAAATCCGACGCTCGAGGCACAGTCTCACCGAGCCCGCAGAAATCTGGTTACAAATCCTCTAGATCACCGACAAAACCGACTCCGTCTCCAAGTAAAGCAACACCATCTCAAAGTAAACCGACTCCAAGCTCCGATAAATCCAAGGGATATAACTCTACAAGCCCCCAAAAGTCACAAGGTTCGACGAGCCCATTAAAGCTACAACGCGAGAAGACCTTCAACACGCTGAAATCTGGCGAGAGTCAAGCTTTAGAAGACTTTGTCACATGCGAGTTATGCCGACAAATGCTGGATGACCCGAAAACGTTGTCATGTCTTCATTCGTATTGCAAGGGCTGTCTGATGACGTATATTCCGGAAACTTCCGGTAACTCTAACGACGCTAACGTCATTATCTGTCCGCTCTGTCTTCAAACCACGGACGCACCGAAGGAGGCAAAGTCTATTGATGAATGGGCCAAATACCTGCCGACAAATGAATTTCTGGCTGGGTATTTAGAGGCAGTAGGCCTGAAAGATCCGAACCGTAAATGTGATACATGTCGACGGCAGGGTAAACGTCAGCTAGCTAAGCACTGGTGTTCGGCGTGTCATGACACACTCTGTGACGACTGTCTTGGTGTACATGGTGCGTTAAAGACTACAAAAAAGCATAAGGTAGTCCCCATTGAAAAAGTTCGCAAACAGTCGATTGAAGACATCATGGCAGCGCCACACTGTAAACTCCACACAGGTGAACTGGTGACGAAATATTGTGAGGTGCACAGAGAAGTTATCTGTGAAAAATGTGCTGCGAACGTACATAAATCCTGCAAACATGTGAAACCACTGAAAGAGGCTGCTATTAACAATAGTGATGATATAAAAAGGAACAACGACCTGCTAGCCGACGAAGCCTCTTTGGCTAAAAGTATATTCGACGACAGAGTTCAAGCCGATAAGAAGATTGACAAAGACCAAGTTGAGTTGTTACAAAATGTAAAGGCAGTACGACAGAGAATAAATGAGCATTTAACACGATGTGAAACCCAGCTCGTTACTGAAATCTACAGCATACACAACAAGGAGAAATCAGAAATACAATCTGATGTTAAAGAATCACAGAGAATCCGAAAGTCGGCCTCTAAACTTCTCGGTCTATCTTCCAGTGCGATGAAGTACGGGTCCGATAGCCACGCCCTCGATATCTTACCGGAAGCGGAAATACAGAGTGAGCAGTACCGCAGAAAATTAGGAATGCTTAATGGTAGGATAAAAACTGTTAATCTTGATTTTATTGTTGAAGATGTTCTTGGTAGACTTATGGCAGGCATAAATAGACTCGGAGAAGTGGAGGTCAGAACGAACAGCGCAGAGGTACCGTCCTCGCAGTTTTTGAAAATACCAAGAGACGCAGACTCCGATCCTGAGGACGAGCATGATATGAGGAGATCCAGAAAAAGCTTGAAAGCTGACACTAAAAGCTTAAAGAGCGTGAAATTTACTCAATCGCCGAAGAAAGTATCCGCAAATCTTCTTAAAACATTCAGCGGACGAGCTATCGGTGACATCGAATCTTGCTGGTTTACAGGAATTGCTCTCCTACCTAACGGACAAATCGTTCTTGTCGATAGGAATAACTGTAAGATCAAGATATTCAACAAAGACCACGCCCTTGTTGCGGACTACAAACTCTCGCATCAGCCGTTTGGCGTGACTCTCGTGGCGGGAAACGAGATCGCCGTGACGATTCCGAGAGAGAACAAAATAGAGCTGTTTAACGTCGGGAAGAAGTTGGTCCATAAACAAACACTTACGACGTCAGATCGGTGTTACGGTATCAGTTACGCCGCGGAAAGGTTTGCTGTGACCTGTGCTTGTGCTTCACCTCCTTCTATAAAGGTACATATATTTAATTCTGCTATATTTTTACATAATCAATTGATTGCCTTTTTATGGTTAAGGTGTTCCGCCCATCATTAGATACCAAACTCGTTGGGCCACAGTTGACAACAGGAAATTGACGAGGGTATCCTATTGTCAATTTCCAGGGATCATCCGTGGCAACAGAAATTGACGAGGGATACCCTCGTCAATTCGAACACCATAGATGACGCCCGAATCTGTGCGACGTATTTTGTATCAAATGAGGAATGGTATAACTTGAACACTTTAATAAATTAGATCTACATTTAATTTCGAAGAGCCTATCAGAGACTATATCTGAAAAACATGTATTCATGAACAAGGAGATCATGCTGGTTACCTGAAACTTCTCTTGACTGTTATATTACAGAAACAATGCAATCTAAAGATGGAAATCACATTCGTTTATATTATGCAACAACTTTTTATTTTGACTGGTCCACAGGCTTTGGTATAGTCTCACAAACAAGTCTGACAGACCCAATAAATTAATCGTTTATGGGTTCATTTGTAAATAAAATACACTGATACTCTTTCGTATTCATTAACACACGAAATAGTTTAAGTGGCAGTATAGCTCACAATAAATGATCTGGTAGAGTATCTATAGCTGTAAGCTAGTGATGCTCTGCCAGGTCATTTATCGTGAACTATAACAAGTCTAAGCTTGCATATGCACTGAAAGGCCTAAGGCATGGTGAAAACATACGTGATAGGGTGCATTGGTTTCAAGGTAGGAACATTAGTTTACGTTTCTGAATTTCTATTCCCGTTACAGATCTTATCCAACGAAGGTGAAGAGCAGCATGATATTTGTCCGGAGGAAGAATTCTACCCGATGTTTTTCCGACCATGGTACGCAAAATTAGACCCAACTGGAAACTTTGTGTATGTGTCGGATTGCCACAAAGGTCACGTGACTTGTATTTCCGGTTCCGTTTTGAGACGTTATCACTATAAGGTGAGTGAGTCATATCCCATATAAGTCATTGTATTGACTTCCCAAAAAAGTTTTGTGTGATAAAAAAGACAACAGAAGAGGCGATGAAAATGTAGATCCGCGCTTGAGAAACGGTCGTTCCAACCTGTAACCTGTATGGTAAAACGACGTTCTTTGACGATCTTTTGTCGTTCGTTTGCAAACTTGTAAACATGACTTTGGATTATCCAAAATGATATTGCTTTGAAAAAGATCCTTAAAATACCGTAATAAAGTACACCAATATTAACACAGGACAGCTTTATTGTCACCGGCAACATTGCCAAATTTTGTCAAGATGGGTTCATTGCAAGCCGTTGTCGCTTTTCAACAAAAACAAGCTGCATTTAGACGGTTTTGTTGAAAAGCGGAGAAATGCACATGTCCCGGGGTAATGTTTGAACACTGCATTATTCATTTTACATTTTTTTCCAGGATCCCAGTCTAAACTCCCCACGCGGTCTGTTCGTGTTGCCAGATGGTCGTATTTTACTGTGTGGTTTCGGTAGCGACAACGTGCAAGTTGTGGGAGAAAATGGCGTTCTGATTGGCGATCTCTTATCTAGGTCACATGGAATTATGGGTCCACAGGAAGTGACGTGTGACCCTAAATCAAATACCATGTTCGTGACCTTTGACCCGTCCAGTGGTAACAGCGACAATGTAAATGTTTACAGAATGTCGATCTGACTTTGAACGGATATATACCACAGTACACACGGTGGTTAATCACGTGACTCAGAATTTTACAAAATCCTCATTTTCTTTTGTTCATACTTGACCAATTTGAATTCAGTTTGAAGTAGAGAAGGCGGGGAAATGTCAGGAATAAGCTGAACGTGGTGGAATTTTGAAAAATCAACTGATAAAAGGGTTATTGAAGATCAACCAAAAGTTTGGTTGATCTTCAATAACTTGTTTTATCAGCTGATTTTTCAAAAATCCACCACGTTCATCTAATGCGTGACGTCTGTCCACTTTCTATGCTTAAAGCCGAATTCAAATCGGTCTCATATTAATAAAACTTTTGAAGATTTTCTAAAATTCTAAGTCACATGATTATACACCGTTGTACATAAACTACAGAGACAGAGCCAATAGTTAATCACAGAAATTCTACTTTGGGACTTTTGGTTATGTCTCTGAGGGCAAGGTTCTTTGGTACATCTTTTTACAATTTGGTTTTCCACCCCTAATGAGATTCACTCGACGTCGCACTTATTCGAATGTCATCGTAAACTTTCGGCGGTGGAATGGTTTTATTTTACTATTTTGCAGTTGCGTAAAGCTTTTATAAAATTGTTTCAAACAATTATATTTGTGGGTGTAATGCTACTGAAAGGACGAAGATTCATTTATTATTGTGAATCTGTTTTTTTATAAAATAAAATACGACAAGGGGTAACTCTTTTTGTCATTTATTTATGATCCTCCCTTGCGGATATCATCATCAGCGGCAGCAGCGGCCGCAGCAATACGACGATCACCGGCAACAGCCACGTTTCCTGTGCCATCGATGATTGCTTTACGTTTTGCTTCCTCTGCAGCCTCGATAGATTTACGTCTCGCCTCCTCAGCTTCACGACGCTCCTCCTCTTTGCGTTCTTCTGCCCTATACTCTCTTAGCTCTCTTGTGTAATTTATAAGATCCTCCCTCATTGTGAAAAAGTTTCTACCGTCGTTTGAGTCTGACACGAACCCGACGCCGCGATTGATGGCTACTTCCTGTTCCAGGATTCTCAACTCTTCATACGGCTGTATCTCTAGCCCGGCTTTCTCTCTTGCCTCACTACGGGAGCGATAGCAGCCGGGGTCTAAATACTGGTCACATGGCGTGGTCGACTGAAAATATAGTTTGCTAAATTAGTGGGACAGATCGGTGAAAAAATGTGTATTTTATTTGAAGATTAAAATAATTGTATCAAATTTAAAGAAGAAAAAATGTGTGTCTAATTTGAAGATGAAAAAATGTGTATCTAATTTCAATAAACATAAATCTACTAAGGACTTATTTGATTAGAGAATGAACATGTTTATGAATATTCTCCCCAACGCTCTTCAATTATTGTGAAATATTCCTCGAAATGTATCTGACAAATGGTCGTCGTTTTGTTAATTTATAATGACTGGTCATTATACGAGATGTTGTTTTTTAATATAACATCCTATGTTATTTTATTGTTAATGGTAGCATAACCATTGGTCTAAAACAGTTTAAGGCATCTGAAAGAATCTCGCATTAAAGAACGAACTTTAGCACGGTGGGTCCCCCGTAACTTTTGGGAAGCGTTCAAACCGAAAAAATCGTCCGCTTCAAGGTATGGTTTGTTTAATTTCTCAGCTTATACGCTATGGATTTTGACGAGATAAAGTGCACGGAATGCGTCTTTGAGAGGGCTATTCCCGGCTCTAACTCACTCTGTTCCAAATCCAGTGGTTTCTTCAAACATTCGACCCAAAATATTTTTAAACGCAAAATGAAAGTGGGAAGCGTTCACATGCACCAAAAAAAAAAAAAAAAAAAAAAAAAAAAAAAACTTTTGCTTGAATGTTTGAAGGAACCATGGGATTTGGAGCAGAGTGAGTTAGAGCCGGGAATAGCCCTCTCAAAGGCGCGTTCCGTGCACTTTATCTCGTCAAAATCCGTAGCGTATCAGCTGAGAAATTAAACAGAACATACCTTGAAGCGGACGATTTTTTCGGTGTGAACGCTTCCCAAAAGTCACGTGGGTTACCCGCCTTGCTCAGTGGATAATTGGTACGTTCCGAAGACAGGTCGGTCCGAAAAAATTGACATGCACAGACATATATAGATTACCTCTAGCTGCGATATCGCAGCCACAAATTTGATGATTAGATTTGAGCCGGGATCTGGAAAAACGTCCCTTATAGCATTTGAGGCAGCCAAATTTCAAGACCAGCCTGTGCCTGTGCCTAAGCGAAGACTGGCATACACTGATGCTGCTCTACTATGGTTGCAGTAGGTCACAAAGAAGCTATTAGAGAACAATATGGATCCTGGCCAGACTGTGTGTATGCACAGGCTGGTCTGGATCAAGGCTGTTCTCAAATGCCATAAAGGACGTTTTCCAGATCCTGGCTCATTTGTTTAGTGGCTACGAGTCAAACCTCTTCATTCTTTGGAGCAATGTAGACAAGTGGAAAACGTATTTTCTTGAATATTTGGGGTTTTTAAATATCAACATACCTTATCAGAAGTTAGTACCATAAAAATCTCATGTCACAAATTCAGTGAAAAAGTATAGACAAGAATTATTTCCATTTTTCTTCCAACAGAAAATTCCAATTTCAATAGAATAAAATGGGTGGGTAGTCCAATTAAAATTAATTCAAATCACAATTTAATTGATTTTAAAGTGATTCAAACATAAAACACTGCTAGATTGACAGAAAAATATTTCATAATTATATTGTCAAGTTACATTCTACCTATATTCATCAGCTTGATTTTGAAGTTTGACTAAACTTATTAAACTTGACCGGAGTTAATCACTCCAGGCACTGCTTCATTGCAACAAATAGGGAACACTTGTAACAGAAAACCAGGTCAAGATTCACAAATACTTCTGTTACATTATTGCAACTAGCTTACCTCGTATCCGTAAGAGTAACTGTCCGGAGTCGTGTATTTCAAGCCTGGTAGCGGGAATGGCGCAATGTCCGTGGGGCCCTGGAATCTCGATTTTGGGACGCAGCACTTTTTGATGGGATGACACATGAGGAATTTACTACCGCCGCATATAGGCCTATCTTCACAAGTGGGCACGTCTTGGTACCTGCCGATTGTTGTTAGTGAATTCTTTGGTGTTTAATAATCCTCGGATACCCCGGGGTCTCCTAATTCGATGCGTTAAAGATACATATTTACTGTTACTTACTTATTTTCGGTGCAATTTGCTGTAAAAATAACTGTGTATAATTAAAATATGGCCTTTAAATTTTCTCTGTGCAAAATTTCAGCTCTGTCTGATCTGTATTGGCTTAGATTACGAGGAATTTAAACCCAATATCACATCATTTCGTAAACACTATCAACCCACTTTGAATATTTTACATACTTTTACACCGCTGCATGATTATCGATTTATGTCATTTACTGTATGAATCTTGTATTCTGTCTTATAAAGTCTATAAACGGTGCGACTACGTGCTAAAAGCCAACTTCTGTGGACCATTAGGGATTTAGGCCTGTGTACTAATGTCCCTTTAAATTGCCCCTTGGGGCAAATCACTAGTAAAACTTTGAAAAACCTTTCACAGATACCGCCGTTTCATTAGTTCCATCATTATTATTTTCTGATGGACGAGTAGACTGATAAAGCTAGCCGCATTGACTTTACTCTCTTATGAACAGAGCTTATTATCCCTACATTCCATTTCGATAGAATGAGCTCTGTTCTCGCGGGGTCATTTCACGTCTAATCTCGGGGCCTTGGCGGGATTTCAGTATCCAATCGTTGGCGATACACGACAAAACAATTTAAAAAGCTGATAGAAGCTTTCATTGGCTGAAGCTTCAAATTACCGGCTTCAGCCAAAAATAGAAGCGACGTAATGTATACGTAATCAATCAGATCAAACTGAATGATTTTGATTCGATAATTCAAATGTTACCGGCTTCAGCCAAAAATAGAAGCGACGTAATGTATACGTAATGATCATGCAAGATAAAACTGAATGATTTTGATTCGATAATTCAAATGGTGTGCTATAATTAGATTATGACGACCAAATAGAATGTTGGCGTACCGAAAATTGCAGAGGTCATATTTGATGGTTTAATCAATAGGCCTCGGCAATGGAGAGTACATTGACTTTTGAGAGCCGTTATTTGATTGGACCTTGCGATCACGCGTTTCGTGTCGATTTTCTGCGGCTAATTCAAAGTTTCACTAGCCAATTGCCCCAGGGGTCGTGTAGCTTAGCAAATAAGGAGACCCCGGGGTATTCGAGGATGTGGTTTTAACTTCAGTTATAGACGAGTCTTTATACTATGTAGGGGCGGGACATAGAGATAATTAAATATAGAACGCCTATACGGTGAACATGCGTAAGCGGTGTGCGTCTAGCGACTATCTTGCTTCCGAAAACAATAAGACAAAAGAAGAAAATGCTGTATTTCTCATTTTTATCATTATTTTCTGTGTTAGATTTACACAATTTCTATCTTCAAAAAAGTGCATCATGTTGTTTTAACCAACTTTCAAACTTGACTGCCCTATAATTCTGTCGTTTGGGAAAGAGTTATCGCTTTCCCAAACGACATAATTGTAGTCCTGTCCCAAAATAAGACCTCTGGTCCGTATTATCAACAATTAGGCGGGAAAATGTAATGATGAAATTGTCGTATGACTGTTATGATACGATCCTTTGGTTTGGAGATCCCCGATACAATTATTAAGCATTGGGAACGCATTCAGGAACGGAAATTACCGATTGCTATTTTTGTCTCAATATTTGTGTATGTACTGTGTCATATTGTACACAAATCACATCTATACAAACACCCATTCCCTCGTCTGCAGCAGCCATCAAAATACCCTTGAATTTTGCCATTTGGGAAAGAAATCTGGAAAATGCCTTGCTATAACTCTTAGGACACGACGAGTATGTACACGGGTGGTAAACGGAGAAACTAGCTCCGAAAAGAGGTAGTTGCATAGAGCGAAAATTTGTAGGTCACGAACACATTTTCTTACATTATTTCTTTTAGAGCGAGTTTTTGAGAAATCCTGCGATGCTGTAATATGAAGAAATGGTCGAAGTTTGTTGTGCACGAGTACATACGGTATTAGTAGCAGGGTTTGAATGCAATCGTTGAAAAACATTTCAAAATCGAAAGTAAAAACTTCTGAATTTTAACACAAGGGTTTACCAACCATTCTCTATATCGATACAACATGTATATGACTTGCAAGCACAAAGTAAAATGAAATATCACAGAATTGGTATGTTTGTTGTTCGTAATAATAGAAATATGGTGAAATTCTGCCGAGAGCAGTTTTTACTTTCGATTTTGAAATGTTTTTTCAACGATTGTATTCAAACTCTGCTCACTAACACCGTATATTCTCGTGCATAACAAACTTTGACCATTTCTTCATATTACAGCATCGCCGATTTTTTTCAAAAACTCGTTGTGAAAGAAATAATTGTAGAAAAATGTGTTCGTGACCTACCTTTGTTTACAGATTTTCGCTCTATGCAACTACCTCGGTAGAGGCCGGATGTCACGAGGCAACAAAATACCATTGACTCTTTTGGAGCTAGTTTCTCCGTTTACCACCCGTGTATGTAGATCATATCGTAGCGTAAAGTCAGATCGGGACCCATGCTGATCTTCTAACAGTTGTTATGGGTCTTGATGAAACTTTTAATATCAGCCTGAATCTAGATCAGACCACATGTATTTGGGATATAGGAACGAAGGATACGACAATTTCACACACGTGGCGGAGTATCACGTGACATAATGATAACAACAACAACAATTGCGGGGTCGGTTTATACGTGACCGATTTGGATCTGGTTTGAAGCAGAGAAAATGTAAAAATATCAGGAATTGTAGGATTTTATGGACCTTATAAAAAGAACACGATGAAACAATTGTTTAGCAAATTATATTTTGTTTGATCGTCAACTACTTTTATATTAGGCACTATTTAAAAGTTCCTCCATATCCAGAACATTTCGGGCGTTTATTCGTCTTTAAACATTCTCAAATTCGTCACGTATAAACAGAATCTTTTGTAGATTTTTCAGCATCTGTTGTTGTTGTTGTTGTTGTTGTTATTGTAGTTGTGCCAAGTGACCCCACACCGTGAACTCACCGGTACACGTATTTTGTCCACCAGTCCGACATGCCGTCCTCCACAGTGTACGGAGGTACTGGTGAATTAGGCTCGATAGTGTCGAGTAGAAGAAGGGTGTCACCGAATGTTTGATTGGCTGAATACAGAAGGAAAACGAAAAATAACTATCGTCGCTTTTCAACGAAAATCTCGTAACTGCAGCTTGAATCAAGCTGCAGTTACGAGATTTTCGTTGCAAAGCAGCGCTGTAAAGACGGATTTGATTTTATACTGCAACTGTCGGTGTTGTCGTGGCATACAGTCCACAATAGCGTATGGGTCAACTGGCGTAATAGTCTCGATAGTGTCGAGTAACAGAAGGGTGTCACCGAACGGTTGATTGGCTGAATAGAGAAGGAAAAGGGAATGAATGGTTATTTGATTAACTCCCTTCAAAATTCCCGACAATACAGTTCAAATCCGTTAATTGTTGCAAAATTTAATAACACAAGGTGTGTGTTTTTTTTGTTTTTTTTTTAGAAATATAGATTTATATTGAACATAAATTTAAACTCACTTATTTTCGGGGTGATTTTCTGTAAAAATAACTGTACTGTACATACTTAAAATATATTCTTTGATTTTTCTCTGTGCAATTTCAGCTTTGTCTGACCTGTATTGGCATAGATTACGACGGATATAAAACCCCATTAAAAGTCTATTAACGGTGTACCAACATGCTAAAAGCCAACTTCTGTGGACCATTTGGAAATACTATTGGCCCATTAAGTGTTGATGCAGTAAGAGAAAACGCTGGTTACTAGCAGTTTCTTCTTTTGTTTAAATGTTTTCTCAAGCATTCTCTATCAGGAAAAACAAAGCAACGTTTTGTCAGATAAAAAGTGTGTGTCATTCTGTGGTTTGGCTATTACGTATAAGAATTGATAATTTTTGTATTTCTTTTTTATCAAATAGATAATTATCTATTTAAATTTTATTTAAAGTTTGCTGTCAAACAATCTGATCAAAACCCGATGTTAAGTTACAGTGATAGCTGAAAGGCACCAGATAGGAGTTTTCTTCAATGACTCTTTCTTCTGACCAATCAAATAAACCTTAAGACATCAATATCTCTGCTTACAGATATAGTAGATCAGTACTTTTGGTATCAAAGTGGTATTTTATAACAACACCGACGGAATACATTGATCGCGAAAAAACGTCCCTCGCTTTGGCCGAGTTCACCACCAGTGATACTTACCTTGGTCAGTTTGTGGATAATTAGTCTCTCTGTCAATTCCAGGACATGCACTGCTGGCTTGTCGTTCTCTAAACTTTTCCCACAGATAATCGATGTAACAATGGTGGAGATAGAACACCGGATCGTAGGGGGCGGTTCCTGGAAATTTCATATCTCCGCCCACCCATTTGTGCACACCATTATGAAACTGCTCTAAACGATATTGACCGCCTCCGACGCCAAAATCGGTAATATCCTACAATAGAGATTAATAAAGTTTATCGCTGCATCTCTTCGAAAACCTCGTAAATGTAGCTTTAAACAAGCTGCAGTTACGATGTTTTCGGTAAAAAGCGACGTTTTGCTCGTTAGTTCGACATCGGAAACATCTAATGTCTGCTCAAGCCGAAGCAAAAATATTAAAACAGAATTATTTTGAAATATCACCACAGACGGCGATCACGTAAATAGGTTCTCGTATTTTTTCTGAACGTTGCAACAAACACCCTTAACCCTTTCCCGAACATAAAAAAATTAAGGTGATCCACTTAAAAAATGCAAAAAATAAAAAAATGGATGTTATTAAAGGTAGGATTTGTGTACAATATGGTACAGAAAATATTGAGACAATAATGTTTTCCCATGCTATTTCTTTTAGGGCCGTCAAAACCAGTACTTGTGTGGGAAAGGAATAAGAAATATCATGTGTCAATTATATGTATGGCAAAACTAAAATAAATTGATATGTAATGATGTGAGTGGTAAATAATCAGTTAGAGTTTCTGACTTGAAAATAATGCATTATCTCCCATTTTAATATAAATCTTAGTGGATTATCTGCCCTTGACTCACGAAAAATTCAGTTTTCACAAAATGTGTATGGTAAACGAACTATTTCATTGTATGTCTTGGAGCGAAATAATAATTGGCAACTTTCTACCATATAAATAATTTGAAAATTTTATTAATTTTAAAATATTGACAAAAAACGATATTTTCTCATTCACTGCAATGCAAACTTTAAAGCCAGTTATCTCCCCTTGGAATTACAAATTTTAAAAAGTAAGATAGTAAAATATTTTTATTTATCAATGTCTACAACATATCCAACTTTCAAAGAGATCTATACGCTAGAAGTGTGTGTACCAAATACAATGTATTGCCATTACAGTTCCGGAACCTTGAAACCTTTTATCAGTGTTTATGAATTGACAACCAAAGTACTTTCAGTACTCTGTGATTACCTTGGTACCAAGACCTCCCCTCATTTTCCCCAAAAAAGCTGAGCATATTCGTGAAATGTGATGTGGAAAACCCGATCATGGCATGCGACAGAATACGTTTCGAAAAATAATAAAACAACAACAACAACGCAAAAACACTCCTTGGAGCTATATATGAGTAGCATTGACAATGGAGAGAATCACGTGATTGACAATGGTATTGAACACGAAAAAATGGCGACGAAATGACCGCTTCGGCGTGAAAACTCAAACTTTAGAAAGGTATGTATTCAATCTACGTAGTTTCTCGGACAAGCCACCTATCCTAAAGTACCCGCCATTGTCTACGTTTTTCACTGATACCCAATTTCCCCCTATCCGTTCGCTGTATTTAGAGAACACTTAAAGAATATTTCCGAAATTGCGAAAAAAAAATGATGTGTATTAAGCACGTCGCATCATATTTACAGCTTTATTTCTTACCCAAATAACTCTCTGTTCACACTTTATATTTCCAGGCCCCTTTTTATTGATGACATTTCATTGTAGTCCATTTACAAGGTCAATGTTGTCTTTGTTAAGCGTATTTACGAAAAAGATGTTAAACACACGTACATTGCTGTAGTGTTTGGCACGCCGAGTTCTGGTGAGTGTGATGTTAAACACGCACACAGTTGCTCGTGTACTAGGAAAGCCACTGATATTGGACAAATTGGTTATTTATTCATAACCCAATCTAATTGACATCTGGTGTTAGCTTGCAGTAACATATGACAGACATCGTCAGGGGTAATATTTTATAAACGTGGAAAAAACGAAATCGGCTATAATTGTTCTAACTAATCAAATCTCTTGTATATATTATAATTTCCCATGACAAATACGTGCAAACACAATGATTCTGAACTAAAATAAGATGGCCCCATTGCCTAGTTTGCGGTTAAAAGCGGTTTCAGAATCTTAAAAGTGTTTATTTAATTAGTCAGAAGAAAATATTGCAGAAGTTGATCCTTTATTTGTCCCTTCTAGATGTTACTGTCATGCCCAAACCGGATTTTAAGTGGATTGTTCATAACTTATATGTCATTTATTTATAAAACGGTTACTTTTTAACTGCTTTCAACATTATACCTTTACATTTTTTTCTTTTTTCAGATGACTCGAAAGAAGTCTCGACTTTCATCACATAAGCCAACAGTTAGATGAAATACAAAGTCTGTAACCAAGAGGAAACACGCAACGCCTTCAAAATCGAAAACTCAGATAAAAAGTCGTTATAATTCTCCATTGTACCGAGATTCACCTAGTAAATCACCGTTATATAGTGCTTCAGCATTGAAAAAACGTTTTAAAAAGGTCCAGGCAAGAACACAGTTAACAATTCAGAACCTACAACTAAGAATGTTGAATCCGTGTTGACTTTGGATTTCGTGATCAAAATTCTGGAAAAAAAAGACTCAACCAAAGTTCTTGAACAGTTCAGTGAATTACTTCCGTCTGTCATCAGGATACTCTCAACGAATAAAAGACTGGACAGGACGCTATTGATTTTTTTCAAACAATTGAAAGACGGAGTTTTCCAATTGAATAACATTTCAATGATCTTGTTTGCAGATACAGTAAAGTTGTTTGAAAATGACTCAACCATACAGATGAGATATCTTTAAGAGACGAAACCATTCTTGAAACTAGGATATAGACTCTTTGGTGAAAGGTTTATACATTTTATGAGTGGTCCGAAGAGTCAGGGTGATACTGTCATGAACGTTTGTGGGCGTGGTTAGTACATGTACTCTCCTAGATCTGCAGATATTAATTTTGCCTGTCCAAATCTGATCATTGAATTCGTATGATGTCATTGGAGAAAGAAAATCAGGTATAATATATTATATTGAGACATTATGGCAGTTTTGGTGGAGAATCTTCGAGGGAATTCAGCATGTCTGACGTTTGACGGCCAAAACATGAAACAGGGATTGCAGACGAATTTGGAGATGTGAATCTATTAGGTTTCGAAAAGGATGTGTCTGAGCCAGAAAAAGAATAGGTTGCTATAAAGCAAGAAAGAAGTTGGTGATGTTATAAACAGTATTTCAGTAAAAACCCTTAAGTGACAGTCTTGATTCTCTTACAGATAGTGACAAAGCTAATGTCGCGGTTTACTGGATATAATAGGACCGTATTCTATCATATTATTGTATTGCATGTGCAATTGATTCATTCCTATACCGATAGTGTAAAGTACATCAAACCTTACTGAAACAGTATTTTGTCACTCTCAAAATCTGCATTTGCCCAAGTATGTAATCTCTTAAATGTTCAAAAGATTTCAATCCACAGAATATCTCCGTAAATACAAATCAGTCAACACATTATACACAATTATGGTACACTTGCGTGTTTAACATTACACTCACAAGAACTCGGCGTGCCAAACACTACAGCAATGTACGTGTGTTTAACATCTTTTTCGTAAATACGCTAATCAAAGACAATATGGACATTGTAAATCGTAATGAATGAAATATCATCGATAAAAAAGGTTCTGGAAATATTCTGTGTGATTAGAGAGTTCATTGGGTAAGAAATAAAGCTGTAAATATGATGCGACGTGCTTAACACACATCAAATTTTTTCGCTATTTCGGAAATATTCTTTAAGTGTTCTCTAAATACAGCGAACGGATAGGGGAAAGTTGGGTATCAGTGAAAACCTTAGACAATAGCGGGTACTTTAGGATAGTTGGCTTGTCCAAGAAACAACGCAGATTGAATACATACCTTTCTAAAGTTTGAGTTTTCACGCCGAAGCGGTCATTTCGTCGCCATTTTTTCGTGTTTAATACAATTGTCAATCACGTGATTCTCCCCATTGATTGATCATATCGTATATTATTGCTGTGGACACAGAGTGCAATCACGTGTAACAATAACAACAACAACAACAATTACAGAAAATTTCCATTATTTCCGTTAATACGTGGCAAATTTGCAAATTAAAGGGGAATGCTCCAGTTTACTTTTTCATTTCCTAATGATCGAATTTATCTATATTTTGTTTTTTGAAAGAACATCATATTACCAATCAAGTAATGACATAAAAATGGATGGTCATCGATCTTATTGAAATTTTATAGGCAGTCGTATCACATACCCCTACAGCGAAAAATGCACAATTTCCTGCACCTGTCCAAGGTCTCTAAAATGCTTAAAAACGCTGTAAAATCATCGTTTAGTCATGGAAAGCGATTAAAGCAATGTCTTACATTTGATAAGAACAGAATACCAAAATGTGTGTTGTTATGAACGCGTAAGTGTATAAACATCATGCTCATGTGTTCACTTAGATCAACGAACCTGGAGTGTTTCCCGTATGTCAAAATTTGCCAATTTTTGGAAATAGTTCAAGTTCTACGGAATATAATTTGATAAAACCCCCTCATTGTATTTAGCAATATGTCCTGGTAATAATTCAAAAAGAAAATGTATAGGTCATCGCACTTATTCATTTGTGAATAACAGCAATTTTTATCAACTACACATGAATAAAATGACGTAAAAGTGTGGTAAGTGCATACACACTTACAACTGTCTTGCTTTAAATAATCGATTTCTAACATGAGGAAATCAGTTTCCCATAACAAATACGCTCTTACAGTCGAAAATGGTAAATTGTCATGACGTTTCATATTATCGAAAATGTGGTAGCGAAACATATATGGTAAGAAACATTAAAATGTTCTACAATAATGACCGAGTGTTCCGAAGAACTGGAGCATTCGCCCTTAATTGAAGACGAAAAGACAAATCAGGGATGCGGAAGATCTTTCAAACACCTGATAAAAGAATCATTATCTAGCAAAAAACATCGTTTGCTCGTCAATTCTTATCAACCGCTGTTTTTCCCAGACGTTCCTTTCAGCGTATTTATTTTACATCGATTGAGAAGCAACTTTTAACAACTTATTTTAATCCCTGTCGATTTTGCTTCCTGGAAATACACCAGTACCCGCGCCGAATGTGTGGGCCTATGGGAAGTTTAAGAATAGCCTCTATCGGTGATCGAACTCTGAACCTCTTAGTCGCAAGGTCGACGCTCTACCGCTCGACCCTGAGCGGTAGAGCGTCGGCCTTGCGACTAAGAGGTTCAGATTTCGATCATCGATAAGAATCTCTCACATCCAATTAATATGTGACGTAAAATCATCCTTTTCGAGTAAAAGTTCAAAAAAAATCACGTATTGACAGATTTTTTGAAAATTTTCTGCGATTGTTGTTGTTGTTGTTGTTGTTATGTAACGGTTTGAACAATAACTGAAGGTATAATTCCTTGTAAAGGTGATGATCCTATTCTGTCAACCACTAAAACCTACCTCAAAATCACATTTCGTCATCATATTCGCAATTTTTTCCTTGCTCACAAGATTACCATCTATACCGTAAGTTCGGTGTAGGAAATCGTTTTTCGTAGACCAATACGCAAATGGACCTAGAAAAAAAAAACATAATTGAAAATTGAACTAGCTAGATTTTTGGCATTCAAATTGGCAAGTATTCAAGTGAGTCCTCAGGCCTACATACCGGTCACGACATAGTGGTAAGTGCTTGTAAATGTAAATCTAAAAAACAAAGACAAAATTGTTCTTAATTTTCAATAAATTTTGCATGTGTCAGTTCGAATCTTGCTGGTGTGAGACACCTGCAAGCTTCACCATCGTATAAAAAATAACAATAGTCTGGAGTTCGATATCGTGTTGTTTACACGAGTACATTTTGTAAACATGTGGCAAAATATTGTAACGGGACTATCTGTATTTTGTAGAGAAGTCCACTGAGACGTGAAAACACAAGGGACAATTTGTTGAAGGCATATGCTCTTCAAAACCACCTGTGAAGAAACACTCGGCCACAAGACCACACCATGTAAAGACTGGCTGTATCTGAAAATTCCGAAAGGCTGATAGAGGAGAAGAGAGCAACAAGACACACAGACTTCTTCAAACCAAGACCGGAATGCAGAGACAGAGCATACTGATAGAGTACAAGACCAAGCAGAAAGAGGTGAAAAAGTGCTAGAATGGACAAGAATGAAATAGTCAACCAGCTGGCCACAAAAGCTCAACAAGCATCAGACAAAGGAGACATGAATTCCTTGCATAGAATAAGATACTCCCCCGGACATACCAGATGGTGAGGAAGTGAACATCAATACAGGACCTATCACCAAAGATGAGATCATGGATGCAGTGAAAAGGCTGAAACATGGACAAGCACCAGGCATAGATTGGATCCCACCAGAAGCATTGGAAGCAGATTGCCAAACCACTGCGAATATTCTTATAGGCTACTTCAAGATACTTGGGACAAAGAAGAGGTACCAACAGATTGAAGTAGGCCTACAGGTCTGATTGTCAAAATACCAAAGTCAGGACATCTAGGGGACTGTCAGAACTGGAGAGGCATACAACTTCTATCGCTGCCGATTATTGTTGAACAGTCATTGGAATGGCAATCGCCATTGTATATCAACTTCGAAGATTTTCGAAAAGCCTTTGACACCAGAGACACAGATACAGAGCTACCATTTGGAAACTTATGAAACACTATGTAATTCCAGACAAGATTATCAACATAATCCGAAGCCTGTACCAAGATACAACCTGTCATGTGATCCACAACCAGGGCCTTTCCCCTCCCTCAACGTTTCAACGGGTGTACGTGGGGGTTGTTTGCGGTCTCCTTTGATCTTCTGTCTTGCACTTGACTGGATCATGTAGACGGTGACCACAGAACCAAGAGTGCTACAGTGGACAATCATAAAGAAGCTTGAAGATCTTGACATTGTTGATGATATAGCCCTTCTGTCCCATACACACAAACATATCCAGCAGAAGACAGAATGTCTGGATGAAACAGCCAAGATGACAGGACTCCACATTAACATCAAGAAAACCAAGAGTATTAGGATCCACAACAGAAACGAATCTCAGGTCTGTCCTGCTGTACGGTTCTGAAACCTGGAAGCATTAAAAGAGCATTAAACAAAAACTTCAAGTCCTCGTCAACAACTGTCTTCGCAGAATCCTTAGAATAAGGTGGTCCGAGCGTTTATCAAATGAAGAGCTTTTGAGGAAGACCAAGCAAAAGCACATTATCATGGAAAGAAAGCGGAAATGGATTGGGCATATTCTAAGACGAGAACCAACAAACATCACCAGACAAGGTCTTGACTGGAATCCTCAAGGGAAGAGGAAGAGAGGCAGGCCTGCATTGACCTGGAGACGAACCCTTGATACCGAGCTTTGAAAGGCCAGATTGTCATGGAGCGAGGCGAAAAAGAAGGCCGAGGACAGAACCGACTGGAGGGAAGCTGTAGTGAAGGCCCTATGCCCAACCATGGGCGAAGAGGAATAAGTAAGTAAGTATGCTCTACATACTGCAAATAAGGCAACCCCCCCCCCACACACACACACAAAAAAAAAAAAAAAAAAAAAAAAAAAAAAAAAAAAAAAAAAAAAAAAAAAAACACCAACAACATAACAGGTATATATGCACTCATGAAATTACAAATTTCGAAAAGTTAACAAAGGCCAATGACTTAAAACTATGCAAGTTATATTATGGACTTTTATACACTGCACTTTTCCCCAATCATATCTTTCTACACATGAAGCTCTGTTAATCCAGCTATATTTTTTTCAGGAATATGCAAGGAAAAAATAGCAGATCAAGCGCAAAAGACGATCATATAAAATTCATGCCCCATTTCCGACGCACGTGCAGGTTACATGTATCAGCGGGTTTTTCCTTTTGCCTCGATGTTCTCCAGGGATTACACTAGCTGAATATTTACGTAAATACCAAATTCTTCCTTACCTGTAATAACTTGTCCCATACCATTGCCCACCAGTTGGGAGGTCCACATTACGGAATTTAACGGATTTTCCCGAGCATCGTCCATCGAACTCGCCCAGTATGGAAGCGTTATTCTGTTGTCGTACCTTCTTAGTTCATTCTCGAAGCTGGAATACACAAGTTATTAACCCTTACCTGACCCAAACGGCAAAAATTTGGACAAACCAAATCTAAAAGCTATTGCTGATGACAAAACAGATGTTCGCACAGTTATAATTTGTGCACAAAGTAGCACAGCAAATATTGGGGCAAAAGGAGAAAATGATGATCATCAGTTTTTTCTTCTTTTGTCTCAATATTTTTCCAAGGGATGTCAAACCAGGTCTTGTTTGGGAAAGGGTTAATCATAGATCCCGAAGTCATTGGGGATGGCAAGTTTCCCCACGACTGGGAATTAAGTGGCACAATAATTTCAGATAATCGCCAAAGATTATGTTTACCCTTTCCGAAACGTAAAAAATTTAGGGTCACCCACTTAAATAAATGTCACAAATGACAAAATGGATGTTATTAAAGATAAGATATGATTTGTGTAAAATGGGACATAGAAAATATTGAGACAAAAGGAGAAACTGCTGGTTATCAGCAGTTTCTCCTTTTGTTTCAATGTTTTCCCAAGCCTTTACTATTAGGAACGTCAAAACCAGGTCTTGTTTTGGAAAGGGTTAATGCATGACCAATTGGAATTCGGCTTGATACAGAGAAGATGAAAAATAAGTTAGGATTTTTTAAATAAAAACTTGTAATAAAATGTTATTGACAACAATGTAGAATTTTAACTTGGTCGATAGTAACAGTTTATTAGGTGTTATGTAAAAATCCTTTGCATTTAGAAAATATCTAGTACCCGACTTCCCTGCTTCAAACCGTATTCAAATTGGTAACGTATTAGGTAAGTTTGGACTCGCGGGAGTTACTTTTTATCCGCCCAATGATTTTTTGTAATTAGTACATATGTTGTACAGTAACATTTCCTGGACAAAATATAAAAACAAAAATCAGGGTAAGTTTCCTGACTCGTTTTCGTGTTAGAGTTATCTGCCCTTTACTAATAATGACAATTTGCGCAAAATCACCCTTATGCTTTCAAGTCGTGTAGTAAGTTATTCTGAACGGATGATTTCAAATGTTATATAAATTAAGAATCTTAACATATGTACAAATGTGATGAAATGACTGAAAGAACTGTTTTAAAACCATTTTCTTAAAAAATATGCGAAATGTTGAAAAATCATATTTTTTTTTAGAAAATTTTGCAACTTTTTTCAATTCGCCAAAAAATTACCCACCCAATGAATATTTTTTGTTTTTGGATATTTTGAAGATAATACCAAGAGCTATTTTTACACAAAAAATCAGCACACCTTTCCACGCAAATAAAAAAAATAATTGACTTCATCTTACCCCACCCACCCTGTTTTAGCCTAATTATGACAAAAATATCTAGATCTAGGTTTAAAAAAAAAAAAAAAAAAAAAAAAAAAAAAAAAAAAAAAAAAAAAAAAAAAAAAATCTGGCATATGTTTACATTTAGAATAATAAAATATTTCATTTGACATTCACCATCTCGAAAAAAAGGGAATGTTTCGCATAAAAAAATTGATGAAAAATGTAGCATGGGCATTTCGTGCCGCAGAATAAACACAAATTTGTAAGTCACATCACCGCTCTCCAAACTTACCTTAAGGTAGGATATCCGTAACGTGACCATTTTGAGATTAATAAAACATCGTCTTTTTTCGAGTGACGTCGTTACGTATCCGAACCTATTCGTTCGGACGTAAACATTCGGCAGTGGAACTTTCCACCGCCGAATGTTTTCGACGTCACACGAATAATTCCGACTTCGAGCGAATCTCATTACGGGTATTCTACCTTTATAACATTACTGATGATTTTCAGATTTTTAGTGTCACGACATTTCCCTTCTCGTCACAGTTAGACATCTGAAATTAAGGTAAAATACCCGTAATGTGGCCATTTTAAGATTTATAAAATATCGGATTTTTTCGAGTGGCCTGGTTACAGTACGTATACGGATGCGGCCGTGAACATTCGGCGGTGGAAAGTTCCACTGCCGAATGTTTTCTGCGTCGCCCGAATGATACCGACCTCGCACGAATCTCCTTAGGAGTAGACTACCTTAAATAACTCAAATTTCTGTTTTGTAACAACACTTCTTTGGTATATAACCATTTTCACGGTGGGGAATCACTTGACACAACAGCAGCAGCAACAACAACAAAGGCAGTTCATCTTCAATGAATCAGTGAATACGTGACAGATTTGAAAACTATTTGAACAACTACTGAAAATGTAAAATTGTAAAGGATTTGTTTGATGCGACGGAAAACCGGTTTTGACGAGCAAACAAGAATTTGCTTGCTTTAAAGTACCAGGTACTGTCTGAAACAGACACCAAATCCTGATTTTTTTTTGTGTTTTTCATTTTCTCTGCTTCAAACTATTCTAAAATCTATACTGAACAAAAGTGAAAACGCTACACTGCAAGATTTCTTGTTTCTGGAAAAGTACCGAACTAAAAGCCTAAAATATAGACATAGACATAGACAATTTTATTAGACGTAAGCTCCTTCGAGCTTCTTGTCATACAAAATTTACAATGTTTTACAATTTCAAAGAATAACAATAAACATGGCATATTATAAACGTGAAATGTTTTTGGTTAGTAGAGATGTGTAGGTGTAAATATGGAAGAGAGGTAGGACTAGAGTGACAGATGAAGTTTAAGTTGTTGAATATGCTTAAAAATGCATTCAGATTTTATAGTTAAGTACAGTCATTCCTCTTTAGACCTATCACAATGGGGAGAATCACGTGATTGACAATGGTATTTAACACGAAAAAATGGCGACGAAATGACCGCTTCGGCGTGAAAAATCAAACTTTAGAAAGGTGTGTATTACATCTACGTAGTCTTTCAGACAAGCCACCTATCCTAAAGTACCCGCTATTGTCTAAGGTTTCCACAGATACCCAACTTTCCCCTATCCGTGTGCTGCATTTAGAGAACACTCAAAGAATATTTTGGAAATTGCGAAAATTATGGATGTGTGTTAAGCACGTCGCATCATATTTACAGCTTTATTTCCTAACCAAAGATCTCTCTTTTCACATGGTATATTTCCAGACCTTTTTTTTATCGAAGACATTTCATTGTAGCCCATTTACATGGTCTGTGTTGTCTTTGTTAAGCGTGTTTACGAAAAAGATGTTAAACATACGTACAATTCTGTAGTGTTTGGCACGCCGAGTTCTTGTGAGTGTGATGTAAAACACGCACATAGTTGCTCATGTACTAGGAAAGCCACGGATATTGGACAAATTGGTTGTTTATACATGACCCAATCTGATTGATACATGTATCTGGTGTTAACTTACAATAACACATGAAAGACATCACAAGGACTTGGAAAAAGGAAAAAACGAAACTGGCTATGATTGCTCTTACTAACCAAATCTCTTGTTATATATAATTTCCATGGCAAATTCACGCAGACACAATAATTCTGAACTGAAATGTGATGTCTTCGTTAACCCTTCTGGAAGGATGCAATCGCAATAGAAAATGTCCAAAGACGGGCTACGAGAATGGTCAAAGAACTGAAAAACAAATCATATACTGAAAGGCTTCGAATACGTGGACTCCCTACTCTAGAATACAGGAGAGAAAGAGCAGACCTAATCCAGCTGTATCGGCTTATTAACAAAATCGATAAGACAAAGAAAAACACCAAAACACTAAGAAAAGAAAGTTTCACTAGGGGAAACAATTTAAAACTATTCCAAACAAGGCATAGAACAGACTGTAGGAAAAATACTTTCAGTGTTAGGGATACAAAAAATTGGAATGATCTTCCAAATGAGGTGGTACAGGCAGCCTCCATCAATGCATTTAAAGCTAGACTTAATAAAATATGGAAACAAATCAATAAATTTGAAGTCAAATGCTATAGAAGTAACTAAGTAAAAGGACTACAAGACAGAGCAGTGCAATATGAAACATAAGAAGCATTTTACTATAACTATGAAACATAAGAAGCATTTTACTATAACCATTACTATATAATTATAATCCTGGCAACTTAATAAAAACAAAGGGGAGGACAGGAAAGCGATGGACTGCCGTATTTCCTGATTCAAACCATTCAAATGTAAAATTACAGCCATAACAGATTTATAAGAATAGTAATAATAATAAAAGTAATTCTGTATTTTCATACATGCAAGAATTAATAAGAGAAAAGTTACAGTTGTTATTATTACTATAGGCAGGGCCAAAATACGAATGAATAATTGATTATAATAAAAAGTCACTATATTAATTTCAATCAATAATTTCCTAAGTAATATTCATAATCATAGGACAAAAAAAACAGGGCATATAAAGTAAATGATTACCACTTTTGGTAAACATAAAATGTTTTAAAAGTTTATATTTTTATTGTGCATAATGCAAGTTTCTATCTCTTAAAATCAAAACCATCTTTTACCAAATTAAAGTTAAAAAATATAAATTGTTAGTATAATTGAGTCAATATTATGCTTAAAGAATCGAAGAAAATGCTTACAAAAACAAGTGTACAAATTAGCTTTCAATAAGTAAACGTAACGAAGAGTGTTGTGCGAAAAGTGTAAGCAAAGTGAAGTGAACATATATGTTAATAAGATATTGTGTAATAAACTTGTGAGGAACTATTGACAGAAAATGAAACCGGAAGTCCTCAAACATAAACACTAATCAACGGGGAAAACGTATAAAAAAGGGCCGAAGTAGCATAGAAATGCTAAATGTGATCAGACGACCACATTTGGCTTCTATAACTCTATTAACTGTATTAAAAGCACAAATCAGTCAGCACATTCTACACAACTATGGTACACTTGCGTGTTTAACACCACACTCACAAGAACTCGGCGTGCCAAACACTACAGCATTGTACGTGTGTTTAACATCTTTTTCGTAAAAACGCTTAACAAAGTCAACACGGACCTTGTAAATGGGCTAGAATTACATGTCTTCGACAAAAAGAGGTCTGGAAATATACCATGTGAAAAGAGAGATCTTTGTGTAAGAAATAAAGCTGTAAATATGATGCGACGTGCTTAACACACATCCAAAATTTTCGCAATTTCCGAAACATTCTTTGAGTGTTCTCTAAATACAGCAAACGGATAGGGGAAAGTTGGGTATCTGTGGAAACCTTAGACAATATCGGGTACTTTAGGATAGGTGGCTTGACTTAAAGACTACGTAGATTTAATACATACCTTTCTAAAGTTTGGATTTTCACGCCGAAGCGATCATTTCGTCGCCATTTTTTCGTGTTTAATACCATTGTCAATCACGTGATTCTCCCCATTGTATCATCAAACTCAATATTTCAAATGTTGGTATCCTGTCAAAAAAAATACCATGGCGTTATATAATGTTGACAAAACTAAACAAAATAGTACAATTACATTCATATATCTGCATATATAATTAGATCTATATCTTTTTTCAGTTTGGGCAAGCTATAGCTTGCATTTCAAAGAGTACATTTTACAAGTAGCGCGTATTGCCAGGATGGTGTAACGCAATTATCAATCAGCTTTGTCGAAACAAAACACAAAACTGATTTTTGGGATCTCTTGAAATTTAATGTTGCACAGTGTAGGTAAGGAACAGTGTGTCAATAATGAGCACACTGTGCATTTCCTACGCTGCCCGATAATATCACATGCTTTAGAGTGTTTTATTAATACATAAAAGCAAAATTAATGGGTTGTACACAGTGGAGTCTATTTTTAGTTTCATGGTTGTCATTATCGCTGATCAAGCGTTAAACTGTCGCATGTGAACACAATGATGTATTCACATGCGACACTTTAACATTGATCACCTTTTTTCCACATTTCGTAAGCCGTTTCCCAATACAATAAAAACCTGGATTTGGCGCTCAGTGTACTTGAACGTGGTTGTCGGAAAGCTTCTAGAGAAATGGAGAAAGCTAGTTACTAGCGTTTCTCTCCTTCTCTTGGTGCTTATCCCTGTATGTTTTATTTTATTGTTTAATATCAGTTAAAAGAAGATTGCACACTTTTTGTCATACATGATTTTTTCTTTAAATGCTCAAACATTGTTATAACAATATCATATGGTAAATTTGGTATGTAAAGAACCTTCTGAGGGATAGGTCTAAAGAGGATTTGCCCTTTCCCAAACAACTTCTCATACTAGCCTAAAATCAACGCATGATGTATACGGTTATAACAACCGCTTATTATGTTTACGCACTTTAGCACGGCAACCATTTGTTGGAAAGGGAAAGAAATGTAGGAAATCCGAATTTTGTTCTCTTTCCATCAATGATCTCCAACTATAGGCTAATTTCATACTAGATCTGAATTTGTTTGGGAAGTGCTAACTACGATTTTCATTTTGTTAACTGTTTTGATTTAAACTATTTGTTCTCAATTCTAAAGCATATTTTATGTATTTGGCTAGGTTTAATAAAATCTTGCGATTTTCTGTTTGTAAGAAATGGACAAATTTTTGCATATTAGGTCGAGTAATGTAATTTTTCTTTAAATATGTTTTTCTTAAGACAGAGTATTTTTTGCATTTGAAAAGGAAATGGAATTCGTCCTCAATTTCATTTTCGTTACATATTTGACAGAGACGTTCATTTCGTTCAATTCTATTGTTACCGTACCTACCGGTTTCTATTCTTAAAGGGTGAGATGACAAACGTAATTTACAAATAAGAATTCTAAATTTTTTCGGAAGTACAAGTAAATACTGTTCCATTGTCAAATCGTTTTTGTAAAATATATATGTTGACAGAATTTGAGATCCTAAGACTTTTTCGTGCCATGACTGTTTGTACATATCTATAATACGTTGTTTAAAACATAAGTGAAAGTTTTTCTGATTTACACTGTAGGGATCGTTCCAAACATTTCCAAATCCTGCTTGTTCAAGTAGTATTCGTACATTTGCACACCAGTTTTTGTATCCTTTCGTACTATCATTGTGTATACAATTATAGAGTGTTTTTAAAAGAATATTGTCGGAATGAATTATTTTAAGCCAAAACTTTATGATCTTTGTTTGTCTTGTAATGTACAACGGGTAACGCCCTAATTCTCCATAAACGGCTAATGAACTAGTGGTGGCTTTAACCCCTAATAACCTTTTACAGAATTTTAAATGGACCCTTTCGATGATATCAGTTTTCGACCTTGAATTGTCCCAAATTTCTGCGGAAAACCCTAATATTGACCCCACGAATGAATCAAATAATTGGCAACACGTATTCGGAGAAAAATCGAATTGTTTTAAATTAGATGATAAAACGTTAAGAGCCTTTATTCCTTTATCTGCGACAGTTTTAATATTTAGATTAAAATTACCAGTATAATGAAAAATGGTTCCAAGATAGTTAAAACTGTCCACTGTCTCAACAATTTCGTTACCGTAATACCAAACTTCGTTTGCTTTTAATGCCCCCCTTTTTCTAAATACTACAATTTTCGTTTTTTCAGTGTTGACAGTGAGACCCCATTTCGTACAATAATCGTGTAGCTGATTAAGACTGCGTTGTAAATCTTCAGGACTCTCACCGAAAAGCACCATATCATCAGCGAACAATAATAGAATAATAGTTATGTCTTGAATGTTAAGCCCACAAGTAGGATCTTTTTGCAAAAACAATTCCAGGTCATCAATAAAGAGAGAGTAAAGGATCGGTGAGGTTATCTCCCCTTGCAATAAACCGACCGGTATATCGAAAAAATCTGAAAAGAAATTTTTTGTCTTAACGCAAGACTTAATCTTATTATACATATCACGAAAAATGCGTAGGATTTTGCCCTTTATTCCAAACTGACATAGCTTAAACCATAAACTATTTCGATAAACACTATCAAAAGCTTTTCGCATATCTATAAATGTACAATATAGGCGTTTATTTTGGCATAAAAAGTGTTCAACTATGGAACTGAGCACAAAGGTTGCGTCAGTCGTAGAGCGGCCCGATCTAAATCCAAATTGGGCATCCGATAAAATGTTGTTTTGTTCACATAATACTGTTATTCTTCTGTTTTAAATGCTAGTAAAGATTTTTGCAAGACAACTGATCAACGTAATCCCGCGATAATTATTCACATCATCAGGGTTGTTTTTCTTGTATAAAGGGATAATTATACCCTTAGCCCAGTCGTCTGGGTAGACACATGTATTAAATATAGCATTAAACAAATCAGTTAAATGTGAAGATATAATGTCTTGTGACTCAATAAAAAATTCGTTCATCAAACAATCGATGCCTGTAGCTTTGTTTTTATTAAGATTTTTTATTACTTTCGTTACTTCATCTATGCTTATAGGCCGGTTCAATTCGTCGAAGTTACTTTGATCTGGGTCGATATCTTCGGTGCAAAACTGCTCGGCTCTAGGTTCGAAACAGTTTGTGTTTTCCTTTGCCAAGTTTGAAAAGAACTCATAGAACTCATTTATGGATATATTTTCATTTGTTGATTTTTTCTTTTTACTAAATAATTTCCAGAACTCCTTTGGATGCTTATTTCTTAAGTTTTCTATAGATTTGAATTTAGCTTTGTTGTGCGAATTCTTTTTTCTTTTTTACCAAACGTTTATATTCTTGTTTTAAATTACACATAGTTTCGCGATTTTCTGTTGACTTACTTTTATTAAAATCATTTAACGCTTTCTTGTATGCCTTTTTAGCTGCAATACAATCTTCGTCAAACCAGGGCGCCTTTTTCGTTAATGTTTCGTTAAATTTGTTATCATTTGGAATATGAATAGTTTTTGAGAATAAGGGGTCTGTTATATCTCTAAAAATGTTTACGAATTGACAAACGGTGCTATTAATAGATGTATCATCTGCAATTTCCTTGTCAACAATTAAATGATTTAACACTGGTAGTTTATATATTTTGACATTATGTCCAAGGCCTTCAGCAATCGTTTTGTCGAAATTTCTTTGTCTTATCTACTTTAATATCAGAGTTATGGCCCTTAATGCGTTTAGAGCTAATTTCATCTAATGCCACATACGCACATGCGCAGAAAACGATTCATTTTTTTCGGAATTGATCATATCCGGGTTGCAAAAAAAAGCACACATACAAAATCTCAGTTATCTCTTGTAGCAAGCTCTAAAATCAAGGTCTAATCTGTAAATTTTGTGAATTACCTCCCTTTGACATTATAAACAAATAGGGAGTTTAAAAATCTTCTCCTCTCAAACCATTTCACCAATCTTGACCAAACTTTGCGGAAACCTTCCTTGGGTGACCCTTTACTTAAATTGTTCAATGAATTTTGATTGGTCGATAAATGTGGGCGTGGCAGGGCGGGGCTTATCAGACTTAGAAAAATGACAAAATAATTCTTTAAAAATCAACCGTCCGGCCAATTTTGAAGAAACTCAGCAGAAATGTACCTTGAATGACACTTTACCTGAATTGCGTGTGAAATCTTGATTGGTCCGTAAATGTTGGCTTGGCAGGGCGGGGCTTATCGGACTTAGAGAAATCACAAAATGATTCTTTAAAAATCTTCTCCTCTCAAACCAGTGGGCCAATTTTGACCACATTTTGCAGGAGTAATCCTTGGGTAACCCTTTACTTAAATTGTTTAAAGGATTATGATTGGTCCATAAATGTGGGCGTGGCAGGGTTGGGCTTATCAGACTTAGAAAAATCACAAAAAATTCTTTAAAAATCAAACATTCAGCCAATTTTGACCAGACTTTTCTGGAATGATCCTTGGGTGACCCTTAAATTTACTTAAATTCTTCAAAGGATTATAATTGGTCCATAATTGTGGGCGTGGCAGGGCGGGGCTTATCAGACTTAGAGAAATCACAAAATAATTCTTTAAAAATCAACCATCTGGCCAATTTTGACCAAATGTGGAAGAAATGTACCTTGGGTGACTATCTACTTAAATTGTGTGTGAAATATTGATTGGTCCATAAATGTGGACGTAGCAGGGTGGGCTTATCAGAATTGGTAAATCACAAAATAATTTTCTATAAATCAACTAATGGGCCAATGTAGACCAATTCTGGCAGTAATGTCCATTGGGCAGCCCTTTACTTAATTTGTTAGTGAAATTTTTGATAAGTCCATTAATGTGGGCTTGGCAGGATGGGGCTTATAAGAATTAGACAAACCATGAAATAATTCTTTGAAAATAAAGCAATGGGCTAATTCAGACCAAACTTGGCAGAAATGTTCCTTGGGTGACCCTTTTCAAGATTTTGCAGTGCGAGGCTTACAGGAAGTCATGAGATGATTCTTTTACTTTAGCCAGTGGAGCGATTCAGGCCCTCTTGGGCCTCTTGTTTTTTTCAACATCATGCAGGCCTTACAGGGGATTTTTAACCCTTTCTTCGATTGGGATTGTTCCCAGATGTCCATGCAATAGCGATTTCAATTTCTTTTGGAGATTTCATTGTATCAAGCTTTGCAACATAATGAAAATTTTGCTTTTCAAACATCATTTTCTAAACGCTCAAACAACGTTATGCAAGCTTCTTTATATTTCCTGACTGGCAGTTTGTCAAACTACCATTCCGTGCAGTCCAATATGGTTTGCATTCTTCTGTCTGGATTTCGGAGGGTTTAAACTGTGTAAAATTTCCGTTCAAATTGTACACCTGAAAAACGGACCCCTGTCATACTTAAAGGATCCGTTTTTCATCCCCGTAATTGAGATCCACAAAACGTTTAGTGTTTGGCACAACAAAGTCTATGAACAATGCGAAGCACATTCATTTGATTTTTTTACTTGCTGTTTTTAGAAGACATATGACAAACAATGTAGGTGTAGCGTTTTCACTTTCGTTCAGTATATAATGTTAAATACTAAATGCTGTATAGCTCATGATAAACGCCCTGGCAAAACATCTCTAGCTAGTAGCTAGGGATGCTATGCCAGGTCATTTATCATGAACTATACTTCCATCTAATCTAACAGTACAAACTAACATACTAGAACAGTAACACTCGATGCCAGGGCAGGAAAGCTGGACCACGGTGTGCCCCTTCACTTGCTAATTTATGGATTTCAGCGAACGCTTCTATAACGCCGGTCTGGAATATAAAACGCACAACCATTTACGACCCGTCACATTAAATGGACCCTTAATAGAATCGGCAACAATTTACATTACAATTTAATGCATTCTAATGATATCCAGTGCGTAACATGCCAAACATAAATGTACGAAAACTCATTTCTAACAAACTGTACTCCATTGGTGAAATGAAATTACAAGTCGCGCACTCAAGACTGCGCACAAAGTGCAGTGTTCTTTATCTACATCCCTATCAAAATAATTTAACTCACTCTGCTCCAAATCAAGTGGTTTCTTCAAACATTCGAGCCAAAATACTATCAAGTGTAAAACGAAAGTGGGAAGCGTTCACATTCACCGAAAAAAACAAAAAACAAAAGAAAAAAAAAACTGTCGCTTGAATGTTTGAAGAAACCATGGGATTTGGAGCAGAGTGAGTTAGAGCCGGGAATAGCCCTCTCAAAGGCGCGTCCCGTACACTTTATCTCGTCAAAATTCGTAGCGTATAAGCTGAGAAATTAAACAAAACATACCTTGGAGCGGACGATTTTTTCGGTGTGAACGCTTCCCAAAAGTCACGTGGGTTACCCACCTTGGTAATTATAATCCTTAAAACCAACCTGTTCAAGGTGATTCATCCCATCGTTGAATCGTTCTCTTTCCACGTCAGTCAGCACTCTGTATTCTTTTCTTAGCCTCAGCCTCGGAGGCGGTCTCAGGTTAAAGTTTATTCGTATTTTAGTCCGTGTACAAATTCTTCTGTATCTTCTCAAATCTCGAGCTCGTAATGGCTCTTCGTAACGCCACATGATCTGCATAAATGATATAACGCTGCTTTTCAACAAAAACCTGGTTACTACAGCTGGGAATAAGCTGCAGTAATGAGGTATTTTGATTCAAGCGACGATTACATGTGCTATTGCATAAAATGTGTGTTTTCGGGCCGTTATCAGCATTGAATAACTAGAAGAAACCGGGCTGATATCGTGAAAAACCGGTCGTTATTCGGGAGATTTACGTGCGCTATCGGACTGGCTTTGCACTCAAACATCCTCGATTTGGCCCTTCAAAATGAATAATTGTCTCTTTTCTGGCAAAATTCTAAACGTCTTACGTTAAATAAGCAACTCTCGCCTTTGGCGCCAAAGAATGACGTAACGTCGTACCGACGTCACGCATAACAAAAATTTTTCGGAAGATTTACAAGAACAAAACCACTATGGTGGACATTTTTGATCTCACCTCGGTTCATTTCTCGCACATATCAATGGATTTGGGGTAAGTAATCATTAGAATTCCATGCTTTTTTATGCAATAATAGCGTCAATTCACGTATTTTTCGTTCGTTAACATTTTCAGAAGCCCGCAAAATACGAAAACGACCCTCGTGCTTCGCACTCGGGCGTTAACCCATTTCTTAGGCTTCTGCGAATGTGAACGTGATTTAACCCTATATCATGTAACATTATTACACAAACACTGAAAGGTACACGAGAGGTTCTAGACTAGCATGCCCGGATCCAGGGGAAGGGGACCCCTGGAGTCCAAGTTCTACCGTTTGGGTAAAAGTTAATAATGATAAAAAAAAAACACAAAGTGGCAAAAATGATAATCTTCATTTTTTACTTTGCCTCAATGTTTTCCCAAGCTATAATATATTAGTAATCTTCAAATAAATTCCATTTATGACATTAAAAGCCTAACTTTTAAGAAAAAGATTCTCTGAATTATAATCATGTGACCGACAATAAAGTATGACATGGCAAGTACCTGTTGAAGACACGTGATCTCAGCTCTGTCACGCTTCACCAGCGTCCCTCTATAGGAGTCTACACAACGTTTCATAGCGTCGGGCAATGTTAATAGTACTTTACGGTAACTGTCGTAGCCCTCAGACAGGTCAAGCTTGGCGTACAGGGGACCTAAAACAGAACAAATCGTCTTTTCCCAAGCAAAAGTATCGTAATTGCAGTTTGTCTTAAGCTGCAATTACGATTTTTTGTTGAAAAGCAGCGATAAGCTGGAATGTTTTAATAAGCATTGCCTTTTCCTTCTATATATACTGAACAAAAGTGAAAACGCTAAACTGCAATATTCCTTATTTCTGGAAAACTATCGAACTGATAGCCTGAAATTTATTTTGACGTTATTTCCCAGGCTTTCAGCAATCGTTTTGTTGAAATTTCATTGCCTTGTCTCCTTTAAGGTCAGAGTTACAGCCCTTAATGCGTTTAGAGCTAATTTTACATAATGTCACATATGCGCATGCGCAGAAAACACTTCATTATTTTTTCGGAATTTGTCATATCAGGGTTGCCAAAAAACACTTAAAATCTCACTTATCTCTTGTTGCAAGCTCTAAAATCAAGGTCTAATCTGTCAATTTTGCGAATTACCTCCCTTATACATAAACAAATAGGGAATTTAAAATGTTTTGTATTCACAAATTTATCACGGTTTTCGATTGGAATTTTTGCAACATCACGCAGGCCTTACAGGGGATATTTGAATCATTTCTTCGACTAGGATTGTACCCAGATGTCCATGCAATAGCGATTTCAATTTCCTATGGAGATTACGTTGTAAAATCTCAAAGCTTTGGAACATAAAGAAAATTCTGCTTTTCAAACATCATTTTCTTAACACTGAAACAATGTTACGCAAGCTTCTTTACATTTCCTGACTGGTAACTTGTCAGACTACCATTTCGTGCAGTCCGGCATGGTTTGCATTCTTCTGCTTAGATTTCAGAAGGTTTAAATTGAGTAAAATTTCCGTCCAAATTGTACACATGAAAAACGGACCCCTGTCACACTTAAAGGGTTCGTTCTTCATCCCTGTAGTTAAGATTCACAAAACGTTTAGTGCATGGCACAACCAAGTCAATGAACAATGCGAAACACTTTCATTTGAATTTTTTACTTGTTGTATTTAAAAGAAATATGACAAGCAAAGTAGGTGTAGCGTTTTCACTTTTGTTCAGTATATTTTCCATGTTATCATCAAACCGTGTTTATATAAAACTCGTCAGGTATATGCAATGACACTATCATATGTTTGTGTCACGACGGCTTTTTCAGCTAAAACGATCTGAACAAATGTGTTCCGGAAGTACATAAACGGGTAAATATAACATCACAGCCAAAATTGTCATACGACATTCTGATACCAACGATTCCATGTTGTAAACAACCATGTCCATTCTCCGCCAATGAATTTTTGATACAACGTACCTGTAATTACTAATTAGCATTAAACAGCTATGTATTCCATTAACGACTGCTTACATCCTTGCAATTTGTGTTACAAGATGCAAGGAATAACATGATAGGTCGATCTTATAAGATTTTCAGATAGTAATCTTCTACTCCTCAATAAATCGTGTAAAAAAATTAGGTTCCATTGTTAATCCACGTGAGCAGAGCCATCCGCTTTTACACGAGTTTCCTTTGGTGTCGATTGCAAATAACTGCTGTCTGTGTTTGTCATTGTACTTTTAACGTGCTGACTACGATAGCCAAATAAACTTAGGAATTTCATTCTCCAAATCAAAGTATACATTACAATTTTTGGGTAGGACCCTCTAATCATACAAAATATATAAAAAGATTTTTGACTAGTGATCAAATTCTAACGATCACCTTACTGATTTCTTATGATATGCTCTGGCCTTACCTTGGTAGACCTGGCTCAGAATGTCAGAGACTTCGTCCACCTTCACCGACACGGAGTACATGGTCTTGTTACACTCAAGCTCCTTTCTCTTGATCTTTGACAACCATTTTTGTACTTTGACAATTTTCTTCTCTAATTGCTTGATCCTTCTACCCCCTATGGAGTTACCGTTCGTAGTTTGAATCAGAATGAATGCTATGAGAGCGCCGATGCACCAGAAATTAACCGCCATCTTGCATTCTGTGTGGTGTTATAATTGGTAATCAGAGTAAATATTTCCTGAAAGAAACAATATTGACCACAGGAATTACTGTGTTGCAAAAGCGAACGCAATACATATGAGGCCATTTCAGTAAAGCCCTTATGAATATCGCCGCTTTTCATCAGAAACCTCGTAACTGTGCAGCTTATTTTTGTATGTTCGAACGTAGGTTGGACCATCCTTCCATGGTTTCACTACTACTTACGTTCAAATTTGCGAATAAAATCGTAAGTCTAGAGTAAAACATACAACTGCATAATTGATGACTCGAAAAATACATGGCTAAGCGACTTTAGCAACAATTTGTTCCGGATCAAAGTTTTGTCAAAATTTCTTTGGCGACGTTAAAAACGTCGTAACTACGGCTTACCTTTCTTTTTAACGTAATAGAAAAAATGTCACGATAAAAATATTGTTTGAACTCACAATTATTGTATCCAATTAAAAGCTAACTGTTAATCGGTAATCTAGAAAGACGGTCAAACAATCGGTAAACCAGACATGTGACCTTTTTCTGAGTTATACCCATGACGAGGAATCGCGCGACACCGCAGCAACAGCAACAACTGCAACAAAAAACCTTCCATCTATGGAAAATGGTTTAAAACAGATAGCAATACAAGGGAATTTCTGGATGTGGTGGATTTTTTTAAAAACAACAGCCTGCAAAAAATATGCAAAATTTTGCTAAGCCGCAAATAACTTTTACACTTTCTCTGCTTCAAATCAAATACAAATCGATGGTGTATGCATACTTTCTTTTGAGCGTCAGTATATACATTATTTAAGGTTTTCTGCAAATGATGTTGTTGTTTTTTGCGTGATTCGACGCCGTCTATAGCGACCCACTGTGATATCTTGAAATTCTGCCGACTAAAGTAAAGAGTTGATCGGACAAGAATTTTCAAACAAAGGGACCACAGGATAAAAGAAACGGGGGAGGGTACAAAACGCGTTGTAACAGAGGGGGGATAGGAAAGCCGATCGTTTGTCTTAATTATACACCCGCGCACTATGTAACAAGTTCGAATTAAAAGATTATGATAATCGTATGTCCTATTTAATATCCTTTATATCAAAATTATTAATCTATTCATTTGTCAATAGTCGTTTTCCGGAAGTTCGCTACTCTGGGTTTTTCCCACCGAAGTCACGTGATGTAGGTAAAAACAATCATGGCGGAAGTTATAAAATAGTGTCGTTCAACTGGAAAAAGAATGGATAATTTCACCAGTAATTCCATGTGTGAGCTTCAAAGCTTCTTGAGAATTAGAGGAGTAACCTTTTCAAACCAAAAGAAAGCAGATCTAGTTTCTTTGTGTGAAGCAGTGGCATTTTTAGACATTGAAATTGATCCAGATGGGATGATCGAGGACAGGGCTGAAATCTTGGATCAAAAATTGACAACTGCCACTGGAACTTTAATATCTCCTCAATTGTTTCTCTAGCTGCATCAATCTCTATATGTGACGTTTATAATTATCTCATTACTTTTGAGGACCATGACAACGGTAAACTGAGAAGTTATCACAAACTGGAGGGGTATGCAGCAGGATGGTTATGTGCTGGATTCAAAATGTGTGGACTATGATAATGGATATTTTGCTATTAAGAGCAAGGTCATGTTTTGTCATGAAGCGGGTAGTATTATGTATCTGATATAACAAGAACTCATAATCAGCATTTTCTCATTTTGCCTCAATATTTTCTGTGCTATATTATACATAAATCTCTATTATCATCAATTTTGTTGTCTGCAACAGCTTTTGAAATGGACTAGATCTACCCTAAAAGTTTGTTGTTTGGGAAAGGGTGAAGGCAAAGAATGTTAAACCATAATGTATGTAAACATTATTGGAAATGAAGCCCTAAAATTTTTTATGTTTTTTAACATATAATTTATCAAAATCACTCTATTTGTTAACAATTGTAAAGACATTAAGCTGTAGGGGAACTTTTAATCCATTCCCACACAATTACTCTTTTTTGGCTACCCTAGAATTAATGGCTGTGGAAAACATTGTGGAAAATAAAAAATTGCTTGTGACAAGCAATTTCTTCATTTCCCATATTTTTTTCCCAGAAAGACCATTAAATGTAAAATTATTTTCACTTGAAATTGTCGTCTGCATCATCTTTTATTTGGATAAGTTTGGTAAGACTGGTAATGGGTAAAATCTGTAGTGGGATTACACTGACTTTCTTTAAGGTGTTACTGTAGTGGAACCACTGCAGCTTAAATGGATGGGAAGAAGACTGTGTATGTTAAACAAGAATCCAGTACAAACCTGGTTTTGACGTCCCTAACAGAAATTGCAGGAAATATTGAGGTAAAAAGAAAATGCATTTTGACCTTTTGTCTCGGTATTTTCTGTACTATGATGTACACAAATTTAATCTTCATTCATACCCATATTGTCGGCTGCAGCAGCTTTCAAATGTTTCAAAGATAGATATTTTTTGTTGTTTGGTAAAGGATAAATATTTATTTTGCTTAGAAATATAAAAGAAAGATGAAAACATGTTTTTCTTTCACTTTGTTGTTCCCAGAAAGTAAATGTACATGTATACTACCTGTTAGTACATTCCTTGAGAACTAACTGTAACTATTGTACATTTTCAAATAACCCATTACCAGATGGCTAAATTTTAGACTTACCCAAATTCAAAGATATTGCGATATATGTCGTTTTATCAGAGATGGATTTAATTGTTCATAAGGTCGTCCACATAATTTCACATAATTTCACCCCATAACATACACTGTTCCAAATTTGTTTTTGGTTTCGGAAAAGGAATAAACGAAACTCCTTGCATATGAGGAGCATCTTTGTAGCGACTGTCACTGTTACACTGGCCCCAAGCACACCGTTTGGTAGGCATTTTGTAAAAAAAAAAGTTTAAAATTTGCCGCGTCACTAACTGTCAGCTATTTGTTTGTACCTACATCACGTGACTTCACATGGGAAAACCCAGAGTGACGAACTTCCGGAATAGATCTATTGATTTAATTTTTCAGTCGTTTAATCGTTAGTTTTAATTATACAGTATCACTCCAGTCAAGGACCATACAAAATGGGATTCGTCGGTTTTAGAATTGCTTGGTATTGTATTACGTGTTCCTTTACAGTTAAACATTATTCGCATCTAAGTTGTTCTTTTTTGTTAGCGATTTTACAGTAAAGGGAACTGATTAAAACATTTTAAAGTATTGCTCAGTTTTCAAAAAGACATTGTAGAAAACTAAGCAATGCTTTAAAATGTTCTTTTTTAACCCATTACTGTACATGGGCACCCTTTGACTCTCTCAAAAAAGCCTTGGGAAAACATTGTGGAAAAGGAAGAAATTGCTTGTCACAAGCAATTTCTTCGTTTTTCACAATGTTCTCTATCCCAAAATGTGAATATTCTTTATATTTCATCAACTCGTGCAACACCTTTCAATCTTATTGACTTAAGCGAAATTTACCAATGTAATCTTATGAAATATAATTCAAAAAATTGACTTACTGTTCAAGTCCTGTGTTTATGAAGGTTGCATTGGTTTTGGCCTTCAAGTGCCAAACTAGTTCAAGAACGGTATGTAAAATGCAATTGGGATAACCCTGTCCTACACAGTCAGAATTTTAGCTGTTCTAAATTCAAAGGTGTTTATCTAAAGCGGAGTAACCAATGTCACACAGAGCAAAGAATTCGTACTATATAATACAGAAAACATTGAAAGAAAATGAGAAAATGATGATTTATCAGCATTTTCTCCTTTTCTCTCAATATTTTCCAAGGCAGTTTCTTTTACGAACACAAAAATGATGATGTACTTTCTTGGAAAAGAAGAATTATACAGTCTGCATAATCGGGCATACCGCCCGGATAATCGCGTACGTCTGTTGTTTTAAACCGGATTATGCAATGTCGTTAAGCCTAATATAAGTATCGCTGGCGGAAAAAATAGGGCTTATTCAAATCTTAGAAAAAATAAAAAAAAAAATAATAAAACGGCAACAAGGACGAATTTTAAAAACAGGTATGTTGTGATATGCACTATAAGAATTATGACATTGCATGCGATTAGCCACACGAAAAAAAGATGATGTCCATGGACGATCGGTATTGCGCGGGTTTCTAGACCCTGGGGCCTGTTTCATCAAAACATTTAAGTCGTATTTTTGACTTACCAATGTCTTAAAAATCGCTTAAAACAACAATCGCATAACCCATGTTTTGATAGAATGGCGATACGCGTTTCTTACCCTAAACTTGTCGTAAGTCGTCGGTAAGTCAAAAATACGTCTTAAATGTTTTGATGAAACAGGTCCCCGGGGCCGGTTTCATCAAAATATTTAAGACCTATTTTCGACTTACCGAAGTCCTAAATTTCGCTTAAAACAACAATCGCATTACATAGCTTTTGGTTGATTGACGATACGTGATTCTTCCTCTAAACGCGTCGTAAGACATCGGTAAGTCAAAAATACGTCTTAAATGGTTTGATGAAACAGGCCCCATGGGCCTGTTTCATCAAAACATTTAAGTCGTATTTTTGACTTATAACTCATCGGCTATAACTGTAGACTTGTATACAAACACTTTACCTCTTGTTGTTGATAAATGGCTCAACACAAACACTTCCTCTTTTGGGAATAAAAGAATTAGGACATTAATTCGCTCGTATAGCTCATGATAAATGGTTTGGTAAATGTTAAAATCATGTATTTGTAATTTACTGTTTGTATACAAGTCTACAGTTATAACCGATAGACTATACCAATGACTTAAATATCGCTTAAAACAACAATCGCATAACCCAGGTTTTGATAGGATGGCGATATAGTCCGGTAGCCAAAGGGGTGAACCTGGATTTGCGGTATATAGAAAATGTTTTGACTGATTATGGTAGCCAACACCTGCAGAAACCAGAATCAGGTTGATGCCACCTTGTCACCCTTGGGCAACTCTCAGAATTCAAGATGGCGTCCAAGATGGCGGAATGCCATGGTACAAGAGAATAGTCCTGTTCAAACCTATGCATTCCTGATAAAAAATAGGTTGTGATATGTTTAAAAATGCCCAGAAGAGAATGTCCAATGAAAATAATGAGTGATATTCGCAATATTTCATAGTAAATCTTCAAAAATCTGGTAAATCTTTAAAATCTTACCCCACCCACCCCATTTTACAGAGAAAAATCAAGTTTTTTCGCAACACTGTTAACATCTCCCGTTTTCCATATGATTAGATACTCTGATTATATTAATGAATGAAAAACGAGTATTTGGAATGACAAACCTGGCAAAATGGTGTCTCTGACAATTCAAAACGGCGCCCAAGATGGCGGGAAATTTAAGTGTTTTTATATCAAGTTTTATCTTTAAACAAAACATCCAAAATGTTTTGAAATGTCTTTTAAATGTTTATAACCAGTTTTGATGTATTCTTGTAAAATGATAAAAGCGTCTACTATATTAGTTGTATTAATTAGTGGTATTTCTACCAGAATCTAGGACTGTCGCAAGATCTTACCCCACCAACAGAATTTAGTATGGAGAAAATCTAAAAATATACACTTTAATTGACTATGTTTTTATTCAAAATGGCGCCCAAGATGGCGGGAAAATTTGATTTCATTCAAAATAACAAGGGATGTCTTTTGCTTCAATACCTATTTCAAAATATTGTGTTAGAAACGTTTGAGTGTATGTTAACCTAATGTGCTTTTATAAGCTTATTATATATCACTATTGGCAAACAGAGTAAAGACAAGATCATTAATTCTTTTTTTTGACCCATCCACTCAAATTTGCATTATTTGAAAAAGATTCTAATCTTAATTTAGGGGCGAAGCTAGCATAAAATAGATATGGATACAAAAAATCTAGGGAGTCAGGGGGTATCGCTCCTGAAGAAATTGGAAAATAATGAATTTTGTGGGATTTGCGGAAATGGATATGAATAGCTTTACTTTCGTTCAGCAATTTCGGCTAAATTACAAACCACACTTTTGAACTAAAATGTCTTTGGCCAAAATGATGTGGACTCAGCTGCGTACTCGCAGATAGGCAGCTATTCCCCTGTAATTAAACCGTAACTTACAGAATAATCATTCAGCAGCTATACCTAAGAACTATCTAATATTGCCTTTTACAAAATCGGATAAGTTTTCATTGCAATTTCATATTCATTTCTCGCTCTTTCTAAATCCTTCCCAAGACAACACATGGTTGTGTTTTATACTAGTTGTGACGTCTGTCTATTATTGTAATACCTAACATCCTGCCGATTTGGGAAATAGAATGATATTGATATACAAGCTAAAGATTTAAAAGTTAGGGGTTTCTCTTCCCTCAAGAAACATTCGAAACCACATTCCAGTAAGCCTAAACAACACATGATGCCATGTACTAAGACATTTAGAAACTTTTTCACAAGTAGGCATGAAATGGCAACAGCCAATATGAAACATCTTTTATACTGAACAGCTTAGGGGACAGAAATTAGTAGGTGATGCATGAAGATATGATGTTTGTAAGTGTTTGATGCCACATGCTGACGAGTCAGAGATAAGTAATGGTACCAGATTGTTGTTGAGGACCACAATACCTCGGTTGCATCCCATTGTTGCATGCACTGGTACCCTGTTCTATGTATATGGCAATTAAAGTATGGCTTTAACCGAGGTATTATTATAATTATTTTCATGTGTAAATGAAACGCAAATAAATGATAATGAAACATTGAGGGAGGAGATCATGTACACTTTCATGATCCACATTAACTTAAACCCATGTTATTCATTGAAATTAATATAATTTGTCGGAAGATGAGCAATTGGGTCCTCCTCCCGACCCCTGGAAATCGCCCCCATTCCCATTTCATCACAGATGGTGAACATAATCATTGTCAAATCTGAAAACACGGAAGAAAACAATGTATGAAAGACAAATATCTAACTTTTTTCGAATGCCAAATGTAGAAGTTAGGTAAGATGGTATGTGTTAGAACTTTGGAATATGCCCACACTTGCAGAAGGTTTATAGAGAAGAAAAACCCTTTTCGCTGCAAAAAGGACCCACTTCCCTTTTCTGTATAATGTATACTATAAAGTGTGTTCTATTTTCAATTAAAATTCGAAAAAAGTATTTATGATGATAAAGAATAATTCACAAAAAACTTGGAGGTCATTTTGAATTAATATCGGATTCTCATCCATGAGATCCCGAGTTCAATCCCCAGTCGCGACAGATATTCTTTCTGAGAAACTTGTCTCCCACTAACTGTTTGATAATCGTTAAACAATTGGAGCATGTGTCAGGGTGTTGTGATAGTACTGGTATGAGAAACGACAGAAATTCGCGATTAGGTGTTAACCTTCAGCGATAAGACCATATATGTTTAAAGAAGCGTTCAACCCCAATCAATCAATCAATCAATCAATCAATGGGATCTAATAGTTTATATTTCACTTTCCTTTTAAGAAGTTTCATTGCAAACATAAAGACATAGTCAATTAAAGTGTATATTTCTAGATTTTTTCCATTCTAAATGCAGTGGGTGGGGTAAGATCTTGCGACAGTCCTAGATTCTGGCAGAAATACAACAAATTAATACAACTAATATTTACTAGACGCTTTTATCACTGTACATTAATACACCAAAACAGGTTATTAGCATTTAATTAAAAACATTTCAAAGCATTTTGGATTTTTTGTTTAAAAATGTTACTTGATATAAAAAACACTTACATTTCCCGCCATCTTGGGCGCCATTTTGAATTGTCAGAGACACCATTTTGCCAGGTTTGTCATTCCAAATACTCGTTTTTCATTCATTAGCATAATGAGAGTATTTAATCATATGGAATACGGGAAATGTTAACAGTGTTGCGAAAAAAATGATTTTTCTATGTAAAATGGGGTGGGTGGGGTAAGATTTTAAAGATTTACCAGATTTTTGAAGATTTAAAATGAAATATTGCGAAATCACTCATTATTTTCTTTGGACATTCTCTCTGAGCATTTCTGAACATATCACAAGCTATTTTCATCAGGAATGAATAGGTTTGGACAGAACTATTATCATGTACCATGACATTCGGCCATCTTGGACGCCATCTTGAATTCTGAGAGTTGCCCAAGGGTGACAAGGTGGCATCAACCTGATTTTGAATTCTGAAGGTGTTGGCTACCATAATCAGTCAAAACATTTTCTATATACCGCAAATCCGGGTTCACTTAAAAAATGCTGTTCGGCTACCGGACTAATACGCGTTTCTTACCCTAAACTTGTCGTAAGTCGTCGGTAAGTCAAAAATACGTCCTAAATATTTTGATGAAACAGGCCCCAGGGGCCGGTTTCATCAAAACATTTAAGACGTATTTTTGACTTACCGATGACTTACGACAAGTAATTTCGGGCAAGAAACGCCTATCGCCAATCTAACAATACATGTGTTATGCGATTGGCGTTTTAACCCTTTTATTTCCCAAACGGCAACATTTTAGGGTGATTCACTTCAAAACTGCCACCAATATTTTGGTTGATCTCCAGTAACTTTTCATGCTTCTGACCGAATTCAAATCGGTCTCATATTAATAAAACTATTGAAGATTTTCTAAAATTCTAAGTCACGTGATGATACACCTTGGTACACAAACTATAGAGACAGAGCAAAAAGTTACGCACAGAAATTTTACTGTTGAACTTTTGGTGTTGCCTCTGTGGGCAAGATTCTTTGGTACATATTTTTTCAATTTGGTTTTCCACCCCTAATGAGATTTACTCGACGTCGCACTTATTCGAATGTAGTCGTAAACATTCGGCGGTGGAATGGTTTTATTTTAACTATTTTGCAGTTTGTGTAAAGCTTTTATAAAATTGTTGTACAGATATATTTGTGGGTGTAATGCTACTGAAAGGACGAAGATTCGTTTATTATTCTGAATCTGTTTTTTATAAAATAAAATACGACAAGGGGTAACTATTTTTGTCATTTATTTATGATCCTCCCTTGCGGATACCACCATCAGCGGCAGCAGCGGCCGCAGCTATACGACGATCACCGTCAACCTTCACATTTCCTGTGCCATCGATGATTGCTTTACGTTTCTCTTCCAGTGCAGCCTGAATTGCCTTACGACGCGCCTCCTCAGCTTCACGACGCTCCTCCTCTTTGCGTTCTTCAGCCCTGTACTCTCTTAGTTCCCTTGTGTAATTTATAAGATCGTCCCTCATGGTGAAGAAGTTTCTACCGTCGTTTGGATTTGACACGAATCCGACGCCACGATTGATGGCTACTTCATGTTCAAAGATTCTCAACTCTTCATACGGCTGTATCTCTAGCCCGGCTTTCTCTCTTGCCTCACTACGGGAACGATAGCAGCCGGGGTCAACATACTGGTCACATGGCGTGGTCGACTGAAAATATAGTATTCTTATGAGATTGGCGAAGAATTATACACTATTCGATGAAAGCATGAAATTTGACACATACCTACACTGCGTGGCCATATTATAGTACGCAACGTCACCAATAAGTTTTCAATGAGAAAATCGCGTCGTTAAGTTCGGGTTAATTTACACACTACATTTAAGTGTATTGACATAAAATTTGTTGTGTACACAAGCCCTTGACCTTCCCCGATCTGGATTTTCCAATATTTTTTGTGATGTCATTTTATATGATGTCATTTTTGACGTCATTAAAATATGTCTGCTCGAGGTCGCGACTTGACAACTGAAGAAAAACAAACAATCGTAAAACTTAGTGAAAACAGATTTAGCTTTCGAAAAATCGCACAGGTAACATGAAGAAGCTGTAACACAGTGTAGAAATTATTAAAACGGTATAAGCAGCGGGGAAACACGGAAAATATTGAAAGATCTGGAAGGAAGAAAAAACAGACGAACCGTACGCTTTTCCGGTCTATCAAAAAGAACCGAAGACAAAGTTTGTCAGATCTAACAGTCGCGTTTAATGACAATTTAGAAAATAAATGTTTCTTCTCGCACTGTTCGTCGTCGATTGATAGAAGAAGGGTTTCGGAGATGTAAGGTTGCCAAAACTACGACAATTTCCAAAATGAATAGAGCGGTCCGTGTGAAATGGTGCAGAGAAGGGAAAAATTGGACTGTTTCTGAGGATTGGTGCAAAATCATATTTTCTGACGAGACTAAGATTGTTTTGGGCCAAGATAGGAAAGTTTATTAGTGGAGAAAACCTGATGAAAGATACAGATCCGAGTGTGTCGGTCAGTATGGAGATCACTCCCCTAGAGCAGGTATCTCGGCGATGTTTTGGGATTGTATAACATGTAATGGTGTAGGTACATTGACCGAGATTGAGGGAAATATTGACTCCTCTATTTATATTCGTGTGCTTGACGACAATTTATGGCCAATTATTACCAAGTATTTTGTTGAAAGTTGAAAAACCATGGATTCTTCAGGAGGATAACTGCCCCGTGCATCGGTCTAAACAAACGAACACATGGAAAGAAAACAACAATATCCCAACATTAATCTGGCCAAGTCATTCCCCGGACATTAACGTTATTGAAAATTTATGGCGAAAAATAAAGTTTGAACTTGAGAGGCGATTAGACGAGATCCAAAACAAGGCCGATCTAATTCGTGTTGTGAAAGACATTTGGGGTAACATCGATTCTGCCCTCGTCAAGTCCTTATATGAATCCATTCCCAAACGAATCAGAGCTGTGGTGAAAGCAAAAGGATAAATAACAAAATATTGAAAAGTAAGAAAGTGTTACAAAAGATATTGTCGTTGTTACAACCCCTCAAACGTAGACATGTTACTTGATTTAACAACGTACGTAAAGTGACGTTGCGTACAATAATATGGCCACGCACTGTAGATGGATCAAAAACAAATAAGATATAGAGGTAGGCCACAAAGTGTTTATCAAAATGGCCATGGTTCTAAAAAGTATTGATGTTTTTTTGTTTTTTCCCCAAATATTTCTGACTACCATGGATCCAATCAGCTTGCGTAGAACATGACATGCGCAGACAACGATAGCTCTTACCTGGTACCCGTAAGAGTACATGTGTAGATACAGGGGTGTGACCTGAGGCGCGTTCTTTAGAGCGAGATTTTTAAAGATTTCTTAAGGTGTTTTGGATAAAGCATTTTTAAGACCGAGACTTTGACCGAGCTGTTCCGAATGCTCCATATTCATACAAATGACGTCATCATGACGTCATTTGTATAAAGTATGGAGCATTCGGAACACCGCGGTTTATGAATTATGCAGTGTTCGAAACAACTCGGTCAAATCTCTTTTATATTGTTTGTACAGAGTTGGCCGAGGGGTTCCGCACGAAGTATAGGGTAACGGCACCTCCCATTGAGCGTCTTAAAACTCTTGCTCTAAAGAACGCTTAATCCTAAAATATCTTAAGAAATCTCAAGATATCTCAAGAAATCTCGCTCTAAAGAACGCGGTTCTGGTGGGAGGGGGGGGGGGGTGTCGAGCCTCTCTCTCAAATTTGTAAAAAAGTGAATTCTCAAGGAATTTTTCATGCGCAAATACAGTCGGACCCCCTCTGGAACACGCGGCCCCACTCTGGGGAGAATAACTCATTAACTGTATCCGCGGAACAACGAAAACTTACCTCGTATCCATAAGAGTAGCTGTCCGGAGTCGTGTATTTCAAGCCTGGTAGCGGGAATGGCGCTATATCCGTGGGGCCCTGGAATCGTGATTTTGGAACGCAGCACTTTTTGATAGGATGACACATGAGGAAGTCACTACCGCCGCATACAGGCCTATCTTCACAAGTGGGTACGTCTTGGTACCTGTCGATTGTTGATATGAATTGTTTTGTTATATTTCAATTAACGCTTTCCAGAACGACAAAATTGAAGTCCAGTCCAGAATCAGACCCCTGGCCAGTATTACTTACGACCTTACGACCTAGTTCGGCGGGAAAACATAATGACACAAGAGCCGTCAGAGACGGACAATGCTCCCCGATTAAGGCATTGTCACAATAAATGTATGCCATGCAGAGCTAAGATTAAGCTAACAAACGTTAAGCCCCCTTTTTCCACGACATACTTTTTATACGCAAATTTCAAGTAGTTTATTGTCAAGGGCATCTGATTTGCTACTCAAATATGAAATTTCATCAAATTCTGACCATTAGACTAGGAGAAATTAGAGAAAAACTGTATTTTACCCTAAGTCCCCTTTTCCCATGACGAGGCCTCAAATCCAAAAACTGGGAAAAGTACATCGGCATTTTGTCATAGGGAGTTCACATGGTAAGTTTCATTTGATTTGGCCCAAGGGTTATAGAGAAATCACTTCGGACGGACGGACGGACGGACGGAATGACGGACGGACGGACGGACGGACGGACGGACGGACAGACAAAGCGGCGACTATATGCTCTCCCTTCGGGGAGCATAAAAACTGTCGTACGATTGTTAGTGATACGGGTACCGGATTTGGAAGCCGTCGACACAATAATCTTTGGGAATGCTTTGAACTATTTTATTTTCAGCATTTTTTTTTACTTTTGGCTGAATAATTTCTACCGGTATTCTATATTGTACACATATCCTTTCTTCATCAACATAAATAACATATTTTTAAGTTTGAACGGTGTGAAATGTTGCCGTTTGGGAAAGAGTTAATATTGAAATGATCAGCAGATAGCACTTAGGACACCACGATTCTAGATTATTCATTGCTCGTATATTCAGATCAGGTCCCATCCTGCTCTTCCAACAGTTGATGTAAGTCGTATCATTGCATAAATAGGCCAGACACTTTAGCCGAAAAATAGGCCCAACCCACCACTAATTCTAACAGAAACAAAACCAACATTTTTATAATCTATAACCATTTACCCATTCTAGAAAAAAAGTCCTCAAATGTTACTCGAGGGGAAATATGAAAAAATCGATCTTACTAGGGGACCCCTTCAAAGCAAGCCAAAAGTATGTTTTGGGGTGTAGGCATAGAAAACAGTCTTTTGAAACCAAGTATGCTATTGTGGATGGAATATTTTACGGATAATTTAATAAAAGAGGTTTATAGAGTAAAAAACATCGATTTTGCTATTTTTCTTTATTTGAATTTTACATGGAAAGTGAATTTGCGAGCGAAATTTCCCCACCCACTCATGTATTAAGGTTAACTTATCCAAATACTTTTAAACCCTTCGCTGTACCTAGATATTAGACTTCTAGTTCGAAAGCTGCTGTAGACGACAAAAATTCTTTGAAAAAAAATGGATTTGTATACATTATAGAAGAATAACAAGAGAAAAACGTATTGATGCAAAAGGAGAAAAATCTGATTATCAGCACTTTCTTCATTTTTTAAGAGTCGGTTCTCTTTAGAGACATCAAATCAACGACTGCTTTTCATTGCTGATTGAATTTTGTTTTCTTGTTATACAATCAACCAATCATGACATTGTCTTAGATAAGGTCACCGGTCCATAAAACAAATCACTATATAATGAATTTAAGTCATTAAAGGGACATTTCATTCCGATTTCAATTTTTTAAAGTATGTCTTGATGCCAAGATTGGGTATTCTAATGAGTATAAATACTATTAGTTTTTTTAAGTTGTTGCCAGTAAGCGAGATACACGCATTTAAAGTTGACACATAATCGATAAATTGCATATAAATCCGAACTGTTGTCCACAACAATTTGTTCAATTTTAACAGAAAAATATAAATTTCTCGTAAACGGTGCAATATTTTGGCTTGAAATTTTAAGAATTTTCATAAGGAAGTATGCACTTTCAGATAAAAATAAAAGTAATATTTATAACAAAAAAATCTGAAATGTCACTTTAAAGAAATGAAGTTATGTTTATGTTTTCTATTTGGTACAATTCAAGATTATGTGTGAAAAAATAGTAGATCTTTAACGATCTACATTACCCAAATACTAGAACTGCTTTGTTATAAGGGTATTTCATAAGGCGTGTTAAGCTTTCAAATGAAATAAGAACATGTAGGCCTGTGGTATTTCATTAATACAGAATTTAAAAATCAATTCGTAGATATGATAATGCAATTTTGTGCAACATACTTACATTGTATATTATGCTGGAACACGTCATTACTACGTCATTGTTGACGTCTTCTAATCGTTTTTTTTTTTTTTTTTTTTTTTTCAAAATTGGCTATATCAAGGGAAAATGTCAGAAAATTATGTAATTACTCAAATGAAGAATGCACATATACGTAAATAGCTATTCAGTAAGAATCATGTGAACTGCTTCAAGAAGAAGTTTGAAGACATGGGATCACCAAACAGTCATACATGTCTGTAATTGTGAATATTATTTAGAAACCGGATGCCCATTTTCGCGGACTTAGTCCGATTTTTTTGGAATCGCGATACGCCGCATAGTAATGTTGCCCAGCTTGTTGTTTTGTTGTAGCAACAATTCATTAGTGTCATTCTAAATGCATTTGACGTTATTTCGTCCATTATTGATGACGTCATTAATGCACCTTCTATTTCGCGTTCTACGCCATACAAACAGGGTAAAAATTAGCTAATTTTTTAGTTGTCGCAAGCATAATAGTTCGTCGAATAAAAGTTGATGAATGCTCTCTATTGAAGTGAAATTCGCTTATCTCCGCGTTACGAAATTGCAAATGCAATACTTTCCTCGTCCTTTTCACAGACACCATAGAGATTCGTTGTCTCTAGTTTCCTTAAATTCAAGGGCAGATTATTCATAAACAAAAACACTTATCTAAATTTCGTGAGCGGTGTGTACAACTTGACAACATGGAGATTCATTGTGGCTAGTTTGATTGAATTCGGGACGAAACTGTAGGAGTTGCGCACACGAGAAAATGGGCATTTTCTCTTTAATTCAAGGGAAGATAATTCAGAAACGAAAACAGTTATGTAAATTCCATGAGCATTGTGTACAACTAGACACCGTAGAAATTCATTATGGCTAGTTTGATAAAATTCTCATCAAAACTGTAGGAGGAGTTACGCACACAATAAAATGGGCATTTTTATGGGCATTTTTTATTCAAGGGCAGATAATTCAAGAACGAAAAGAGTTATCTGAATTCCGTTAGCAGTGTGAACAACTACATACCATAGAAATTCATTATGGCAAGTTTGATCAAATTCTGATCAAAACTGTAGGAGAAGTTGCGCACACAAGAAATTGATAATGGACGGACGGACGGGCAGACGGACAGACGGACCACCAGGCCATAACATAATACGACCCTTCGGGCGTATAATAACAAAAAGCATGTGTGGACTTCAATCCAAGTGGTTGGGGGCGAGTAAAGGATGATTTTCTCGCAAATTGTGTAATTCCGATTTGAATGATCTATATCTGACGGATTAGCTAAGCAGATTAGTGCAAAAATCATGCATTTAATGATGCAAGCATCAAATTTGGCACATACATTCATAAGACCACGTAGTTTCATAAAAACCCGTTAGCCACTCAAAAATTCAAGTTGGCCGCCATTTTTCAAGATGGCCGCCATTGCCGATCTGAAAATATCGTTTTCACTCTAAAACCTGATATAATTGACCGGTTTTTGTAATTTTTGTACCAAGATGTATGTATAAAAACACAAGAAATCAGAATTTAAGCATATTTTATGCATAAAATCCCTCCTTCATATGTTTTTTAGCAAAACTGGGCAAAATAAGTGGAAATTATCAACCTTTAGGCATATTGTCTCTTTCCAACAAAAATGTAGTTAAGTTCATGTTGACTTTCTTCTTCAAGGATGTATCTTTTTAACATTAGGGTCATCATGATTTCTAGTAACGGTTATGGGAAGCTGTTTTTCAATACGAAGTATTATACTTGGTACCAGCTCTATGATACCTTTCGTTTTGGTCAGAAATAATGTGACGTAGGACGCAATGGTGTATGTCCCTAAGTTAACTCAAACCTGGTTACATAGATTATCTAGCATAGTTTACCAGTATGCTTTCCTGGAGCGTCAGCATTTACATCTGCAAAATCCAGGGCAGGGTAGGCTAAACCAATAGCATCAATCTTTTCATGCATTCTTGCAGCCACAGCAATTGATGGAAGTGATTCCAGACAATATGCCAGGTGCTGCTTTATTGCTTCTATTCCCATTCAGGGGGGCCTCAGTACTTCCATTTTCTGACCCCCATGTGTATTCTGCTTGGTGAACATCAGGCTTTGTGTATATTACAAAGTTGCGCTGGTTTGGTATATTGCATAATATAACTTAGTACGCAAATATTTCCAGTCTCCTACACTGGCAATAAAAAGAGGTAAATTTAATCTTATATACGGATGACCAATGTTCTTGATCTGTTTTGCCAATTACTATCTGGATAGCAGATAGCAATCTCTTGTCCTATCTCGTAAAGCTGAAACAACATCACAGCTTGTGAAGGCATGAACTACAGGAGTATCTCCCACTTTCTCTCGCTTTATTCCCAAAACAAGTACAATGTATTGTATATAGTGACATCCACCATTAAGTAATACCCTAACCAAAAGCTCTTCAACACCAATATCATTAATATGATAAGTGCATCTTTGTACTGGCTTACTTATCAAACACATATTTCCTCGTGGTTACAAGACACAATTCCCTCGAGACTGGTTATGCACATCTCTTTATTCACTTGTTACAATATGACAATATTTTGCTGGCGTATCTGAACAATTTGTTCCGCCAGAAATTGGAAAATCAGAGTTGTTCTTATTGTCCCCAAAACATAAATGCTTTACTTAGGTGGACTGTCTTCGGTTAGTTACTCTGTATTCGATGTATTGTCTATGCCTTAACCTAGTTTTAGATTCTAGGATGCTGTATCTGTATACATTGAAAATGAACTCGATTGACATATGAAAACCAATGAAGCTTAAACTGATCCATCGACTATGATGGCATAAACTACTGGTCTTGTATCTGCAACTGTAGCAATGGTTTCCAGATATTGGGTCTTTTGGGACTTAGTATTGGTGTTAAGTTTTCAGCTCCAAATAAATGAAACTGGGAAATATCTATTTTAATAAGGAAAGATTTATATGAGGTAGCTTCCTCATGATAAGCAAGTTACGAACAACTTCGAGAAAGGCTGACAATTTTATTTTATGATCTTTAGCTTTCGATCACGAGGAGCTGGGGCCCGTGTTATCAACGATCTTACGACCACGTTTTTGTGTAAACTGCGTGACAATACATCTGATTGCATGAGAAATCAGATTGGACCAATAAGAATTGATGTTACAAGTAATTACTCAAAACATAATCGTACGATCGTTAATACGGGCCCCTGATTCTGAATTACTTAATTCTGAAAAAGAAGCAAGGTAAATTCGACTACGAGGTCTATAGAAGTGACCTTCATCACGATTGTCTGAAATCCATGTTAATGCAATAATTCAAGTAGGTTCCTCCAGTTTGGCATTGGATTTGACCGTTTCAAAAGCACCTGGGGTGACTATAATATCATCTTCATGTAAAGATTAAGCAGTTCTGGATTTTCCTCTTAAAATGATTTCTCTTATCTGTCATGACAAGGTGCGTCTTTCCAAAATAGTTGAAGAATTACTGTTGACCCCAGGCTGTCTATTCATGGTATCTAACCTGTCGATTGTGACTGATCATGGTGAAATTCATTTATTCAGCTTGAAAGACCTGAAGACTACTGGGTTCATTTGTTTAAAAGATAACTTGTCTCGAAGATAAACAGGTATCCAACGTGCATAGTATACGAAGTAAAACTAACAAAAGGGTATGGGTGTACTCAGCGTTTGATAGTTCAACGTAAAAAGATAGGAGTTGCGCTATGCGCGCATAAGAAATTGGGCATATTTTCAATTTGATTGCAGATAATTCAAGAATGACTAGAGCGGTATGTACAACAGTTTACTAGATACTCTGGAGCGGAGGTTCATTCTTTCATGTTTGATTATCTTCTGACAGACTGTACGAGGAGTTGCACACCTAAGACATTGATAAGGACAAAAAAACAGATGGAAGAGCGGACAGACAGACGACCAGTGCCATAACATTATACGACCATTCAGACGCATTAAAATGAAATTGTATTCACTCAATATGACGTGCCTGGCGCACAAGGCCAAAAAATAATGGCATCTGTCATCATGTTCATTAGTTGCATTGCCATATTATTTATAGGCACATTTGATTTGACTTGTACAGATAACTTTTGATATGTGAACTGGTCATGTTCTAGTAACAATAGAAACGTACAAATATTGTGATTCTACAGTTCCACTTGGAACTTTAGGAGCTCAATCAGCATCTACAATAGCGCCGGCCCAGCCAAGAAAGTGTATTAGAGTATCAATAGATCTATAAGCACCAATTTGAATATGTTGACTATAAAGCATGATAACAAAATTGTCTTCATCCTTCTGTTCTGGCAACTGCCATTGAATCATTTTAGCAATTGCGAAGATATGTTGATTAGCCGTAATGACTTGAATATGACCAGGTATTGTTGCCACAGAAAGAGCTTCTTCAAGCAGAAGAAGTTTTGGGGCAACAATTCAACAGTATATCCTTATTTATGGATACATAGTGTGCCCATAAGGTTAAATTGAAATCTAAACCAATGATTTAGGCCAGATTCTACTTCTCCAGGCATTTCTTAGCTGAAGTATTGGTATGGGATCTACACCATTTTAGTATTCAGCCCCATTACCACTGTTTTGACACCTTCGTTTGAATATCTTGTCCTATCAGATGCAGCTATCTAGTTAATGCATATAACAAACAGTATGCAGTAGGACAGACATATTATAATATAAATATATTGCTCACTAGATTGCATATTGGACACCTTACAATCGTCCAAATGAAAATAAAATTTTGCTAAACTGACACCGGACCCTTTTCTAGGTTTCACAGCAGTGTGGTTTTCAATGTGTGCCTGGTTGATTCATAACATTCCTTCGTACATTTTCAAACAAACTTCTCTGTCGCCGATGAAGCAATTAGGAAGTAGAAGACTAGTAACGATCCTGGAATACTCTTCGGGAATAATGAAGATTTTTGCTGCAGAAAAATAGATTAAGATATAAGAAAGGGATTTTTCGGATAAATTGGTGGCCATGTTGATGAAAAGCGGCCATATTGACACTTTAACTACAGTTTTTGCCATTTTCTTCATCCCTTTACACATTGCAGTAATTCTAACATTTGATTTCTCGAGAATCCGCCCTTAAAGTCTATACAAAGTTTGTAGAGGTATAATTCCTATCATGATTTGGCGGCCATCTTGAAAAATGGCCGCCATGTTGAAATTTCAGGTGGCTAACGGGTTTTTTCTGAAGAGTGACCCAATATGAATGTTTGTGCCAAGTTTCATGCTTGCATCACTAAATGCATGATTTACACAGATCTACCTTGGAAATTCCGACCTTTTAATTTGTTACTCGCACTGAAATGAACGTTAGGATATCCGGAGCATGTTTCCAAAAGAAAACTAAGTCGAATATTGTTAGGATTTCGCCAACCCAAATGAAGATTATGTCAGTAAAAATGCGATGAAACTTGACTATATAGCTACACGATGAAAATCTAACGGCCCGTCTAGTGGATATCGCACTTACTCGATATATGTCGAGTCGAATGCCGTAAAACTCTGGTATCTGTCGGTGTAAATGTGGCTAAATTTTCACTAAGTTTTTTAGTTATTCGTCTTATTTTATTACATTTCTTTGCAAATTATTCATATTTTATGCAATAATAGCGTCAATTCACGTTTTTTCGGTCGTTAACATTCTCAGAGGCCCACAAAATGGTAACACATTTTTTGGGCCTCTGAGAATGTTAACGACCTCAAAAACGTGAATTAACCCTATATTATTGCCTAAAATGTGTGTTTTCAGTCTGTTATTGGCATTGTATAACGGACAGAACCGGGCGGATATCCAGAGAAATCGTGCATTAATCGGCAGATTCACGTGCGATATTGGACCGGTTTTGCACTCAAATATCCTCGATCGGGGATTTGTTGTGAGTGCTTCAGAAAATAAAAAATAAAGCCGAAATTTTGTCATTTCCCTTTTCCGCGATGTAAATTCTTATAAGACCCCATTTCCAGTTAACACCCCAATAAACTAGGTCTCCCAGTGTAACCATATCTGATGACGTAATTATAGTGACGTAGGTTTAATTCTTGGAATCAAAAAGTAAACAAACGGGCAGCTGACAGAATTTAAACTAAAAGTGGATTTCGTGGACATAGAAGGATAGAAATTAGAATTGAGTGGTTGTGGTCTAGGTCAAATGTGGTGGTAATGGTAAGCCTATGTGTTTCTTGTTCTTCTTTTAGTTACTGCAATTTTTCCTTTACAACTTTGTTTTTATTGAAATGAACGAATGTCTGAAACGAACCAAGCGGTCCAGAGATCTACCTCGGAAATTCCGACCTTTTAATTCACTACTCGCACTGAAATGAACGTTAGAATAACCAGAGTATGTTTCCAAAAGAAAACTAAGTCGAATATTGTTACTATTTTGCCAACCCAAATGAAGATTATTGTCAGTAAAAATGCGATGAAACTTGACTACATAGCTACACGATGAAAAGCTAACGGCCCGTCTAGTGAATATCGCACTTACTCGATATATGTCGAGTCGAATGCCGGAAAACTCTGGTACCTGTCGGTGTAAATGTGGCTAAATTTTCACAAATCGTTTTAGTTATTCGTCTGATTTTATAACATTTCTTTGCAAATTATTCATATTTTATGCAATAATAGCGTCAATTCACGTTTTTTCGGTCGTTAACATTCTCAGAGGCCCACAAAATGGGTTATCGCCCTCGACCTCCGGTCTCAGGCGATAACGCATTTTTTGGGCCTCTGAGAATGTTAACGACCTCAAAAATGTGAATTAACCCTATAATGAAGATCAGACTGGATGTATTAAGGGTATAAGAACTTTGAAAATATAGGAATTTCACACAAACGGCGGAGTACCACGTGACACAACAACAACAACTGTAGAAATTCTGCGAGGTAGGCTATCTCTTAAGGTAGAATATCGTAAAATGGTCATTTTGAGATTCATAAAACATCGGTTTCTTTCGAGCGTCGTCGTAACGCATCCGAACTTATTCGGGCGCGGTCGTAAACATTCGGCGGTGGAATGTTTTCGACGTCAACCGATTAATTCCGACGTCGCGCGAGTTTCATTACGGGTAGACTACATTGAAGCGCGACCAATTCGAACCCGGTTTGAAGCAGAGAAAGTGTAAAGATGTCAGGGATTTGTAGGATGGTGTATACCTTTTAAACAGAAAATATTGATGAACAAACAAAATTTTGCTTGCAGTAACTTTTTACCATGTCCTATTTAAAAGTTCCGCCACACTCAGAACATTTTCTACGTTTATTCGTTTCCTCAGGCACTTCAAACCATTATAAAATCGGCCATGTATTAACGTTTTTATAGAAGATTTTCTGCAAATATTGTTGTTGTTGTTGTTGTTGTTGTAGTTGTAACAAGTGACCCCAACCGTGAACTCACCGGTACACGTATTTTGTCCACCAATCCGACATGCCGTCCTCAACAGTGTACGGGGGTACTGGTGAATTAGGCTCGATAGTGTCGAGTAGGAGGAGCGTGTCACCGAATGCTTGGTTGGCTGTATTAAGAATGGAAACGAAAGTAATTATTATTTTCTTGAAGGTAGTCTATCCCTCGTGAGATTTACTCGACGTCGTAAACATTTGGCGGTGACCCATTGCACCGCAAAATGTTTCCGATGTCACAAGAATAGGTTCGGATTTCAAATAGGTCACGTAAGCCTAAATTAACAAAATCTTTGAAGGTTTTCTGCAACTGATGTGGTCGTTGCTGTCCAGCAATCTGATTAAAATCCGGTGTTAACTTACAGTAACATCTGACAGGCACCAGTAAGTGGTTTTCTTCAATGGCCCTTCCTTCTGTCCAATCAAATTAGCGCTTTTTTATTCTTTTCAGCGATAAACGCAGTATGGAAACTCTGTACACTAGTTTGCAACGGTATTACAACGATGGCGGACATGCATTCGTGAAAAAGTTAAAGTCATTTTTGGTCGAAATTGTATTGCTTGAATATGCCATCATGTGAAATGATTATCTAACAACACTAGTTAACGTCATCAGCTTTGAATAAATTGTCCATCGTTACTAACGTAATAAGAGCAAAATGTTCAAGCTGCTTAATTGAAGGCGCCATAATACCGAGTTGTTCCGAATGCTCCATAATTCATAGACCGTGGCGTTCCGAATGCCCCATACTTCATACAAATAACGTCATGATGACGTCATTTGTATAAAGAAATGATGATTCGGAAGACCTCGGTTAGAATCTCGGTTTCAAAACAGTTTAAGAAATCTTTAAAAACATCTCTAAAGGTCTAAAGAACGCGCGTAGAGTTGACAAACTTACCTTGGTTAGTTTGTGGATAATTAGTCTCTCTGTCAATTCCAGGACATGCACTGCTGGCTTGTCGTTCTCTAAACTTTTCCCACAGATAATCTATGTAACAATGGTGGAGATAGAACACCGGATCATAGGGGGCGGTACCTGGAGCACTCATATCTCCGCCCACCCAATTATGAACACCGTTGTGAAACTGTTCCAAACGATATTGACCACCCCCGACGCCAAAATCGGTAATATCCTACAATAGAGATAAATTAAGTTTTATTCGTTGTTTTTCTTCGAAAGCCTCGTAACTGTGCCGAAGTGAAAATATTAATCAAAGGCTTACATCATGTAGGCTATATTGTTCTTATACATTTTCCGAATGTTGCCAACAAGCATCATTTATCATCAAGCTACCAGGTGCGGTTACTTATTTATGACCCCAGACATGTATTTCTGTGTGGAAGTTCTCTTATACAAGTTTGCTTACCTGACTTTGTCATATCTACAATTCGTTGATATAATGTCAATTTTTGAACATTGAACTTTTTGCAAGACTTATCTTATGATATTGTGCTCGGGTCAGCTATGACCCAAATATGATATTTTGAAAAGTATGCGCAAATTGTTTATTATAAGTAGTTTTTATTGGAAATGCAAATTGAAAAATATTTTACAATGGCATAACATTTAACAAAAGTTTCTTAGTTATATTTCCACACAATTTTAACGTATACAACGCTATAAACATCCGTGGAAGTGGTGCTTTTATAATTATGTTACATGCTTTCTTAGCCGAGTTGTTTACGAATAAATGTTTTTCCAGAAATAAGACATGACCCTTATATGAGTAGCATTGATCATAAATATATCCCTCCAGTGGGCACGGGGTGGAATCACGTATCGCAAAAACATCATCAACATCAAGCACAACAACAACACTTGCAGAATATATCCATTTATTCCGTTATAAATACGTGCCATACTTGAAAATCGATTGACACAGAGAAGACAAAAACACCTACCGCAAAGTCGCATTTCGTCATCATATTCGCAATTTTTTCTTTGCTCACAAGATTACCATTTATACCATAAGCTCGGCGAAGGAAGTCGTTTTTCGTAGACCAGTACGCAAATGGACCTAGATTAAATATATCATAAATGAACTAGCTAGATTATCGGTATTCAAGTTGTCATGAGTCCCCAATAGTGTTCGTCCTAGTTTTTGGACCAATGAAATTGCAGTATATTTGAAAATATCGGCGCTATATTTCACATAAATGCACTGCCGGTCAGTTTATGTCACGGATGTACATAGCCACGCCCCCGTTTCCTGTGCAGTTATGAAAAATTATGTAATTTTTGGGAAAATGATGTAATCTTATGGAAAATGATGTAATTCCAGTGAGATCCGCTTGATAGTAGCTCCGGTCGGAGACGTGGTTTGAAGAATAACAGTAGAAGCGTATGTTTTCATTGGTTGACGAACGCTAAGTCAGATAGAGTCTGTAAAGTAGATTCTACGCGGCATAAACGGTCAAAGGCTGCGCATTTTGAATGTTTATATCGCGTAGAATCTACTATACAGCCTCTATCTAATTAATACATAGTGTTCACTATGGATAACCCACGCGTCTTCTGGGATTCACACAGAAAAATCGGCCGCTTCAAGTAACTATGTTTTGTTTAATTTCTAAGCTTAAATACGTTCTTGGTTTTTACTATAGATAAAGTGCACCGTACACGCCTTAGAGGGGGCCATTCCCGATTCTAACTCATTCTGCATTGAATCGCATGGTTTCCTTAAACAGTCCAGCGAAAGCATTCATTGTGAATGTTTGTAGAAACCACGGAATTCGGTTCAAAGTGGGTTAAAATCGGAAATGGTCCTCTCAAAGGCGAATACGGTGAACTTTATCTCGTCAGATTTTCGTATCTACTCTAGTATTAGCTAAGAAAGTAAACATAACTTGAAGCGGACGATTTTTCGGTGTGAACGGATCCCAAAAGTCACGTGGGTTTTCCACCGTGGTGTTTATATGTTTATAGAAACTGTGTTATTTAAAGATTTGTCTTTCAAATGGCCTATTATATGTTCAAAGTTAAGCGAGAATCGATACAAATATTTTGGTTTATTTTAGGGTGGACAGGTATGAATATATATATAAGTTGTTATTATAAATAGTAACATATACCTCCTGTCTCCCCTATTATCCGTTATAGGTCTATTCTCTCATTAGTAAAATATTTTGAATCGTTTATACAGGCAAGTCACTCGTTTATGTCAAATGCTTACAAATTTCCCCCATGTAAACAAGGTGAAAATCGTTCTTAATTTTCAACACAATTTTGCATGCATCAGTTCCAATCTTGCAGGTGTGAGACACATGTTTACAAGTTAAGTTCCGAATCATTCCATGCAAAGATAAAAAATTTGTAGGTAAACATGCGGTAAAATATTGCGTTACCGGAAGATCTGTATAGTGTAGAGAAGCCCTCTGAGAAATGAAAAGAAGAGAGCCAAATTTTCGAAGGCATGTCCGTCTTACTGCAAATAAGGCGAAAATAGGTATATCCACCTAAGAAATTCCAATGTTCGAAAAAAATTAAAGGCCAATGATTTAAATATATGTAAGTTATAAATATTTAATTCTTTGATTCTTTAATGCTGCACTTTCCCCTAATGATATCTATCTCTCTATGAACTTTTGTGAGTCTAGCTATCATAGATTCAGAGAAAGTAATGAACAAAAACTGGGCGCAGGCCAACAGAGGCGATCGCCCTATTGTTATGGCTATGCTGGTTACCAACATTTTTTGTCCTGCTTCTATGTTTTCTCGAGTCAAAGGATTAAATGGGGTTAAGGTTTTCTTTCTTTCTTTACGTAAATAACAAAAACGTTCTTACCAGTAATAACTTGTCCCATACCATTGCCCACCAGTTGGGAAGTCCACATGACGGAATTTAACGGATTTTCCCGAGCGTCGTCCATCGAACTCGCCCAGTATGGAAGCGTTATTCTGTTGTCGTACCTTCTTAGTTCATTCTCGAGGCTGGAATATATCAGTTATTATTTCATGAAATGTGTGTTTACGGGACATGCATTGAAACAGAAACATAGCTGTTAACGTTCGAAAACGTGTATCTTCCAGTAAATTCACATTTAGTTAACGCCTGGCATTTTAGTCATATGTCGTCGATCGGGGATTTGTGTCGAGTGATACAGAAAACTGCACATGAAGCCTTAATTTTGCCATTTCTTCTTTCTTTGATAAAAATATCCCTATCTATCATCATAAAAAGTAAAATCTTTGACATTTTGTTGACGTAATCCCGTAGGCCCGTAGCAACAGGGGGAGGGGGGGGGGGGGCTAGGGGGGGCTTAGCCCTTCAAAGTTCGCCAAAAATGCCGAATTTTCTTAATTTTACACTGAAAACTTTGGGAAAATCCAAACTAGACCCCCCCCCCCCCAATATTCAGAATAAGGGCTTTAGCCCCCCCCCCCCCCCTTGAAATTGCTTCCTACGAGCCTGGTAATAATTATATTAACTTATGCGACGTATATTAGATTTCGTGAACGAAGCGAAGTAGCCATAATTATCTGAACTTACTTTCAGGTATAGACTTTGTTTCAAACTTACAGTGGATTTATCTGACAATGAAGGATAGAGATTAGTGATTCCAATGGAAAGATACAAATACGAACGTTCGTTTGAGAAAAAAAGACGGCCTCATTCAATGTAGGCATATAGAAGAATTTGTCGTAAATTTCTTACCGAGTATCGAGAAAGCCCAGTGACATTCGGGTTTTGCAGGCTTATATTTCCGACGTACTTCGTCATTTTCATCACAATTTTTGTACCTTGTCATCCCATTTCGTCATATTGTATGCAATAGTAGAGGCAATTAATGTATTTTTCGGTCGCAGAGGCAAGCGAAGAACTAAAGCCTATATTTGGTTAAGGAGGCAAAGACTCTCGGGTGATTACGCATTTCTTGGGACTCACTACCTCAAAAATTGAGAGTTAAGGTATTCACACACTAATGGGCATAAAATTCTACGGGATGTATCACTTTATTTTTTTAATCTACATACAAAGAGACACATTTTCTGAAAAAAAAAATAAGGGAATTTTACCGCAATTTTACAATTTTATGACAAATTTAAGATTTATCACACCGATATGTAAAATGGGCATTTCGCGCACTGAGTAACAGATACTTAACACTGAATAAAAAGTGATATTTTAGAGGTTATTAGATGTACTACTATAAAAAGTGACTCCCGACATATTGTGTCAACAGTAATATTGGAAAAAATGCAAAAGTCGGAATGCATATAGTAATAAAAAATCTCTTGAAAATATGCTTGAAATTTTTTGGGTGGTCATATTTACAAAGTCATTCCACATTAAGTATCTGTGGGGCCTTTCTAATCAGAACTTGAAAAATATCTCCACAGGTATAGGAAGTAAATACATAAGAATGGGAAAGTTTTGCCATCCAAAATTAAAGAAATCGCCATGGAAACATGCCTTGTGCCTATTTTGACATACACAAAGAACATGTTAAATTTTATTTTGCTTTCAGTATCTATCCTTTCGGACATGATTTTGTGAAGAGGTTAAACAGAAAATTGAAGTTTAATTCACTTAAAAATCACCCATTTACAAATCTATAACAACAAGCTATAGGCCTACACACGTCGAGGTCAATTATACAGAACGCGGGAACGACGTCATATTTTTTGGCGGCGACATTATTACGTCATCAAATAATCCTTAACTTTAACCTTTGTCTCAAGATAAATGTAGGAAGAGGCTATATTTTACATTTTATCTTTAAAACTCTAAAATATTGGAACATATGGATTTAATTATACTAACACAAATAATTTCCTTTGGAAAAAATGAAAGAAAATACGGAAATGGTCGACATATGTTGACATTTGCCGATGATTTTTTACGTTCATTAGTGTGCGAATACCTTAACACTGCCTTATTAACCATCAATATATTGCAATCGACACCACCGTTATGCCTACGGAAGTTGAATAGGACGTCAAACACTTTGACAATTTTGAAAAATCAATATACCCGATTTCTGTATAATATTCTGTATAATACAGTGTCCCCCCAAAAAAACGGAACCCTAATTCAAAGTCAAATATTTAAAAGCGTAAGCAAAAATCTAATTTTAGAATTTGCAGTACTGAAGATATATCATTTTTGCATTTGTGTCCCAAATTTCACTTAAAAATGTGCATCCTTTCAAAAGTTATAAGCAAATAAATAATGACACTAAAAAACCGACCTGACATGATATTGATTTTTTCGTCTTGTTTGTTCGTGAAAGCGCACTTACGGTCAGCTGGTGAATTCTGTACCGTTGTACATGTTGTACCGATTTTCTCAAAATTTCATATGTACACGTTCTGTATGTTCAAATTGAGTCCATAGGGTGGTTGTTTGAATTAATTTCAAATTCTTATGTGATTAATTTCACATGGCGCAGTTTTAACTTTTATTTTCATAAATTACAAGCTTGATATGTTTCCTAAAATCAGCCCCGTCTTAATTTTCTTTCGCAGTATATACATTTCTGTGGACTGTGATTAAATCTTTTTGGTGAATTTTGTGTTATTTGTGTTTTGCATAAAGGTCAGTGTCAGGTCAAATGAAACCCGTAATACTTTTCAATAGAGCGGTGACAGGCATGTTGGTCAGAAATTAAATAAGTGCCTATGATTATTATTCATGAGTCTGTGATGCACTTTGATATTTTGTTTGTATTCATTTTAGTTACGTCGCAGCACGCAGCATTAACAGCTTATTTATTAGCAAAAATATGAAATGAAAATGCACTATTATGAAAACAATGTTTCAAAATCATTTTTGTATTGTATTGAATATATTAACCAATTGCATTACGTCAATTTATTCAATGAGTGCAAGCGCGCGCTGCAAAACGAAAAGATCGATATCGTGTTAAAATGGTTTTCCGGGTATATTCATTTGAATGTTAATATTTTCAAAACTAATCATTATTTTTCAACCCAATTTTTACTGCTGATAAAAAAACATTGGTAGCTATTGCATATGTAAATTTGGTGGAGAAGTATTACTTGATACATGAGAAATGTACTTTCAAAAATGGGTTCCGTTTTTTTGGGGACACTCTGTATAACCATTTTCACGGAGGACTTGCGTGACACAATAACAACACTAGCGACTTGTTGCAAACTCAAACTCGTTTACAGAGATGTGTGCTAAACGTTCTAGGCCGTATGGATGAATAATGTTTAAGGTAGTCCTCCCCTAATGAGATTCATGTGGCGTCGGAATGATTTGAGCGACATCGTATACATTCGGTTGTGGAACGTTCAACCGCCGCATGTTTACGACCTCGCACGAAAATGCCCAGGTACGCAACGGAAGTTAACGACACTGTTAGAAATAGTTCGACTTCGTGTGAATTTAATTAGGGGTTGACTACCTTAATACTGAATGCGGTACTACTATTCAACTTAACCCTCTCCCAAACAAGACCTGGTTTTGACGACCCTAATAGAAAAGGCTTTGGAAAATATTGAAACAAAAGAAGAAACCAGCAGTTTCTCCTTTTGTCTCAATATTTTTTGTGCCATATTTTACACAAATCCTATCTTTAATAACATCCATTTGTCATTTGTGGCAGTTCTTGAAGTGGATTACCCTAAAATTTTGATGTTTGGGAAAGGGTTAAGAGTACAAACTAACATACTAGAATAGAAACGCCCGATGCCAGGGCAGGAAAGCCGGTCCTCCATGAGCCCCAGAATTTGCTAATCTGTGGATTTCAGCGAACGCTTCTATAACACCGGTCTGGAATACAAAACACACAAGAATTTACGACCCGTCACATTAAAGGGGACCTTATGGGAAGTACAGGGTGTCCCAAAATATGTGTCCCCATTTTAAACATCTATGAAATTGACAAATGTTGTCACTGAGTAAAATTAGTTACATAGGTATGAAGGCGGCATAATGAAGTTTTGTTTGATATATAGAACATCTATATTTACTTTGAAATTTTATTCCACAAAGCGTTATAAAAAATATGTCATTTTTAGCTGTTTTGCCAAATGACGTCAACGACGTCATCTTTTTCATTTAACAAAGTTTCTTTTTCCAAGCTAGGATGATCAAATTGATCCTTTCAATTTTATCTTCCATGGCCATTGTGGCTTAAATAGATGCAGTGAAAGTCTTAACATCATTTAATTTTGAAGGGATGAAAATAATCATAAGAACTAGAGTTCAAAATGAGGAAAGATGTTTTTCACTGAAAATTTGTCTTGATGCAAAGATTGTTTATTCTAATGCGTGGAAACGGCATCAGTTTTTGAAGTTGTTATTTATAAGCGAAAAATACGCCTTTAAAGTTTAAACAGAAATGACAAATTCTATATAAATGTGTACTGTTGTCTACAACAATTTGTCTAATTTTAGCACAAAAATATATATTTCTCGTAAACGGTTCAATATTTTGACTTGAAATTTTTAGAATTTCCATAAGAAAAGATGCTCTTTCAGATAGAATAAAAGTAAAGTTATGTAAAAATAATTGTGAAATGTCACTTTAATGCATCGTCGGGTGTAATCCGTTAACACAGAAATAAACGAAAGATACCATGATTTATACCCGGGCGTCATCCATGGCAAACGGAAATTGACGAGGGATATCATCGTCAATTTCCGTTGCAACGGATGACGCCCGAATATACACAAAGCGTATTTTGTAGTTAATGATGGGTAGGAATCCGTCAAACAAACCTGTGCGAGGTGATTCATCCCATCGTTGAATCGTTCTCTTTCCACGTCAGTCAGCACTCTGTATTCTTTTCTGAGCCTCAGCCTCGGAGGTGGTCTCACGTTAAAGTTTATTCGTACACCAGTCCGTGTTACAATTCTTCTGTATCTCCTCAAATCTCGAGCTCGTAATGGCTCTTCGTAACGCCACATGATCTGAATAAATGATATAACACTACTTTTCAACAAAAAAGCGACGATAACATGTATCATGTAACATTATTATTAAAGGCGCGCGAGAATTTCTAGACTCGCATGTGCGGATCCAGGGGTGGGGACCCCTGGAGCCAAAATTTTACCGTTTGGGTAAAAGTTGATAAAAAAACACACACAAAAAGAAAAGTGGCAAAGGGGTAGGTTCACTTGGGGGCTAAAATGGCCCTACTTCATTTTTTAAAAAAAACATGACTTTTTCAAATCACTAGACATAATAGGTTATAAAAATAACAAGTAAAACACATTATGATTGACACCGTTGCCATAGCAACGATTTTATTGTTTCCATTAAAATTCAAAATTATCAATTGTTTTATCAGATTTGTTTCTTTTTCTTAATATTTTTTGCTCACATTGTTTATTAAAAGATTTCACATTTTGCTAAAACAAACTTATCAAATATTATAGACATTTGTTACCATGGTTACCTAATATAGGAAAAAATGTTCTTTTTCTAAAAAATGTCATTTTACCACTTGCATATTTACTATGTGATGACCATTATGTTTTTTAAAGTTCGTGAAATAAAAACCTTTAATAAGATGAACTTTCCAATTCATGGTTACCATGGTAACCAATCAAAAAATGCAAAAATACAGATATTTTACCAACACATTTTCTCTTACTGTCTGTTAAATGAGTTTATCTTTACCGATTATCAACCCGTTATACAGAAAGACTTTGATAACCATACTAACCAGTAAGTAGAAAAGATGTCCCTTCTTTAAGGAAAATATACTTTTAGCACTCATAATTATATCATGCGAACTATCAAACCAAAATCAATCACATTGGGTGTCAATTCAAAGTCTTGAAAAACGGATTGCACCATGTAGATGTTTACCATATATTGAATGTCGAAAATTAACACATGCATATATTGAGACAGAAAAACGTTCTTAATCAAAGATTCCATGGTAACCAACCATAAAAAAATAACGAACAGAGGGGATCAAAGCATCGTAACTTAAGCCTTTTCAAGCGAAAGTTGCGATTTTTTGATCTCCCAGTAACGATAATACATAGATACATATATTGCACCTACATCTTTTTGTTTCATCTTTATTTTTAACCTATCACATTGAAGTACATTATCTTTCATTGTAACCAATAACTATGTGTACGGATAAAATTAGCCACTTTCAGAGCAAGAATTAACAATTTCGACGAATGGACGAATCCCATGCTCAATATCGAGCATATTGAACAACAGCCGACAATCAAGTCTTAAACCCATTCCAAAACGACAAAAAATTGACTGTTCCAATTTGATAGCTGCTGCAGACAACAAAATAAATGTTGATAAAGACAGGATTGGTACGAAATCCAGAAAAGAAAACATTGAGACAAAAGGAGATAATGCTGATTATCAGCATTTTCTTCCTTTGTCTGACTGTTTTCTGAAGCACTTTATTTCAAACACGTATAAAACAGGTCTTGTTTGGGAAAAGGTTTTAAAAACCCCATAGCAAATCCAACATTAAATAAAGTACATTCAATCTTTCTGAAACAAGAACGTAGTTTGACATCCCTGATAGAAAAGGTTATGGAAAACGTTGAGATTAAAGTAGAATCTGTTGATGATAAGCATTTTCTTTTTCTTGCTTCAATTTTTTTATGCTACATGTATACACGTATTGACAAAAATTCTATCTTTATGAACCTACATTGATTTTGTTGTCTGTGGAATCTGTAAATTAGAATTCAATTTTATCAAATAAAAAGTGGCGTAACTTCGGACAAACAATAGTTTTTCACCTGTGTAATTCTATGACGATTACTCAAATCATAACGGCAAATCTAGTATTTTTAGCACACAATTCATTGCTATTGGACCCTTAGTTTGGTCGTTAGTAAACATACTGGCACGGTTATAATCGATTCACTATTAAACGAGAATAATTAGGCCTACAGTTGAATTGCTTTATCAAAAAAACTGAAATTATTCTCATTTACAGTTGGCGCAACATTGTATGACACATGTTTACATTTTGTTCAAATGTAATAGGGAAAGATTTTATCAAGTATACAGTGATGTAATTTCGGACAAACAAATAGTATTTTGTGGGTGTTTTTATAAAACCTCGTAACTACGGCTTGATTCAAGCCGTAGTTACGAGATTTTATAACAACACCGACTGGTTATTAAATATAACGGTACACCCATTCTAATTTTAGCACAAAATTCATTGCCATTGAACACTGAACAAAATAAACACTCCAGAAGAAGGTGTGTACGGAGATACTTCTGAACAGGGTTGTTGATGTGACGTCTTTGGTGGATTTTTAATTTTTTTGAGCACACAATACATTTTGTCTGCCCAGGCATTCTGTAATAAAAGAAACATGAATTACACATTTTAATATTTATCTACCCACTTCAAAACTTCAGTTTCAGACTGGCACATTTCAAAGCTATAACATTCAAGAAAATCGGCGTTGATAAACACATGTATATAATTCAGGCCCGTAGGAAAAGGGGGGTCTAGGGGGGCTAAGCCCCCCCCCAAAGTTGGCCAAAAATGCCGATTTTTCTTAATTGTACACTGAAAATTTTGGAAAAATCCAAATTAGCCCCCCCAATATTCAGGACAAGGGCTTTAGCCCCCCCCCCCCATATGAAATTGCTTCCTACGGGCCTGTAATTTGTGTATGATGTAGAATAGAGAAAATTGAGACAAAAGGAGAATTATTGATCAGCATTTCTTCGTTTGTCGAAATGTTTTCCCAATTCTATCACTATAAATTGGGACGTTAAAACCATAACTTGTTTAGTTGAGAAAGGATTAAAATAAAGTTTTTTAGCAAGATTAGACATTATGTTAAAGATGCATAAATATTTTGAAAATTGTACAAAAGTGAGATATTTTATAACAATAAAGGGAATGGTCCATCTTTTGTTCTCAATATTCCTGTGAAAGAGAATTTTCTTTTCCGATCTGGATTTTAAATCGATTACAATTTCCATGCTTTTAGGGTTTTTATGGCCTAGTCCGGTTGTAATACTTAACAATAGCAGCTCTAGATCTCTCTATAGGCCTAGAACTTCTGATCTACAAGCACAGATCAGTATGTATAAAAAATCATTTTTTTCTTCATTTATCTTTTTCCCATTATATTTTTTTTCTTGTTCTTTTGTGTGTGTGTCTGTGTGTTATTGATTAGATCTACTAGAAATGGGAAAAAATGAAAATAATAATGAAAAAATGCTAGCAGATGTGGGGACTTGAACCAGGTTCCGCAGTGTGATAAACCAGTGACGTTGACGTTACATCACTTCATTACATTTGTATAAATAATGTGGCGTCATGAAACTGGTCTATATTGGGAATTGAAAAATCGATCGAAATCACTGTTTATTTTCGAGCATTTTCCGAAAAAAAAATTATAGAAAACTAACAAAAACCTGTAAAATGTTATATTTAATGGATTTTTACAATGCAGATGTATCCGATAGCATTCAATATCTATCTTGTTCGTCAACACTTCTGTCATCGCCGGACCCATCTAGATCTAGACCTGAAGATCGTAGAATTCCTGTTTCACTAGAACAATGATCAAAAACGATCAATAATAACATTTTTTCTTGCTAAGATAATGAATTTGTACTTACTTTATCAACTATGAGCCTGGCATTTCTCGAAAAAAGACCGTTGCTAACGACGCAGCATTCACCGGAAATAGTCCGTCCCATAAAGATATACATATTCCGGATAGCATGTTTTTCGGATAAATAGTAATAAGAACATAGAATAGAAAGTATTTCATTTTCTTCTGCATGAAAATAAAATTATCAGGCTACAGAGGGGGTTTGTTTGAACTTCCCGTACATTCCTTGATCCCTCTCTGCAGTTACACACTAGATTTTGAAAGATGCTCGTCATTCAAAGCTAAGCCTTAGGTGCCGATTGTATCGTGTTTTTTCTCTTTTTTACAATGATCCCACTCTGCCCCAAACATGAAATTTTCAGGAAATACTAATGATGCACTTATAGATTCTCTGTATAAAATTCGTTTTTGGGGCAGCGTGGGATCATATTTATTTTTCCATAAAATTCGGTGAAAATCGCCAAAAAACGCCAATTTGACGTTAATGACTTATTTTCATTGAATTCACTGGCATAGATTTGGAGAATTCCTGGCTCGGAATTTTGTGTTATTGTAAGCATAGGAATATCAATGTGACAGAGATATGATTTTTTTTTAGAAATTATCAAATTGAAATTTCTGTGTTTACAGGGCCATTTTAGCCCATTCGTGAACCTAGCCCTTTATTATAAATCTGCATTTCTTGCTTTGCCTAAATGTTTTCCCAAGCTATAATATATTAGTAATCTTCAAATAATACAATATTCTAGTTTATTTCATTAAAATCCCAGCGTTCTGATTGGTTAAAAATTATTGTTCATACCTCCATGAAAAAAATGCCGGAACTACTTTTTCTTGTCTAACATTGTATTACGCCGCATTATTGACCTGCAATTTTTATTCAAAATTAACGGTGAAAGGTTGCGTTTTCATTGTTTTTTTAAATCGCAGAATATTAAATTATAAGAAATGAATGTACTTTTATTTTTCTTTTATGCAGGTACGAAAAATAAGATATAATCACACTTTTGAATGAACCGCTTCGCGGATTCATACAGTGTGATTAGATTTTATTTTGCATACCTGCATAAAAAAAATAAAATTGCATTCATTCCTTAAATTAATTCCATTTATGACGTTAAAAGCCGAAAAGAAGGAGATTCTCTGAATTATAATCATTTGACCTACAATTAAATATGACGTAACAAGTACCTGTTGAAGACACGTGATCTCAGCTCTGTCACGCTTCACCAGAGTACCTCTATAGGAGTCTACACAACGCTTCATAGCGTCGGGCAATGATAACAGTACTTTACGGTAACTGTCGTAACCCTCCGACAGGTCGAGTTTGGCGTAAAGGGGACCTAAAACAGAACAAATGGTTGAACGTTTTAACAGCATTGCCACTTTCTTCCAAAACCCTGTTTATATAAAACTCGTGAGATATATGCAATGACACTACTGTACACGTTCTTGTACGTCGTTCGCGCTAATTCTTTTGTCTTGGCGGAATCAACGTTATGAACGGAGGTAACCCATGGAATCATGACAATTATCCTAGATTAATGAAACTTGTTTTCTTTTTCTGTCATATTTCTGTGTCACAACGGCTATTTCAGCCAAAACGAACAAATCTGTTCCGAAAATACATGAGTGCATAAACGGGTAAATATAACATCACAGTCAAATTGGTCATATGACATTTTAATACTAACGATTCTCTGATGTAAACAACCATTCTCCCCCATGAAGGTTAAGTTATCAGGAAATTCACACTGTGTCAGCTATTTATGCCATAAGCAAGAAGAATAAGATCAAAACTTTATTGATTTAGACTTGAACAAATATGTTCATCGTCGTAAATACAAAAATAAATATATAGAAGTAATAATGGTATTATTAATGGTTGAAAATGGAAATACAATTTGAAAAGATTCGATAGTTTTTAAAAAAGTTATTAAAAAATTTCTTCTTCTTTGGATTGTATGATAGAACGAAATTTGTTTGTGAACACATTATCGACCTCTTACAAAACCTACAATTTGTGTTGCAAGATGTATGGAATAACATGGTGGATCGATCTTGGAATATTTTCAGATAGTAACCTCCTACTTCTCAATAAATCAAGTAAATAATTTAGGTTCAAATGCAAATCTACGTGTGTAGAGCCTTCTGTTTTTACACATGTTAGGTAAGGCGTCGATTGCCAATAACTGATGTCTGTATTTGCCATTGTAATTTTAACGTGCTGACAATGATAGCCAAATAAACTTCACAGTCGAATTTCATTTGCCAAATCAAAGTTGATATTACAATTTATAAGTAAGACTCTCCAATCATACAAAATATAAAGAAAAAAACCACATAATTTTGAACGTTAATTAAATTGTAACGATCACCTTACTGATTTCTTATGATATGCTCTGGCGTTACCTTGGTAGACCTGACTCAGAATGTCAGAGACTTCGTCCACCTTCACCGACACGGAGTACATGGTCCTGTTACACTCAAGCTCCTTTCTCTCGATCTTTGACAGCCATTTTTGTACTTTGACTATTTTCTTCTCTAATTGCTTGATCCTTCTACCCCCTATGGAGTTACCATTCGTAGTTTGTATCACAAAGAGTGCTACGAGAGCGCAGATGCACCAGAAATTAACCGCCATCTTGCATTCTGTGTGGTGTTAAATACTGGTAATCGGAGAAAATATACTGAAACAAAAAAGAAACGCAACTTCCATTTCAATTCCTTTTTACGCAAAGACATCAAATCAGATTTGAACAAAATGTGATGCATTTTAAGCAATAACATTTCACCTTATAAAGTCAACAAAATCTTGTTTGTAGCAAATTCCATTAATAAGAAAACACCCAGTTTACACCGGGTGTCAACACATTTTGACAAAAAAAGTGAATGTAGGTCGAAAAACACATTCTGTTTCGTTTAGTTTGGTCCGATATTCGAATGTTGTGAAGTCCATGCGATTTATTAGCGGTCTCCGTTGCAGTCTTAAACCTATCCAGTAGATGGGGTTAACCTGATGATACGGTGCTTCCTTGACGTCATATCTCTTGCACGTCCGCTCCGCGCTCGATCGGTTGTGGTCCCATTGAGAGCCAACAGCGTAAATAGTCGAACATGTTTCGATTTGTTGCCCAATCAATGTCTTGCGACAACAATTTGACCTTTTCAAACAAACAACATCCGTACTGCAGGTTGGCGCTGGGTTTGGCGTAGCCATGCTATGCGCATGGTAGCAAGAAGTGTATAAATGCTTTGGCATCTTCTTGGTCTATGTTTTAGGTTGTGTTTGAAGAAAATTTGTTTTGATAGTAGTCATTTAGAAACCACGACAGGGGGATAATCAGTTTTTAACAATTCACTATGCATCACGTGGTGAATTTACGACATCTGAAAGAAACGACACTGTATTTATGCGTATGGAGGTAGGAATATCAAAAATGTACTCAATATCCATTTAAAACATATTTGGTCGAAATTATTTCGAAAAATTGGGGTTGCGTATCTTTTTTGTTCTAGTATATTTCCTGAAAGAAACAAAATTGAAAACAATAATAAGTGTGTTGCAAATAATAACGCAATACAATGCCATCTGATGACATTTTACAAAGGCCATTGTGAAGATTTCTCTTGAATGTTCGGATTTCACTATTACTAGCCTAATGCCGATCTGATCAACTCGATCAAGCCAGATCAAGCGATCGAGTATAGATCGAGCTCAGTCGGCACGAGTGATCTGAATGATCGAACTTGATCTGCATCTCTCGGACATCTTTTTTTTATATTTAAAATTTTGAAAAAATATTTATGAGCGATCGAGTATAAAATTGATCGCAAAACGATCGTGTATTAGTCGGGTAGAATAATGACCCGATAGAGAACCAATCGTGTGTAAAGGTCGATTGTAATCGAATTGATATCTTTTACCCGACCTGCACCCCACCTGCGCTCAATCAACACGACTTGTACTAGAGTGATTCACGACCGCATCCCGATCAACTCGACCTCTTCTCCCTCAACAACAACAACTGTCGAAAATCTTCCATAGATCTGTCAATAAGTGACCGATTCGAAAATGGTTTAAGACAGAGAAGGCGAAACAACACAATATAATTTCTGGATGAGGTGGATTTTTAAACAACAACTGGTAAAAAATCATACTGACGACCAAAGTTTTGCTTGGTCGCAAAAATAACTGCTTATCGGGTGCTGTTTGAATAATCTATCTCATCAAGAAAAACACTGTTACAACTGCACTGATTCAAATCAAATTCAAATTGGTCGTGTATAAACAAAATTATTGAAGATTTTCTGCAATTGATAATGTTGTTGTTGTTGTTGTTGTTGTTGTTTTCTCACGTGATTCGACGCCGTGTATAGCGAGCACCGTGATATTTTGAAATTCTACCGACTAAAACTAAAAAATCAGAGAAGAATTTTCAAACAAATTGACAGACAGACGGTCGTATAAACGAGTAGGGAGGCCAAAAAAGACCATTCGCCTTACACGCGTATTATATAACAACACGTTGTAAAGACTGCAGTTTAAAATAAAGGGATCGAATTAAAGACATGGTTATTCTATGCACTAAAGAATATTCTTTGACCAAATCATTAATCCTTTTATTTGTCAGTTCATTTAAAAAATAGTGTTTTAATCGTTCGTTTTTTAAAATTAAAATTATAAATTATCACTCCATGTAAGAACAATACAAGAAATGCTTGTTATTTATCAGTTTGTATATTAATAGTAACATAGCATTTGCTATGTTGTTCTTGTTTTAAAGAGGAATTTACCGATGTGATCTTATAGAATATAATTAAGAAATTTGACTTACTGTTCGAGTCCTGTGTTTAAGAAGGTTGCATTGGTTTTGGCCTTCAAGTGCCAAACTAGTTCAAGAACGGTATTTAAAATGCAACTTGGATAACCCTGTCCTACACAGTCAGAATTTTAGCTGATCTAAATTCAAAGGTGTTTATTTAGAGCAGAGTTATCAATGTCACACAGAGCGAATAATTCGAACTATATAATACAGAAAACATTGAAAGAAAATGAGAAAATGCTGATTTATCAGCGTTTTCTCCTTTTCTCTCAATGTTTTCTAAAGCGGTCTCTATAACGAACACCGAAATTAGATTTTTTTGGAAAAGAAGAATTATCCAGTCTGCATAATCGGGCATACCGCCCGGATAATCGCCTACATTCACAGCTGTCGTCTTTAACCGGATTATACAATGTCGTAAAGCTTAATATAGATATCGCTGGCGGAAAAAATAGGGCTTATTCAAATCTAAAAAAATAAAAATAAAATAATAAAAAAAAAAACGACAACAAGGACGAATTTTAAAAGCAGGTATGTGCACTTTAAGAAGTATAACCTTGCACACGATTCGCCACACGGAAAATGTGATGTCCCTGGTTGTTGATCGGTAGAGCGTCGGTTTCTCGACGAGGACTGAGGAGGCTTGGAGCTCGATTCCCCGTAGCGAAGGTTTATTTCTTATTTATCATTGACCTACTCGATCGGTGCACGTAGTGGTGCGTTTTTTAGAAACGACACATGAGAAGAAATTTCGAAATATCGATTCAGAATTAAGGAATTTATGGTTAAATGTTAGACATCAAACTCAATTTACTTTATCATAAGATGTATTCTTAATGCCAGATTGTCCTTTTTTGAGAGGTCCGAGGCATGCCACATATACTGATACGCAAAAGAAAGTGTGACACAAAAGAAAGTGTGACGCAAAAGAAAGTGTGACGCAAAAGAAAGTGTGCATTTGGTTACAGGGAACGATCATAGCCTACATATAATAAATTGGGTGTACAAAAAGTTTGCTGATCCGTATGTTTTTGTCTTTGGTATATACTTGTCCAGTAATCTGAAACTGTATTTCGTCGCTTTTCAACGTTAACCTCGTAACTGCAGCTTAAAACAAGCAGCAGTTACGAGGTTTTTGTTGAAAAACATCGATTTGTTGTGCCCTCTACGTCCATGGTCCAACTCAAGCGTTCTAAACTGCGTGGATCAGACATCTGACAAATAAAAGTGTCTAATGCAGAAAACCACGTAAACAAAATGCTACCTGTCTGCAACTTTTACTTTTCACCTTCTGTTATTTACATGTAAGCCAAAATTTTAATGGACTTGAATGGTCGAATTTCAGTCAAATGTAAAACGTCATTCGGATGATACATTACAAGCTTATACATGTATGTATACATGTTTTCCTGTAACCAAATGCACACTGTCTTTTGCGTGTCAGTATATATAGATGGCAACCTTGAGTTTACACGAGCTTGGATCTGGAAAATGGACCCTTATGACATTTTAATACATCTGATATAAGTCCTTTTTGTGTGGCACTTCTGTTTCAGTTGATGTCCTTGGCCAAAAAAAAAAACGAAATTAGAGTAAACCAATTTTGGATGCATCACGGCTCCAGCAACAACAGCTGTGAATGTCTTGTAACCCATTATGCGACCGACATGTTATGCGTGTTCTTAAACCCTTTCAAAAATAATACCTGATTCTGGCGTTTCTAGATTTTGCCATTTAAGTTTGAATCATCATGTTAGGTGTTATAATAGTCTTGTTTGACCTTTATCCTAACTTAAATGCCATTTCTAACTTCACGCAACAAATAGAGCATAATTATACCCCCCACAACAAAGTTATGGGGGGGTATACTGGAATCAGGTTGTCCGTCTGTCCGTCCGTCTGTCCGTCTGTCTGTCCGTCTGTCCGTCTGTCCGTCCGTCCGTCCGTGGACATAATCTTGTGTCCTCTTCTCCTCCCACAGTTTTTGACCAATTTTTCTGAAATTTTACCAGGATGTTTCCTATCATATGAAGTTGTGCACCTGCAATTTTCATCTTGATCCAGTGATTAGTTCTAGAGTTATGCCACTTTGAACTTTTTAATGGGGGGGGAAGTAGTCAATATTACGGGAAGTAGTCAAAATTTACAATTTCGTTTCTGTGTTCTAACTCAAGAACCGTTTGACCTAGGATCATGAAACTTTACACAGTTGTTGGCCATGACCCAAGGAGGTGCCCTATTGTTTTGGGGGTCACCAAGGTCAAAGGTCAAGGTCACAGTTGGACTTTGTTTAAAATCCGTTTCCATGCTCTAAGTCAAGAACCTTTTGAGCGATAGCACTTTTTCAGTGACAAGGCCTTAGTGGGGGGTATTCGTCCGCTTTGCGACAGTTCTAGTTTATTTACCCTGTAGCAAACGGCAAATTTTTAGACTGCTCCAATTTGAAAATTATTGCAGAGAAGAAAATAAAAGATTTAAACGAATTTAAAATTTATTAGACATTATTAGCATCAATGCATGTTGTAGCCCAGAAAAATGTGACAGAAGAAAAACTGCCGATAATCAAAATCCCAAGCTATCTGAATGATGTGGGTGTATCAAAACAAGCTGAAAGTAAAAAAAAATATTTAAAGAGTTCCATTATAGATGATCAGGCATCAGAACAAATTGGTTGAATTTGAAAATAGTTGCGCGATAGACCTTAAAAATGTTTGAAGCAAACAAGACGGAAATTGTAATGATTTGCTCCAGGCATACTATAGGGTTAATTCACGTTTTTGAGGTCGTTAACATTCTCAGAGGTCCAAAAAATGCGTTATCGCCTGAGACCGGAGGTCGAAGGCGATAATCCATTTTGTGGGCCTCTGAGAATGTTAACGACCGAAAAAACGTGAATTGGCGCTATTATTGCATAAAATATGAAGAATTTGCAAAGAAATGTAATAAAATAAGACGAATAACTAAAAAACTTTGTGAAAATTTAACCACATTTACACCGACAGATACCAGAGTTTTCCGGCATTCGACTCGACATATATCGAGTAAGCATGATATCCACTAGACGGGCCGTTAGATTTTCATCTGGCAGCTATGCAGTCAAGTTTCATCGCATTTTTACTGACATAATCTTCATTTGGGTTGGCGAAATCGTAACAATATTCGACTTAGTTTTCTTTTGGAAACATACTCTGGATATTCTAACGTTCATTTCAGTGCGAGTAATAAATTTAAAGGTCGGAATTTCCGAGTTAGATCTCTGGACCATCTGATTCGTTTCAGACATTTGTTCATTTCAATAAAAAAAGTTGTAAAGGAAAATTTGCAGTAACTAAAAGAAGAACAAGAAACACACAGGCTTACCACCACGTTTGACCTAGACCACAACCACTCAATTCTAATGTCTATCCTTCTATGTCCACGAAATCCACTTTTAGTTTAAAATCTGTCAGCTGCCCGTTTGTTTACTTTTTGATTCCAAGAATTAAACCTACGTCACTATATTACGTCATCAGATATGGTTACACTGGGAGACCTAGTTTACTATTTATTGGGGTGTCAACTGGAAATAGGGTCTTACAAGAATTTACAACGCGGAAAAGGGAAATGGCAAAATTTCGGCTTTATTTTCAATTTTCTGAAGCACTCACAACGAATCCCCGATCGAGGATATTTGAGTGCAAAACCGGTCCGATATCGCACGTGAATCTGCCGATTAATGCACGATTTCTCTGGACATCCGCCCTGTTTCTGCTCGTTAAACAATGTCAATAACAGACTGAAAACACACATTTTAGGCAATAATGGATCTTAAACAATATCTGCAGTTGTAGTTGATGTCGTGTCACATGATTCTCTGTCGTGCTAATATCACTTTCCATCGAGAGTCAGCCATCTACAACAATTATACTGAATGAAAAAAAGCTGAGGACAACTTTATTTTCGTTGGCAAAGCCAGTAAGATGGGCCGTTCGGATATCCTCGGATAATGTTGATCAAAGATCGAATCATCGACTCTGAAGTGTGTGTATGAAGAAATCTTAAAAAATCGCATTTCTTAGCCGGATGTGACTACGCTTCATAAAGTAGTTTTCGAGGTGAACCAAAGTGCACAACTTGCGGGACTTGCAGGTTGTAATAATTCTGAAAAGAGAGGACACTGGAACTGCAAACAATGTATTTCAGTATCATTAATTATCGCGTTATTGTTGACATTAGTCACAGACGAACGTTTTGAATTGATGTTCTATTCTATTCTATTCATAGTCTGAAAGTAGTTCCCCGAGATGCATCCAAGGTATGATTCGATAGAGTTGTCCTTGGTGATCCAATTGTAAGATGGGCGTCTATAGAAACCATTGCCGAAGTGGGGACGTAATATACCAACGCTTTTCAACAAAAACTTAGTTTAAGTTGCAGTTACGAGAGTTTTTTGCTAAAAAGCGACGATTTGCCAATATCCGAGGTCAATATTGAATCACTATACACGATGGGCAACAAAGTGAAACAAAAATAGGCCTAACAACAACAACAACAACAATTTCAGACGATATTGATATAGGCATACCCCTTAATGTGTGACCGATTACTTCTAACGAACCCCTAATATTTTCACCTTCAAATCCATCACGTAAGGTAGTCCAACCCTAATGAGGTTCACACAACGGAGGAACTAATTAGGCGACGTCGTAAACGTTTGGTAGTGGAACGTTTCAGCACCGAAAGATTACGACGTCGTACATAAAAGAATCGGATATATTTCGAATGTTAACGACATCGCACGAAAGATTCCAACGTCACCCGAATTTCATCAGGGGTGGACTACCTTAAGATATAGAAGATATTCGGCAATTCTTATTGATGTTGTGTGACGTGATTTCCCGGCGAGATTTTAACCCATTACCAGACGACAAAATTTTGGGGTGGTCCAAATTGAAAGATCCTGCAGACGACAATTTCAAGTGAATGATATTTCAAATGTTTTGGTCTTTTGGGATAGAAAACATTGTGGGAAATGAAGAAATTGCTTGCCACAAGCCATTTCTTCATTTTCGTCAATGTTTTCCCAAGCCCTTTGCTCTAGGGGAGTCAAAAGGAGTCACTATGTGGTAATGGGATAATTTACGTATTTTAAACAGAAACAAGGATATCGTATGGTAGTTCGCAATAGAAAACCAGGATGCGTATGAGGAAGTCCAATCTTAGTCTACATAATTACTTTTATTTGTTATAACATTTACGACATGCGTTACATGTTATCCTTTCCTAAATGGGAAAATTATTGACTGTTAATATTCGATATCTGCTGTGATTTAAAAGATCGGATTAGCTTGGATTGTTCTTTTGCTTCAATACCGTTTTTAAACAAAAAAATCTATAGGGGACAACGACATGAGGTTTTTCTTTGTAAAGGGGTTATTTTTTTTTAATGTTTGAAATTGGTAAGTGAATTGATCAGATATTTATTTCAAGCAGGAATGAAATAGCAAAAAATGTTGTTCATATAATCGGTAATCCTTAAAGGCGTGGTCACATACAGATGTGCTTCAAGGGGTTGAGCTTTTTGGACGCACTCTGACAGTAATTAAGCATTATATACTCGACAAAACTGCTAACGCATCACTTTTTGAAATTGCATAACATCTTTATTGTCAAAGATTTAGATTTAGAATTTGGTATATGTTTATCCTACAAGTTTCTGCACACAACCATAAAAATATTGTAAGTTTTCTCTTTTATGTGAGTCATACAAAAAGGGGACCAAAACATTTTTTCGGCTCATGTTACTTGTGATTTCTCTTAAACATTTTTTTGTTTTAATTGATTTTGAAAGCTGGTTGATTGCGTAAGTGAAGTCTGAAAAAACTGAACCCTATTTAACTTATCGAAGACTTTTCATGGAAAACGTATCTCGCACAGATGCGCCTTTTCAAAAGAAAAACATCAATCGTTTAAGGTCAATGTCAGGTTGCTGTTGAAGCCAACAATAACACCAACGATACTAGTGATGTAACATTACCTCCATGGGCATAAAGTACGGACTCTCAAAAGAGCAAAATCCGCCAGTTTGTTTAAAGAAAATAACTTTCCTACACACGAACTCTTTCAGATTAACAAAAGAAATGGTTTGAAGGTTTTGTGTGAATTTCCCATTTTAACCAAATTTCAGCCTTTGGAATTTTAGAAAGAGGGGTATCCTTATTGAAAGTTACATATTTCATAACAGCCTGTATTATTCACTATGAAATTTCACAGGCTTCATTGCAAATAGAGGTAGTCAGAATGTGTAAATTTTGAATGTATTTTGTAGATTCGTTCAAAAAATATTAACAAAGATCTGAGTGATGCGTTAACAGTTTTGAAGAGTATAATATGTTTATGTGTGACCGTGTCTTGAAATACCGGTTTTAACTTTTATCCTTCTGACCTTGAAATTTTGATTAAAACAAATTGGGCGTTTAAGAGACAGTCATGCATAGTTTTGAAGAAATCATGCAGTATAGGCTAAGTTTAGACTGCACGCCGGTGCAGGCTGATCTTAGTCTATAGGCCTACTATCTGCCAACGCTTTGATCACAACAAGAATATGATACACGTGAACAACATAAGAAGGATCACCAAAGAGATCAGTTGGGTGCAGAGTCTGAGACGATTTCGATTTGTAACTTGTAAGTAAGTTCTTGATACTTAATGCTTTAAGCCGATTAAGAAGCTAACAATTCGTGTGGACTTGTATCCTGTGGCATCTGCTGGTGACATTAGGAACATCGAAGGATAAAACTGGTGAGTAATTTGGCCTACTGTAATAAAAAAGTAGGACAGGCTGAACGCTGTTATTTAGTCCTTTCCCAAAAAAAGACCCGATAGAAATTAAAGCAACACCTGGTCTTGACTTTTTAATGGAAATTATTTGGAGAAACATTGAAGCAGAAAGAAAAAAGGGAGAAAACCAGCCCTCTCTTCTTTTAGTTCGGTATTTTATGTGCTTTGATGTTAAGAAATCTTTTCTTTATTAAAACATGTACTGCGGATGTTTTTTTTTATTAGAGTTGTATAAATATTTACTATATTTGGGAAAGGGTAGTCCCTTTGTCTAAATATTTACTATATTTGGGAAAGGGTAGTCCCTTTCCAAAACAATAATATTATATTGATCAATATCAATATAAATACAAATATCAATAACAATTTTATACTGCTTCTAATATGCAAAATGGATACAAAATAAACATTTTCTGTTTGCTTTGACAAAGTTTTGTCAAGCTTTTTATATCAGTGCAGTAAAAAATGTCTCGTTTTCGAAAGTCGTGAAAGCGTTGATATTGTGAAGAAAGTAATTAAAAATTATACTCGTAGTCATGCATGTATGCAGTTGGCAAAAGAAACATGCTCTGAACATTGTTTTACAACGCAAAACGTCTTACAGGTTGTTTCAAAAATAGCTCCTATACTCGTAAGTTCGTCAAACAATGCAAGAATGCCTTTATCCCTTCTTATCTGTTAGTCATTTAAATGGTATTGCGAACATTTGAAGTACAGATAGGGCCTAAGATGAATTTTTATGATCTTTGTGATAATAACAATATTATTTTGAAACCAAATTCCCCGTTCTTGGTACAAATAAAATCGTTTTGTTTTACACCTCCTGTTGATAATGACGTTATATTTGTAGTGATCCAATATTAACCTGGGGTTTGTACAAACAAATGATCTCATTTCGGCAATATTTTCTTTATGTATTCAATCATTTATTAGATACCAAACCACGAGCAATTTCGTCTCCATCTTCCACGTTATTCACGACAACGGAAATTGACGACGTTATCCGTATTCAAGAAGAAAAAATCCGGATTTATAAACTCGTAAATCTCCGTTGTCATGAATGACGTCGAAATTGTTCTGGGTGTTTGTTATCAAACTATGGGTGAAATACCATAAGACCATCAAGTCGCACACATTGACGACGAAAGTAATTAGAATCTTGCGTGTTGATCTCGGTGTAACATTTATAACTAGATAGAATGTGGACAATTCGTCTGTTTGTATTCATTGTTGTTTTAAACTTTACCCAGATCAACATGTTTTATTTCTATTCATATCTGTTTTCTATTTCAAAGGTAAACATGATGGAATATGTTTAGAATCGGTAGGGATGCCAGTTGGGGCTACCAAATAGACAAAGATGTGATAATGTTACAAAGAGAAACACGTGTAGATCTGTATGTTTCTAAATCTGGTCCTTAACTACACAGATATGCATGGATGAATATCACTCAAATAGCATATAACACATCTACATTACAACTGCGCATCACAGTAGCGACAATATAAGGTCAAGAAGGGATTTTTCGTCAATTTAGGGAACTACTTTTTGTCATGGATATAAATTCGGTTGAGCGGTACATCAGTATCACTCCGCCTGACTCTCCGTTGGCCGAAGAACATCTGAGTACCGACTGTAAGTACATTCGTTTTGCGATCCAGCTCGACGATGGGCGAACCTGCTTTGTGTGGCTCCGTAGATGTGTTTGTGGGCGGAAAGTTGACATGACACACATGGTTCTCACGGGCAAGATGGCGATCATAAACCAAGATGGCGTCGACTTTCACTTCAGTGATGTCTGTGAGTGGGAGGAGAGGTCGTTCAGTGGGGGAAATGTGCTGAAGAGAGCCTGCTTCGAGGAGAGTCACATACCATCGCTCCAACAATTGGGCGTGAACCGTAAGTGTTTATAAAATTAAATCACAAGAGAGGAAATAGGATCGTTTTTGAAACGAATGATTTAAAGTAAGCCCCGGTTGCTTGAGTTTCGGCATTGCATGATTTATGGTCAGAATATTTGATTTTAGTTTATTGATCCAAGGCTTGCCTCTTTTGGCCCAACAGACGCAAAAATGGACACTAACAAAGACTGTACAATATAGCTCAGAAAATATTAAGTTAGGGGAAGAAGCTTCTTATGAATTAATGTTTCCCCAACCCTTTTCTACTGACGACATCAGAACCAGGTTTTGTTCTGCAAAGAATTAAGGTTTACGAACTGAGAATGAAAACACCACTTTCTAGCCATACGAAATGCATCAAGTTACACACACTTGTAAATACACTTCAAATAAGTTGATTCACCATGCCGGATTTCAAGATTATGCTTCAAGAAGAAAATAATTTACAAATATTATTTTACTCTATATTCATATGCAAGGGAGGTAATTTTGAACATTTATGTCAAATATTTCCATAAGTATGCATTAATTCAAAATTCTAAACCATACAAAACCCCTATGTTTGTATTTGGAATGGAAATTTTACACAGTTAAGGAATTACTAGCACTTTTCAAATGTTGCCTCTGGCTCTGCATTTCATTCTCAGTTCGTATACCTTAAGTGAAAGTGGGTCGAATGATTGAATGGAAAGGGCAAGTGTTAGTTTATCTTTTCGCCTAACAGTACATTGACCTCTTTATTCACCCTTATTCGTATAGAAAGTGGATGTTTCAACGCATTCACCTGGTCTTACTTAATGGTCTCGATTGCCCATGATAGTTGAGCTCAAATTCTGTGCAAAAGCAAAATACACCAATTGCTGAAATGTTCGATTGTGTTTATAACGGAGAATAGACTTCTCTTTTTTTCGGGGGGGGGGGGGGTAAATACAAGAAATAAAGAAGAATGACCAGGAAATAAATT